>JAAONU010000018.1:24890348-25490348 GCA_012932295.1 Cyclina sinensis | reverse complement strand
CATGTCCATGGGGTCAAAGTTAACCCCACCCCAGGGGTCACTTGATTTTGCTTATACTTGTATATTGGGAAAAACTTCTCAAGCCTAGAAATAAACTATTAACTAACATGGGATGGATAAGTACTCCTCCCAACAACCTCTGCATGGGGAACCCCCTCCTGTGTTACCCCTCCTCTCCATACGTTTTTTAGCTCACCTGGCACAAAGTGCCAGAATGAGCTTTTGTCTAACCCCCATGTCCGGTGTGCCTTGTGAGGCGTCAACAATTTCATTCAAACGACATCTCCTCTGAAACCACTTGGTCAAATTCAATGAAACTTGCATGGGATGTTCCTTGCATGAAGCTCTTCCAAAGTTGTTCAAAGAATTCAGTTCCATGCAGAACTCTGGTTGCCATGGCAAACAAAAGAAAAACTTTAAAAATCTTGTTCTCAAAAACCACAAGGCCTGGAGCTTAGATATTTGGTATGAGGCATCATCTAGTGGACCTCTACCAAGATTGTTAAAATAATGACCCTGGGGTCAGACCTGGCCCTGCCCTGGGGGTCACTTGATTTTACATAGAGTTACATAGGGAAAACTTCAAAAATCTTCTTGACAGAAACCACAACACATGGAGCTTAGATATTTGGTATGCAGCATTTCTAGTAGACCTCTACCAAGACTGTTCAAATCATGGCCCCTGGGTCAAAACTGGCCCCGCCCCAGAGGTCACATGTTTTACATAGAGTTATCCTTGAAAAAACTTTAAAATCTTCTTGTCCGAAACCACAAGGCCTGGAGCTTAGGTATTTGGCGTTCAGCATTATCTTGTAGACCTCTATCAAGATTGTTCAAATCATGGCCCCTGGGTAAAAATTGGCTTTGCCCAACGGGTCACATGTTTTACATAGAGTTATATAGGAAAATCTTTAAAAATCTTCTTGTCAGAAACTGCAAGGCCTGGAGCTGAGATATTTGGTATGAGGCATCATCTAGTGGACCTCTACAAAAATTGTTCAAATTACGACCCTGGGGTTAGAACTGACCCTGCCCGGGGCTTACCTGATTTACATAGAGTTATAGAGGGAAAACTCTAAAAATCTTCTTGTCAGAAACCGCATAGCATGGAGCTTAGATATTTGGTGTTGAGAATTGTCTTGTAGACCTCTACCAAGATTGTTCAAATCATGGCCCCTGGGTCAAAATTGGCTCTGCCCAAGGGGTCACATGTTTTACATAGAGTTATATAGTAAATTCTTTAAAAATCTTCTTGTAAGAAACTGCAAGGCCTGGAACTTAAATATTTGGTATGAGACATCATCTAGTGGACCTCTACAAAGATTGTTCAAATTACGACCCTGCCCAGGGCTTACTTGATTTACATAGAGTTATATAGGGAAAACTTTAAAAATCTTCTTGTCAGAAACCGCAAAGCATGGAGCTTAGATATTTGGTGTTGAGCATTGTCTAGTAGACCTCTACCAAGATATTTCAAATCATGGCCTCTGGGTCAAAACTGGCCCCGCCCAAGGGGTCACATGTTTAACATAGAGTTATATAGCAAAAAATTTTAAAAATCTCATTGTCACAAACAGCAAGGCCTGGAGCTTAGATATTTGGTAGTATGCACTGTGACCACAGTGGGGTCATCCCCGCTCCCCTGGGGGTCACCCCCCCCCCCCCCCAAAAAAAAAAAAAAAAAAAAAAAAAATTCTCAATTTTTAAGTTTTTCGCTATGGCAATAATATTTGGAGCATTTGTACAGTTTTTTGTTCTGATTTCAAAAATATTATTCCTTGACCTATATTTTTGACCTACTGACCTACTTTTTTGTTTTTTAGCTACAGCAATGAAATTTGGACCATGGGCACAGTTTTTCGTTTCGATTTCAAAAATGTCATTGCATGACATATATTTTTGACCTGCTGACCTACTTTTTGTATTTGGAGCTATGGCAATGAAATTTGGACCATTCGTACAGTTTTTTGTTCTGATTTCAAAAACGTCATAGCTTGACCTATATTTTTGACTTACTGACCTACTTTCTTGTTTTAAAGCTACGGCAATGAAATTTGGACTGTGTGTACAGCTATTCGTTCCGATTTCAAAAATGTCGTCTCATGACCTACATTTTGACCTACTGACCTACTTTTTGTTTTTGGAGCTTTGGCAGTGAAATTGTATTGGTCCATTTCTGTGATATGCATCATTACATTCATAAAGATTTCTTTCATCTTTGAACCCAGGTGAGCGCTTTAGGGCCATTGGCCCTCTTGTTTAAAATATGATGGTATGGAGTTACTTTTCTATCCCCCCTACCCCCATATTTCCTTTATTGGAAAAGAACTTCTTAAGCTTTGAAATAAATTTTTAACTTACATGAGATGGGTCAGTACTCCCCTTACTTTCCTGCCATTCTGAACAAAAAGTATTTCGGGGGAGCATTATTTGGTTTTACCATTTTCTTCTTATTACAGACGTTATGAGAAAAAATAACTTTTTATTTTAATTTATGCATTTATACAAGTTTGATACTATGAAAATTAATGCGTCCCTTTTACACTGAAATTGCTATATATCAGTATCCTATTTTAACTTTTATGTAGAAGATGAAGGGCAATGTACATGTATTCATCCATTACACTTGTGACTTCTCTTTAACTCTGATTGAATTCATTTTCATTCAATTTATTGTTGAAAGCATTTTACTTTTTCCTTAATTCTTGTTTCTGTTCAGTCTACTGATTATGTTCATGCATTTATTTTTGGGTAGGGAGGGAGGGTTGTTGATTTTCTTTCTTTTGTTATTTTAAGTAAAATCAAAGCGCTTTGTTATATACTGAGCTGCATAATACATGCAAATTTATACTTCAGCCTAAAAAAGTTAATGTTTTCACTATGGTTTTAAATATGTCTGTTCTGTATTTATAAATATTTTACCTGCTTGTACAAAGTGCTCAAAGGTGAGCTATTGGGATCATTGATTGTGCATCATCAACAATTTGACGTGAACGACTTCTCCACCTGAACCGCTAAGCCAACTTTGACGAAACATGCCTGGGATATCCCTTGCATGAATCTATTCGAAAGTTGTTCAAAGCATTAAATTCTACCAAGAACTCTGCTTGCTATGGCAAAAGAAAGGAAAAACTTTGAAAATCTTCTTGTCTGAAACCACAAGACCCTGAGTCTTAAGATGTGGTATGTAGCATTGTCTAGTGGATCTCTACCAAGTTTGATCAAATTATAACCCTGGGGTCAAATTTGGCCCCGCCCGGGGGGGGGGGGGGAGGTGTCAATTGATTTTACATAGGCTTACATGTATATAGGGAAAACTTTGAAAATCTTCTTGTCTGAAACCACAAGGCCCTGAGCCTTAAGATTTTATTTGAAGCATTGTCTAGTGGACCTCTAACAAGTTTGTTCAAATGATACCTCTGGGGTCAAATTTGGCCCTGCCCCGTGGGGTCAGTTGATTTTACATAGGCTTATATAGGGAAAACTTTGAAAATCTTCTTGTCTGAAACCACAAGGCCCTGAGTCTTAAGATGTGGTATGTAGCATTGTCTAGTGGACCTCTATCAATTTTGTTCAAATTATACCCCAGGGTTCAAATTTGGCCCAACCCAAGGGGGTCAATTGATTTTAAATAGCCTTATATATAGGGAAAACTTTGAAAATCTTCTTGTCTGAAACCACAAGGCCCTGAGCCTTAAGACTGGGTACGTAGCATTGTCTAGTGGACCTCTACCAAGTTTGTTCAAATTATACCTCGGGTCAAATTTGGCCCCACCCCAGGGGTTAGTTGATTTTAAATAGGCTTATATAGGAAAAACTTTGAAAATCTTCTTGTCAGAAACCACAAGGCCCTGAGCCTTAAGATTTTGTTTGTAGCATTGTCTAGTGGACCTCTACCAGGTTTGTTCAAATTATGTCCCTGGGGTCAAAGCTGGACTTGCCCCGCGGGTCAGTTGATTAAATTACATAGGCTTATATAGGGAAAACTTTAAAAAAAAACTTCTTGTCTGAAACCACAAAGTCTAGCACTTAAGATATTTTTAATTGAGCATCAGCTAGAGGTCATCTACCAAGTTTGTTCAAATTATGCCCCTTCAGTGAAAATTGGCTCTACCCTGGGGGTCACTTGAATTCATATAGATTTATATAGGGAGAATCTTTAAAAATCTTCTGATGTTTGCTCAACAGCATACCCAAAGGCAAAGTATTCAGGTGAGCGATCTAGGGCCATCATGACCCTCTTGTATTTGATGTCGCTGTCATTCAGGAAAAAGTTAATCTTACTGAATATACAATCTTCCTTAGGTTAAAGCGTAGATATTCTGAGGTTATCAGTGTATCAGTTTTCATTTCTGCATGTCTACTTCTATACAGTTGTTGTGGTGAGGTATATACTTTTATAGAAAGGTTATCTTCTGTTCTAGCACCACTGTACAAAGTATATGGAGAGCTAACCTACTCACCCAGCATCACTGTCCACGTCCTGATTTCTGATTAAAGTTTTTGTGCAGTAAAAAATGTTTTACTATAACTTCTTTATTTCATAAGGGATTTACTTCAGACTTCAAATATATGTTCTTTATCATCACCCATAACATATATGATAAGGTTTATAACTTTAGCACCCATACTTCCATAATTATCTCCCCATAAACTTAGAATTTTCCTAAAAAATTGTAGTATTTTACTATAACTTCTTTATTTCTTGAGGGATTTACTTCAAACTTCAAGTATACCGTATACAAATGTAAGTACTTATTTCTGCGGGCTCAATATTCTGCGGTTTTTATCAAAACGAGGGGGTTTTAAATTTCTGCGTACCTTATTTCTGCGGCAACATCAATTTGGCATAGGTATGTTTTATTTCTGCGGTTCAGTATTACCGTTTTTCCAAAAAAATATCGTCATCGTCATATGCTGAAAACGGAATAACAAATAAAAAAAATTATTCAAAATTTATTTCAGTAGATTATGAAACAACAGTCAATTTGCATTTATTTAATTGTCAATTCATCTTCCATTAATTACTTTGAGCAGCGTGTGGTCATTGTAAGGGGGGCAAATTCCTCAAGAGCCTTAAGATACCAGAAAAGATTAGAACCCCCAGGTAAACTAATTAATGGTGAGCTAAAATCAAGGTAAGAAACACGATTTTTTTCTCAGGACAATAATAAAGAAGTCAAATACTTTTACCAATATACGTTTATTCAATACCAATATATAATCATAATATAAAGGTAATGTAATGACAAAACCAGTAATCAGCAGTAAAGCCGACAACACTAAAGGGCAGTGTATTATACAATACCGGAAGAAAACAATGTCACATGAATTTGCATCAAACATACAGCAAGATCGGCTTAATTTTCTGCGGATTTTAAATCTGCGGTCTCGTTTTCATCCGCAGATATAGCAGAAATAAAATTCCCACAGAAATAAGTACTTATACGGTATGTTTGTTATCAAAACCCACATCATATTTGGTAAGGTTCTTAACACTAGCACCAATATTACCAGAACAGTCTCCCTTTCAAACTTTGAATTATGTCTCCCCCCAAAAATGGGGGAGACATATTGTTTTTCCCCTGGTTGTCCGTCCGTCCGTCTGTCCGTCACAAAATCGTGTCCGCTCTGTATCTTCAAAAGCCCTTGAAAGATTTTTATGAAACTTGGGTCAGATGTTCACTTCATCAAGACGACGTGCAGAACCCACTTTGCGGGTGTGGTGTCTCAAGGCCAAGGTCACACTTGGAGGTTAAATGTCAAATGCCACAAAATTGTGTCCGCTCTGTATCTTCAAAAGCCTTTGAAGGATTTTTATGAAACTTGGTCCAGATGTTCACCTTATCAAGGTGACGTGCAGAACCCACTTTTCGGGTGTGGTGTCTCAAGGTCAAGGTCACACTTGGAGGTTTAATGTCAAATGCCACAAAATCGTGTCCGCTCTGTATCTTCAAAAGCCCTTGAAGGATTTTTATGAAACTTGGGTCAGATGTTCACCTCATCGGGGGAGACATATTGTTTTTCCCCGGTTGTCTGTCTGTGCGTCCGTCTGTCCGTCACAAAATTGTGTCTGCTCTGTATCTACCAAAGCCCTTGAAGGATTTTTATGAAACTTGGGTCAGATGTTCACTTCATCAAGGCGACATGCAGAACCCACTTTGAGGATGTGGTGTCTCAAGGTCAAGGTCACACTTGGAGGTTAAATGTCAAATGCCACAAAATCGTGTCCGCTCTGTATCTTCCAAAGCCCTTGAAGGATTTTTATGAAACTTGGGTCAGATGTTCACTTCATCAAGACGACGTGCAGAACCCACTTTGCGGGTGTGGTGTCTCAAGGCCAAGGTTACACTTGGAGGTTAAATGTCAAATTTTACAATCGTCTGATTCAATACTGCCTGCAGCAACTGGCTGGGGGGAGACATATGTTTTTGTTCAATCAAAAACCATTTCTAGTTTTCCTTAAAAATTGTAATATTTTACTAGAACTTCTTTATTTAACTATTTAACAGCACTAATTTTAATTCCATTGCTCTATAATCTTTATAGGCAGGCTTGCAGAAATCCGACAAATCCCTGGTCCAGACCTTTTCAGAACATCTAGGACCAGTTCGCATCTCTGAAAATCCCATTTCAGTCGGTCCAGAAATTGATCATTTTCTATTCCTTATGTAAATCCAGACAGTATAAAAATCAGAAAATCTGCCAACGAATCCACAGCGTAAGTTCCGGACCGTCTATGTATATCACACCTCGCTATTCCGTCCCAATTAGCGGTGTGTTTCTTATACTTCGTACTGTTTGATGTTTGGAAATTGAGTAGCAAAACAAGTTATGTTCGAAATAGAACATTTAAAAGTGTAAATTTTATTTTAATGCACTTACACACAACATCAATTTTAAAAACTTAAATGTGTTTACAAGTCTTTGAACGAACAGAAGGTGGTAGGCAATTATTTTTTACTTGCAAGTCTTTTTACATATCAAACCAGGGAACAAATTTTTCATTCAGTGACTACTCGTCCTCCATATTTTAATTTTTACTTGTCCTGCATAACCATCACCCATCCTCTTGACCTAGGAGAAAAAAGATCAATGGTACAGTGCGGTGTTGTACTGAATTTAAAAAGGCGCAGTACTCCCCCAAACTCAATATGATATCCCGTTTCATTTTGACAGCGTACAAATGTAATACATGGAGAATGGTCATGTTACCATGGGTAAACTGTTACGTAATGATATAATTTAAACACATCCATTGGTATGTTGCTTGCGGTTTGCACTCCTTCTGCAGGATGAGCAATCAGAAAATTATACTTGTCCTCCAACCTTTTCTACTTGTCAGTACGAGTGAACAAGTGGAATGGTTGTTTCTTGCAAACAACATTTTTTGCCAACGATTGTACAGGGGGCGGGGGGGTGGAAGGTCGTTGGGATGGTTGGACTGATTGAGCTTGAAACATTTCTGCAAGCCTGTTTATAGGCATATATAAATCTTGTTCTTCACTTTTCTTACCAATATCAATGATAGAATAATAAATATCATATAATATTTCATTTACCATTGAGATGATTCTTGTCTATATAATCTTGAATTAAATTGATTTTTCAATAGTTATTCCTTTCTTAACTATCCAGTACTTGAATAGTCGAGCATGGTGTCTTCACTGACAGCTCTTGTTCATATGTGAAGTTACGCAAAAGAAAAAAAAATTCTAAAATACTTTCTTATATTTTCAGATGTGTTCTTTCTCATAATGACATTTGTCATGTGTGTGCGATGATGTGAGAAGGAAATGGCCAACTCAAACCACAAAACAGATCTGATCATTGATAAAAGTAGACAAGGCCCTCACATTACCAAAGAAAGTATTTCAGATGACCAAGAACTCTTTCTGAAAGTGTTAGAAAATTTGAAGAACGCTGTTACAAAGCCTGACAGCCATGTTGCTTTACCAAAGAAACCAATCACGCATGAACAAGAAATGCACGCACAGTCAACAAGTTTAACATCGAGCCCAGAAATCTCGGAAAATGAATCTCAGACTGTTCTTGAAAGATCTGATAGTGAAAAACTAGGAACTACATCAGTGACCGTATCTGATAAAACGAAATCTCTAATCTTACAAAAGCTTGCTTCAGAAAAAATTGGACAGCAAGATGAGGTGTCAGTAAGTGGTAATTTGACAGTACCATCGGCCCATACACAAACTCAAAGTCCTGTGGTGCAAAATGTCTTAGAAAATACTGGTTCTCTTGTGTCTTCCTTTCATAAGAAAGTTGAAAATGATAACGGTCCTCAGAGAGCTTTATATACTTCACGGTCGTTATCATACATTAAACCAAACGTGTCAAAAACAAATGAAAAACAAGTGAAAAGTGAACATTTAAATCAAAAGCAAACCAGTCCTTCCATACAGCTGTATCCATGTAGCTACTGTGACTATTACAGTGACAATAAAAATTACCTTAAGCAGCACATAGATTTTGTGCATATATCTGACCGTCCATTTAAGTGTCCATATTGTGAATATGCTGGAAAGAGAAGTCACGCACTTCGAGAACATTTAATAGTACATACAGACGAACGTCCCTTTCAGTGTGACGTATGCAAAGCAACATTCAGAAAGAAGGGTCATTTGACCAATCATGTTAAACTTCACAATTCAAAGAGGTTGGTAAAATGTCCATTGTGCAAAGCTCTTGTGTATGACACTGGTGAAAATGGTTTGGATGCACACTTGAAAAATGACCATGACACTGAGCGATTGTATGGTTGTGACCTTTGTGATCATATTGCTGCAAATGAACCTGATATAATTAAGCATTTAAGACAGACTCATAAAACTCAGATTGTCTCACAAAAGTGTGAAAAATGTCCTTATGAAACTGCAAACAATCTTGATTTCATTGCACACATAAATGCACACAGAATGGCAGACACTAATGTTCATATTGGGGAACATTCCCCAACGAAAGTGCTCGGTGTTGCTACATTTCCCACTGGTACAGAACAGTTGGGAAATCCTAATACCACTGTGAAAATTAATAGCTTAGAATCCAGTTCAGCTGCAAAAACAAAGCAACCAGGAGTCATTAAACCTGTGTGGATAAAATGCTCAGAATGTGGTTTTACGGGACAAGATTCAGAGGTTATTCGAAAACATATGCTCGAGCACCTTGGTTTTGAAACTGTAGCAGAGTCCAGTACATACTTGCAGACATACAGCAATTCAAAGATACAAACTTCTGATACTGAATCCGCACAGACAGCCCCACAAATCCCCACCAGACCTGAAAGTGCTGTCAACCCGCAGACACCTATCCTAGTACCTGTCACCAATATAGAGTTCTTGCCCAAACAAGCTGGGAAAATTGACATGAACTCACCCATTCTTGTACCTGTCACAGATGCAGAAATGCTTAAAAGATTGCAGCATTCATCTATTCAGCAGATTTCTTCCAAAGCTCAGACATCTACAGTGGCAGCTCCAAAACTTACTTCACCTAAACCAAAATCGGCAGCCATGGCTACAACTGCTAGTGACATTCTTAAGCAATCTAATAGATTTACAGTTCCTGGGGATATGAAATTAATTCAAACACACCAGCCAACCACAACAGTTCAGCCTTTATACATAGTACCAAGTGTTGCCAGTGTCCAAGGACCGACAGTCATTGCTCTTCCTTCAGATAGAGTTGGGCAAATTGTACAAAACCCAAGTATCAAAGCCATACCAACTTCTAGTGGTTCAAATCGGCATATAGCCAGTTATGCAAAAATAAACTCTGCTCCAAGTTTATTGTCATCTGCGAAGCCTCAGGATGTTGTTATTTCATCTGTTGTCAGTTCACAACTATCTCCACTTAAAAGTCAAGCAGCTTCTCAGACATCAGGAAGCAATAAACCAATACCTTCATTCAGTCTGACCAAAATTCCAATACCTAGGGCTGATGCACCAACATCACCACCGAAACTGCCTCCAGAGATTGCCAAAATTGCCTCTCCTCTTGATGGGGAAAGTTTTGCTGTCAAGAAGACTGGACCACAGGTCCAAGAAATTAGTGAGCCAGTAAAAGAAGAGAAACTTCTGTCTCTAAAAGAGAGTTTGGCTAATGTTCAGCGTTTGATAGAACAGCAAGAAAAATTGAGCAGAAGAGTTGGCACTGGTGCGGTCTTGAAGTTTGATGCTAAAGATTCAGGTGGTAAAAACGTTGTGTTCTATGTAGAGCCTGTATCAAGTCAAAAGTTAGTAGGGAAGATGCAGCCAAGTTTAGATTTTGTACAGGACAGTGCTGCAGGAAGATTCAAGTGTACTCTTTGTGGATACACATGTGAGCACCAGAGAACAATTAAAGCCCACATTTGGAAGCATTCTGGCAACAAGAACATTGATTACCCAATGTTTCAAAATGGTCCATTGAGTGTGTATGATGATGAAAGTTTGCCTGCAAGGATTGAACGTACTGACAAAGTGATAGAAATCATCTCATCAACAAGTGAAGGTAACCCTTCTGTAAGATCAAAAATGCCACCTCTGGTAAAGAGTGTTGAAGACGTTGATTCCTCTGGTGCAAAAATAACACCTTTCATTGTCTACGAGCAAACAAAGATAAGTAATGTTGCACCAGCTCTGGCCCATCTTATCGCTGCAAGAACAATGGCAGGATTGAAGAAAAAGGATGGTGATTCTGAATCGTCTGTAAGTGGAAATTCTGTAGAGGCTGAGTCTTTGGCAGAGCAAAATACAGAAAGTGGCTGTCTTGTTAATACAGATGAAGATTTTCAAAACAAGGGGAATAGAGCTGTTTCAGATATTTCAACCACACGCCAACAAGCAGTAATATCTTCCCCTGATGCAGAAGTACAATGCAGTGTTTCACAAAATGTTGTTGTGGAATCAGTAGCAGATGTTACAACAAGTGGTGATTACTCAGGATATACAGGATTACAGAGTCAGCAAAACAGTCCAAGGGTCACAACAAGGTCACCAGACTCAGGTATAGCAGAAATGACATCAGCAGCTAAAAATATTGAAGAAAATATTTCTGGTGTGTTAGTGTCACCTGTTTCAGAACAGTCCAGCTTTGAGGCAGGAGGTTTACGAAGTGGCAGAAAGCGATTGTTTAGTCAGCAATCTGAGAATATGGGAGCAGATGAGGGTACAGTGAGTAATGCTGAAATTTCAGTCTCAAAAAAGGTCAAGGTTCTTCAGGCTCATGAGGACTCTGCAGTGACACTTTTATCTCTTTTAAAGAAAGGACCTAACTTCAATCCAGCTTGCCCACCCAGTTCAAGTCATGTAACTCAGCCATCAGTCACTGAATTTTCAAATATCTCCTCACCAGGACAAGATGATTCAAACAGTTTAGGGGAGTCAGAAATGAGTGGATCCAAACCCAAATCTGGTATTTCCACTTCCCTTTTAGCAGTTATTGAACAGCTCCGTGAACGTTCAAAATCTGATGCAGATGATGAAAAACCAAGTCCGCTTCCTGTCAAGAGAACTTCAAAACGCCGTAGCAGAAAGAGTTCACAGGAAGACAGCACCCCTGCATCTGGGATAGAAAATGTTGAAGAATTCTCAATAGATGGTGAAGTGAAATTCAGGTGTAAACTATGTCACTACACCAATGAGAGTACCATATTATTACGACAGCACATGAGACTTCATAAGCCAAAACAGGAATTTGAATGTTCCTTGTGTGATCTGATTGCAGAATCCAGTGAGGCATTGCAAGATCATATGATTCAACATTGCAAAGTGAGGACATACCAGTGTAAACTTTGTAACTCTACATTTAATTACAAAAGTCAGTTGCGTGCACATATGCGCATGCACAATGATCAAGACATTTTATTTTGTGATTTCTGTGACTTTGAAACACGTAACCTATCAGGTATGAAACTGCACACAAAAAGTCATTTAACGAAACCACCATATAAATGTGAAACATGTCAGGAGGATTTTATTTCAAGTCATAACCTGAGAATCCACAAACGTGATGGCTGCAGTGCTGCTGCTGATAAAAGTAACACAAGCTTCAAATGTGAAGAGTGTGACTTTGTGTTCTTTGGTAGACGTGAAATGAAAAATCACATTCGCTTGCATATGGGTAAAAGTAAGTCACTTGCACCTAATCGTTGTCCATATTGTGAACACTATGATACCAGCATTGAAAACATTCAGAAGCATGTTTCCGATGTCCATGGTGAATCAAAACCATTAAAGTGTGACATGTGTGGGTTTTTCGCCGTGTCAATCAGAAGCCTGAAGTCACATATGAAACGTCATGTAAATGATCAACGGTTTGTTGCTCAGCCACTTGAACAGTATAAGTGCAACCTTTGTGGGTATGTATGCCATCATTTACCATCACTGAAGTCACATATGTGGCGTCATGCTGCTGATCAACATTACAGCTATGAGTTTACTAATGATGTCATCAATGCTGCCATAGACTTTGATGGCCAGACAGATGTGTCCGAGACTACTAAAGAACATGTCGAAAAATTCAAAGCTCTGATATTCGAAAAAATGAAAGCCAAGGGACTAGAAAACATCCACAGTACACTTGAAGAAAGTGCTGTTGCTTGTTGCTGGGTAACTTTTCGCTGCTGTCAGTGTGGGTTTGAGACTATCAATAAGGCAGAGTTAAATATGCATATGAGTGATCATAGTGATGTCATAAAGATGACTCTTGAGATTGGAGATCAGACTGTTATTATTGATAACCAGGGTAATGAATTACAGGTTGCGTAAACATGACATAGTTAGTAATCTGTTTGAAAAATGGCATTCACTTTTATTCAAGGCATTTCCATTTAACTACATGCTTACAGAAGTTTTGCTGTATATACTATATTATGAGAAGTATTTCTTGAAAATTTCATCTGCAAAGATATTGGATACAAAGCTGCAACTTACATTTGTATATTACCAAGGTGTTTTCATTTATGAGATTCATCTTTGCTTACTTTATGAGAATTAAAAGATCACTATTTGTCTCTGACTCAAGTTAACTTGATTAATCTAAAGGCAGTTTGCTCAAGTGCTATTGTGGACAATTATTAGTATAATTCATATTTGTTTTTCATTAGGATACGTAATCTTAAATGCATTTTGAATCAGACTTTTTAGCTCACCTGAGCACTGTGCACAAGATGAGCGTTTGTGATCATCCTGTGTCTGTCGTGTGTCTGTGCACAGTCAACTTTAAACAACTTCTCCTCCTCAACCACTGGGTGAAAGATGATAAAACTTTGCAGGGAAGTTCCTTGCATGAAGCTTTACCAAAGTTGTTAAAGAATTCCATTCCATGAAGAACTCGGGTTGCTATGGCAACAAGAATGAAAAATCGTCTTGTCTAAGCCCAGAGGTCTGAAATTTCGTGTGTAGCATTGTCTAGTGGACCTCTACCAAGTTTTTTCAAATAATGTCCTTGGGGTCACCATTGGCCCAGCCTAAGGGTCAAAAGTTTTACATAGCAGTATAGAAGAAAATCTTTAAAAATCTTCTTGTCTGAAACCACAAGGCCTAGTGTTTAAAATTTGACATGAAGCATTCTCTAGTTGACCTCTACCAAGTTTGTTCAAATTATGTCCTAAGAGTCACACCTTTGGCCACATAGGGGTCCTTGTTTTACACATAAATAATAGAGGAAGAACCTTAAAAAAATCTAATTGTCTAAAACTGCTATGCCCAGAGGTATGATATTTGGTGTGTAGCGTTGTCTAGTGGACCTCTAACAAGTTTGTTTAAATTATGTCCCTAGGTTCACTCTGAGCCTCAACTGAGGCGTCACAAGTTTTACATAGAAATATAGGAGAAAATCTTTAAAAGTCTACTTGTCTGAAACAACATGGTCTGGAGTTCTGAAATTTGGCATGAAGCTTTGAATAGTGGACCTCTACCCATGCTTTTGAAACATGTAACCTATCAGTTATCTATGCCTTAGAGGTTTTTTTTGGGGTGTTGCATTGTCTTGTGAACCTCTATCATAGTCGTTCAAATTTTGTCCCATGCTGGGTCCTATTTGTGTAAAATATTTGAAAATCTTCTTGTCTTAAACTGTATGCCTTAGAGGTTAGATATTTTGTATGTTGCATTGTCTATTGGACCTGGATAAGGGTCACTTTACTTTACTTAGGCTTATATAGGAAAGACTTAAAAAAAAACCCTCCTTGTCTGAAACTGTATTCCTTAGAAGTCAGATATTTTGTATGTCAAGAACTGTTGCGAATGCTTAGAGACTTAAGATTTTTTCAGACAGGTTAGGCATAGTTTAAAGATGACTCCTGTTGATTTTAAAGTCACTGCCTGAAAGGTAAAGTTTCTGTCATTAACTAAACAACATGTTCAAATAATTCTTTAACAATAACTATAAGAAAGTTTGACAAGGGTTCTTCAAATTTTCCAGAAAGACAATCATGAGTGAAAAATTACTTATACTGATATCAAAACAGATAGAACACATGTCAATGCCATAAAGGCATTCCCTTTAAATTAAATGAAATTGGTAACACATTCACTTGGTGTAAAAAAAAATCTGATTCACACCTGGAGCCATTTATGTCATTCAGTATACAATTTATGCATTTTTTTCCATCTTGTGCTTGAAAACACATATCTGTAAGCTTCTCATTCAGTATTTTTTCCTTTCATATGCATGAAGTACATGCACTTGGCAGTTTGCTAGTGTTTGTAAATCCTTAAGTATTTGTTTATCTGAAGAATCTTAATTATTAGGTTTTTATCCACAATTTTAAGCCTTATTATAGAAGTATGTATCGGTATTTGTCCCAGAACATTATATATATATACATATATATAATTATATAGTACAGAGCACAAGAGCATATTATTAACTTGTGTATAAACTCAGTCTGGCATTTTATATGCTCTGCAAACTTCTGTTGATCTGGAACTACTGTAGCCCAACTAATTGGACTTGTCGAAGAGACATCCAGAAAATTTTTAGGCGATGTCTTAATTCCAGTGATAAAAATAATGTCTTTAGAATGGATCAAACTGTCAGTGCCAAATTTATAAGGCTAGAACTACCTATGTATGCATGAGAAAACCATTGTCACTTAGAAGCTTACATCATATGCCCCTTGTACAAAAGAGGTGGCAAGTCTATGGTCACTCCAGTTGAGTAGTATTCATAAAAACTAAGATTTTTCTATGCTCCCTTCCCTACCAGAAATATTAATTGACTAGTGCTTTGTTGATTTTTCATCACACTATTGAAGTAACACCTGTCATTATTAATCTGTCTGTCAGTTCAGCATTACCATGATTAACAGTGTTAAGTCTGTAATAAGAGCCTTTTGATATTAAATAATAACTACAGTTCCAGTTTAGAGGAACATTCTAAGGAAGGATTATTTTGCTTTACACATTCATACTGGTATTTAAAATGAATATACTGAATGTAAAAAGTTCTGGTCATCCTTAAATACAAGATTTCTGTCTTTTTTTTGTTATTTTACTGTTAGTAAATATACTGGTATTCAGGTTGTATGCATGCACTTTTCATTGGAGTGTATTTTGCATGACTGGAAACAAATTTCCTTATATTGTTATTTTTTGCAGTGTTTTTTTTAAGGTGTAGATATTCCTACATTACCATTATAATGCCTGGGTATGATTTAGAATCACATGTTTTCATGTATCTCAAGTTTTCAATGTTTCAGGATTGTTTCTATGTTGTAAATTGTCTTAAAGAAAGTTCACAAAACAAGGTTTCTGTCACAAAATATTTACAATATTATGAAGATCACACCTCTGATTTACTTAGTTCAAACAATATTCTATTAAAGAAATAAATGATTATAGCATATGGTATTGGTAAAACATCAAGGATGTATGACATTATTTTTTTTAAAGAAAATTTTACATGTGAAGACCAAATTGCTCTTCATAGGACATTAAGATACCATTTCAATATCGGAAAGAAGCCAAAAATAAGGTGTTCTTGTGATTTTAAAGTTATTCTGTCAAACTGGTCTATTATAGTTTAAGTCAAATAAACAGACACCCTGACTAGCTAAATTCCTTCTGGTCTCAGATAATAAGCTGAGGTCTTCTTTTCTTCTTTTCATAGGATGGTTGAACTTAACTAAGAAAAAATATCATCATATTTACTAGTAAATGATCAAGGTTGCTTTTTTAAACAAATTTGCCTATTATCGTTTATAACTACCATATTAAGGGGCTGCCAGTTTCATTTTAAATTCTTTTTTCCATTGCAGCATCATTCTTCAGAGGACCTTTCAAATGAGCGTGAACTTTTTTTCTATAAGATAAACTTAATAGTGTGTTATTTTCTCAACTTTAAGTAAGAGAAAAAAAAAGTGCATAATTTTGTAACAAAAAATTTTGTCAAACAAAAATTTCTAACACACGAATTATGGTTGGAAAGTTATGAATACTGAATTCATTTCATTTTGTAAGATTTAGTCTTTTGTCTGTATGATTGAGAATGCTTATTTTCCAGTAGTTCTTGTTTTCATGTAAATATAAATGTAGATTGTATTTATATACCAAAAGACGGTTCTTGTTCCGATTGTGCTATATTTCTGTAGGTAGCTTATTTGTATACATCAAATCAAACAGTAGATCTAGAACTTAAGAGATACAGTGAGTTTTTTTTAGTGATGTGATTAAGATCAAAATCTATTGAATGATCTAATCTGAATATACATATATAAAATGTGAAGTAAATTTTGGTGATTTTTCTGTATTTCAGAATATTACCATACTTCAAAGTAATTGATCAGATGTTATCAGTTTCATTTAATCTATATGCAGGCTGTCAACCATGTTCTATATTTCTATATAATCCTTTATTTTGGGACCCAAATCCTGTATGTAAGAAAGTATCCTTTAAATCCTATATTTTAGGACCCAAATCCTGTATTTTTCACAATTTATGGTGAAGATTTTTAAACGGAAGTTCATTTATACTATACAGATATTTTTAGTCAGGTGATAGCTGCAGTGGTCATTTTGAAAGTATTTATAGCTGCAAAGATGTTCCTTCATGTAATTGGTGTGTTGTGTGGATATTGATGGCTTGAAGACCTGATATACTAAGGAGTAATGATGTTTACACTAACTTGTTGACTTCTTGAACCATTCAAATGGCGTGATTTACTGAGTTTTGTCACTAAACCTCCTGTATTTTGAAGATTTTGTCATATATTTTTGGCGAAAAGAATAAAAAAAAATCCTATATTTGCTCTATATTTCCATTTGAAAAAGTCCTATATTTGTCCTTCATTTTTTTGAAAGTCTGGTTGACAGCCTGCTGTATGTCTAAAGACTCAAAATTACACAAGCTTTAAACTGATCCATCTTATAGTCGATAACTTAATAGTTGATCAAGTTTATTAAAATACAGGGATTCAGGTTTCTTAAAATGCAAGGCATTTCTTAACCACATGTAAGAAGTAATTTAAACAGTATTATTTAGCTGAAAGTATAGAAAAATGAGAAAGTACTTTGCAATATAGGTGTGATTGTAAAAGCCTAATATGTTAGTTTACCAGTAAATAGATTTTCAGCAGTTTTCATAAACAAATAAAGAAATTTGACATCCATCCACTATATTTCACTGCCTAATTGTCAACTTTTGACCATGGGTCAGTCACTGTTATAGTAGTTCCTAGTCTTAAATTTTTTTTTTAACATGAGAAAGTGAGAATTAAAGGAGCCAGTTTATACCATAGAACATTTAGTTAAGATAGCCAGCTGTTTTTCAAAACCCATAGCCAGCTGTTAATTTACAGTTGTTCTAGTATTTAATGCAACATTCACGCTACACTTTTTTCGACCCATGAATCTCCAGACAACATTCAGTTATCCCTTTACTCCATAGATACGTGTTTTAACGCATATGCGACCAGTGCAGATCCAGATCAGCCTGCACATCCGTGCAGGCTGATCTGGATCTGCACTGGTCGCATATGAGATTTAACACTTAACCATGTGGTAAAGGGTTATGTTGCACATTGTCACAAGATTGCTCATGTGCTGCACCTTTAAATTTTTTTATTATTATTATTTCTTTAGGACTTGTTTCTTCTGCCAATCCTGCCATTTTATTATTCAGTATTTGTTATGTATTATTTTGATGTGCATTGTTCTTATTCCATTATTGGTTTGATTAAACTAGACTTTATTAGTGCTAGAATACAACACATTGTTTCTTTTCCTTTGCTGCCCCTTTGTTCCATTGCTGGAGGACATGGGTAGAAAACAGACAAAATCAATTCAGCAAACGTCCAAAGTTACTGTGTGGCAAGATGTCCTTGCAATGGTTTTTTTAAACTTATATGTATGTCTTCCTGGCAATTGTGAAGTTACTATTTAGTCCAACTTGTTTTTGTTCGGCTTTGTTTCCACACTTTCCCTAAAGCACTTGTTCAGCCAGGTAATTTGACAGTTTCCCTACATGTAGTTGGTTCCAGTATAGAACTGCCAATCTCCTCACAAGAAGTGAGATGATAAAGGGCTTGAACTAATGACCTTAAGACAGAGGTTGCATTTGTGACCTTTACAAAATACACAGACCCAGTGATGAATCCTAACCTGATGCAACACTTAATGCAGACTTAACAAGAGCCACCGCAAGTGGGGGTCATGCTCTACTTTTTCCTATTTCCAAAGGCAAACACATCAGAGGAAGCACATTGTTGTGAAGGGATTTCAAATAAAACATCGTTTGGAAATATAATTATCAAATTCATCCAAAGATAAAGTTATGGCCAATTTTAGCAACATTGAGACATTTGACCTTAAAGGTCAAGTTCAGTTAAACCTTCTATGGAGGTATTGTCTAAAGGGTAGTCCAAGCATGAAGACACTAAATCGATTAATAACAAAGATATAACGAAGTTTAAGCAATGTAAAGGTCATACTTGAATTGTTCAACACATTTGTTTTATTCTCAGTGTTGTTTTGTCCCGGTATAAATCATGTCTGTCCATAAATAACAAATATTTGGCTATTTTAGCAAAATTCAATAATTTGACCTTGACAGTCAAGGTCATTTGAAGGTCTGGGTCATACTTGAATGATTAAACATGTAGGTTTTGTCAAAAGTGTCGTTTAGTCCTAATATGTATCAAATCTGTAAATTGATAAAGTTATTACAATTTAAACAAAATTCAATAATTTGACCTTGACATTCACATTCATTTTACGGGTAAGGTCATACTTGAATAATTTAACATGTAGGTTTTGTCATAAGTGTTGTTTCATCCAATTATTTTTCACTCAAAATGCAGGGAACCAAAAAACATCAACAGTACTGTGCAGTTTTTAAAATGAATTGAAAAAGGTGCAGTGCTCCCCCCTTACTCTACACACTTTGTTTTGGCAGCGATAACAAGAAGAATCCACATTTAAAGTAAAACTGTAACGTTATGATATACTTATTTAAACGCATTCATTGGTATGTTACTTTCGGTTTTGAATTTCCCCTAAAAAAATGCATTCGTCCTGCAGGACGAGCGATCAGAAAATTCTACTTAGAGTTCAACCATACGTGTGGAATTTTTGTTCCCTGAAATGGTTTGACTGTAAAAGCTAACTTTATTTGCATTCCTCGCTTTTTGATGCAATATTCAAATGGCTCATGGGGGGATAAACGTTGGGCCGTCGGACCAACTGAGCTTCAAACATTTCTGCACCCCTAATTATTCAACAAGTTGGATTGGTCATAAGTGTTGTAAGTGAGGGAATGGCAATGGCAACGACATCATGACTGTCTTTGAAAAAGTCGAGCTAATAAAATTGTCATAGTTGTAAGCTATTTATCTGAATTACAGTACTACAAAATCAGAACAATGTTATATCTTTATTTGTGAAAGAAACTAATGCTATCTTTCAATCATCTGTCTCTGTGCTTTAAATTTTGAAACTGGCTTTTCAGTAGTAGAGTCTTTTTGATTGGTCATATCTTTTGATGGTTCTTTGAAACCCTTGCTTTCACTGGTTGTTCTAGATTTGAACTTCGACATGGGTCTCTTTGATTCTACTGGCCACGGTGGTAATGGAATGTCTGAGGCAGATTTTTCTACTACTACTGCTGAAAAAGCTGGTTCCAGTGACTGTTGATTTGGAATCTCCTAAAACAAACAAGAGTTCTCTTTAATGACCAAATTAAATCATAGACACATTTTCACATCCCCTGATAAAAAAAATGTTGACGAATGAAGGCGTGCACAGTGGAATCAACATATCCTGTATGTTTGCATTTCTTTTTTAAAACGCTGGCCAGAATTGGCTGGAACATCAAAAGGATAAATGGTACTTGGAGGCAACAAACATGTTGTTAGCTGATTTACTTTTTCATTTTCTCTTTATTTAGGAAAAAATTCTAGAAATACAGGAATTCATTTAACACCCTTCTGCAATAGTTGGCATTGTCACACAAATGGTAATGACATTCTAAATGTTAAAACCTACTGCTTGCACTTGAATGAAGTTTTTTAACATATTAATGTTAAATTGCTTGCAACAACTGTGAAAGAAAACAGTCTGTACCTTTTTATAAACATGTTCATCTTCAGAACCCGTATCAAAGGCTACAACTGGTTTCTTCGTTTTATGTCTGACCTTTTTCTTTTGTTCAGGAAAAGTTTTCTTCAAAATAGACCTTGGTTTAAGCTCTTTGATGTATCTTGAATAGATGTCACCTGGGCTTATCACAGGAAGGTCTTCACTTCCACTTTCAAGTTTGTGTAAATGTTGACTTTCTGAAGTCTGAGAAACATGAAAAAGGCTTAGTGAATGAAAATACAGGAAAGGACCTCCACTGGACAATTATTCACAACTATAGCTTACTTTGACAGTACACATTTGGATTGAATAGTTTACAAGGGTGGATCTGAAAAAGTGCTATCTGCTTCTTTATTTTATAGTACTTGGAACGTATCACATTCACTCCTGAAGCATCACTCAGGCACTAAGTACAATGACCATAACTGGTGCAATTGTCTTCCTTTATGCACAAAGATACCTCTTATCAGCTATGGACAGGATTTGCTATCAGATAGACGTCAGTTCTTTAAATGTAAATGTAGGGTTTAGATAAATAATGAACCCAGAGTGAGCTCATACTGGGTTACTGCTAACTGTATAACCAAAGCAATTGTCCTCTGATACAACCCATTAGGTGGGTAAAAATATCTAATTCCCATATGGCATATTCTTGTAATTTTGACAAATTTATTCTTTTTTTTCAAGTCCAAATGGTTCTAAATTCTTTCATACTTTTAGGATATTTTTCTTATTAAGAACACATACATAAAAACAACAGAATGAAAGATTTAAACACTGTATTCATTTAACAATCTCAACTAAATAAAACACACCTGACTATGTGAAAATGTAATCTGTCTTCCTTTACTTTCAACCTCTTCTGCACTGTTTTTTCTGACCCTCACCTCATCATCATCAGAATCGAGCTCATCTGAAGCTGTGTATGAAGACTCTTCATCTACTGTATCAGAATGATCAGACTCCACTTCATGAGTTACTCTTTCAACACTTTGATTACCTTCTCTGCCTTGGAAAGCTGGAAACTGGTAACCTGAAAGCTTCTTTTCTGCCACAGTCCTGCAAAACAGGATCAAGGTTTAGAGCTTGGGCCAAAACAGCAGTGGAACTTGTGAACATAAGAAAGACCAATAAAACCAAGTAAGACTTACAGTATTGTTTAGAAACTGAAACCTTGGTCAAGTACTTAACTGTTATTCTATGTGAATATTAATTATGATTAAATAACTGAAATTGTACCCAGAAGATTTAACTTAAGTATTTGGCAATCAACTATATGGCTCATGGCATGAAAAGCTCTGCAAGGCTTTGGTCAAAACTTTGTAGTACAGTTATGAAATTTTGTAGCATTTCACAACTGGAAGAAGAAAACCATTAAAATGAGGGAAGTTACAGATCAAGCACTGTAAACTCAGAACTGAAGACTAAGAAAACAAGAGCACCGCTGGGCAGAGCATTATATGCCCGAAGAGTGTTTTTTCTAAGTATGTATCTGTGAATGAAGGGAGAAAATCTTAGTCTTTATAATTATAATATTTGCTTAAAATTTTGATTTTTTTTACTTTTGACCTACTGACCCCAAAATCAATAGGGGTCATTCACTCAATGTGTTCAACTAATATATAAATTTTGAAATCTCTACGAAAAATGGTTGTCGAGTTATAGAGTGTAAATGATTCTAAACATTTAGGTCACTTTGACCTTGACCTTTGACACACTGACCCCAAAATGTAAAGGGGTCATTCAATCAATGTGTGCAACCATTATATGAATTTTAAAATCTATAAGACAAATGGTTGTCGAGTTACAGAGTATAAATAATTCTAAACATTCAGGTCACTGAGACACACTGACCCCAAAATGTATAGGGGTCATCCACTCAATGTTTGCAATCAAGATATAAGGTTTGAAGCCTCTATAACAAATGATTGTCAAATTACGTGGTGGAAATGGTTTTCAATGTTAACGTCTATATGACCTTGACCTTTGAGCTACTGACTCGAAAATCGATAGGGGTCTTTCACTTAATGTGGCAATAATTATATCAAGGTAAAAGACTGTAGGCCAAAGAGTACTCAAGTTATCCTCCAGAAACCAAATTGCTCACGGATGGATGGACGCCCTGGACCATAACATAATATGCCCCCTTTGGGCATTTAACAAGAAATAACTTGAAATGATGAACGGAAGGATTATTTAAGACTTTTAAAGCCTCTTTAAAATGTCATCAAATCTGTTTCATAGAAGCCCCTTTGTAGCATGACCTTGACCTTAAATCAACTGCTGGTAATACATGCATCTCCTCCTGTAATTTAAGCTATCTATAAACTTTCATAGAATTCAGCTGGTTGCTTAGAAACAGCCTAGATACAAATAGTAATATGGCAATTACAGTCCATTATCAAATTCGAGCAGACCAAGTTAATTACTTCGACTTTGCCAGAATTCGACATGTCCTAAGCTGGTATACCTCCCAATATTTTGTGTCAGTTATACGTTTATCATCCCGTACAGAGCAAGCTACGCTCTTGAAATGTGATTCAAGTGATTAAAATGCATAGCCATGCCAGTCAAATTCAAGTCTGGAATGTAGAGCACTACCTGACATTTATTCTACCAATGGGTAGTTTATGTTTATGTGAATTATGTACAATTTCAATCAAGTCCGGTGATGTCATTAAATCAACATATATTTCTTACCATTAATGTAGCTAAAAGTGACAATTAGGATCCTAATTTTAGCGCAATTTGAAAAGTTGCAATCAACAAACAGTCGATGACACGCATAATTTGTGTCACTTGAATTACCTATTAGTCAATTAACATCATAATTAAAGAGTGATTTGAAAGTTGCAATCAACAAATAATTGTTGACACGCATAATTATTCCAATCAATTATCACCTTCAAGTTGCCAGAACTAATTGGTAATCAATAAATTTTCACACTTCAACAGGTGGAATAATACATAGGAAAATAAATGACGGGACAGAAAAGCACTATCGACATAGCCTTAGTTCTTATGTTTCGAATGTGACTTAACAGGAGTTAGATAATATAAATAAAGAAGGTTTATTGACAGGTCCTGAAAAATAATTCGACTTAGCCAGAAATTTGACTTTGGGTCTGTTGTTGAACAAACATCAGAAGCTTTTTTAAGATTCTCCCTACTTAAATCTATATGAATTCAAGTGTCCCCCAGGGTAGAGCCAATTTTCATTCAAATGGCATAATTTGAACAAACTTGGCAGAAGATCTGTAGCTGATGCCCCATTAACAATATCTAAGATCTACATTGTAGGATTTGAAGTTTCAGAAAAGAAGTTTTTTTTAAAGTTTTGCCTATAGAAGCCTATATAAAATAAATTGACCCCCGGGGCAAGGCCAAATTTGACCACAGGGGCATATTTTGAACAAACTTGGTAGAGGTCTTCTAGACATTGCTACAAATCTTAAGGCTCAGGGCCTTGTTGTTTCAGACAAGAACATTTTCAAAGTTTTCTTTATACATGTATAAGACTACAGTATGTAAAATTAATTTGACCCCATGGGCATAATTTGAACAAACTTGGTAGAGATCCACTAGAGAATGCTACATACCAAATCTTAAGGCGCACGGCCTTGTGGTTTAAGACAAGAATATTTTCAAAGTTTTCCCTATATAGCCTATGTAAAATCAATTGACCTCTGGGGCAGGGCCAAATTTGACTCTAGGGGTATAATTTGAACAAACTTGATAGAGGTTCACTAGACAATTCCACATACCAAATCTTAAGACTCGGGGTCCTGTGGTTTCAGATAAGAAGATTTTCAAAGTTTTCCCTATATAAGCCTATGTAAAATCAATTAACCCCCCCGCGCGGGGCCAAATTTGACCCCAGGGGTAAAATTTGAACAAACTTGGTAGAGGTCCACTAGACAATGCTTCATACCAAATCTTAAGGGCCTTGTTGTTTCAGACAAGAAGATTTTCAAAGTTTTTCCTTTCTGTTGCCATAGCAACTGAGTTATTGATGGAATTTAATTCTTTGAACAACTTTGGTAAAGCTTTAGGCAAGCAATATTCCAGGCATGTTTCGTCAAAGTTAGCTTAGCAGTGTAGGAGGAGAAGTTGTTCAAGTCAAATTGTTGATGATGCACTACACATGACGCATGCCGACACATGCCGGACAATCAATGATCCCAATAGCTCACTCTTGAGCAAAGTGCTCAGGTGAGGTAAAAACTACCAACCCTATTTTTAGCATTTCCATCCTTTCACTTTCTATCCTCTCTAACTGGTCCAGTCTTGCCCAGAGCTCTTCATCTGTTGGACTGGTTCCCTCAGATTCCTGTGATATCTGACTGGCTGTCTGTTTTTCAGCTTCACTCTTCAGTTTGCGCCTGTATTCTATAACATGCTTCCTATGAGCCTCTAGAAACAATGAATAATATTTCTGCTGAAGAATTAACAATATAGCTGGATTTTTTCTCTTTTTTTATGCCTACACACCATCAAGATTGTAATTTATCAAGTTTTAATTTAAAAATGACAGATCAAAACTTTAAAACTCTGACACAATGTTTCAGTGTTCAGCTGTAGTTCAATCTGATGCAAGTCTTACTTGTTGATTTGAGTTTTTAGATGCTACTTTTTATTTCCAATTGCAAGCCAGATCTTTTGGGTTTTTTTAATTTCATCATCCCATGATACAACCTACCTTACCATTACTCTATCACTACCTACCTTGCCATTACTCTAATGCTACCCACCTTGCCATTACTCTAACACTACCCACCTTGCCATTACTCTAATACTATCCACCTTGCCATTACTCTAACACTACCCACCTTGCCATTACTCTATCACTAACTACCTTGCCACTATCTAACACTACCAACCTTGCCATTACTCTAAAACTATCAACCTTGCCATTACTCTAACACTACCTACATTGCCATTACTCTAACACTATCCACCTTGCCATTACCCTAACACTATCCACCTTGCCATTACTCTAACACTACCCACCTTGCCATTACTCTAACACTATCCACCTTGCCATTACTCTAACACTACCCACCTTGCCATTACTCTAACACTACCCACCTTGCCATTACTCTAACACTACCCAACTTGCCATTACTCTAACACTACCCACCTTGCCATTTCTCTAACACTACCTACCTTGCCATTACTCTAACACTATCCACCTTGCCATTACTCTAACACTACCCACCTTGCCATTCTCTAACACTACCCACCTTGCCATTACTCTAACACTACCCACCTTGCCATTACTCTAACACTACCCACCTTGCCATTACTCTAACACTACCCACCTTGCCATTACTCTAACACTACCTACCTTGCCATTACTCTAACACTACCCACCTTGCCATTACTCTAACACTACCCACCTTGCCATTACTCTAACACTACCCACCTTGCCATTACTCTAACACTACCCACCTTGCCATTACTCTAACACTACCCACCTTGCCATTACTCTAACACAACCTACCTTGCCATTACTCTAACACTACCTACATTGCCATTATACTAACACTACCTACCTTGCCATTACTCTAATACTACCTACCTTGCCATTTCTCTTACACTATCCACCTTGCCATTACTCTAACACTATCCACCTTGCCATTACTCTAACACTACCTACCTTGCCATTACTCTAACACTACCTACCTTGCCATTACTCTAACACTACCCACCTTGCCATTACTCTAACACTACCCACCTTGCCATTACTCTAACACTACCCACCTTGCCATTACTCTAACACTACCTACCTTGCCATTACTCTAATACTACCTACCTTGCCATTTCTCTAACACTACCCACTTTGCCATAATTACTCTAACACTACCCACCTTGCCATTACTCTAACACTACCTACCTTGCCATTACTCTAACACTACCCACCTTGCCATTACTCTAACACTACCCACCTTGCTATTACTCTAACACTACCCACCTTGCCATTACTCTAACACTACCCACCTTGCCATTACTCTAACACAACCTACCTTGCCATTACTCTAACACTACTTACATTGCCATTACTCTAACACTACCTACCTTGCCATTACTCTAACACTACCCACCTTGCCATTTCTCTTACACTATCAACCTTGCCATTATTCTAACACTATCCACCTTGCCATTACTCTAACAATATCCACCTTGCCATTACTCTAACACTATCCACCTTGCCATTACTCTAACACTACCTACCTTGCCATTAGTCTAACACTACCCACCTTGCCATTACTCTAACACTATCCACCTTGCCATTACTCTAACACTACCTACCTTGCCATTAATCTATCACTACACTATCATGTAACACCACCTATTATTCCCTTGCTTTCCTACTATCCTGTAACACTTTCTACATTTTCCATTGCCCTCAAGCTATAGGATCCTGTTACATAATCTTCCTGTTAATTGCTTGACAACTATCCTGTTACACTATCTACCCTTCCATTGGCTATCTAATGTTCTGTTACACTACTTACCTTTCCACTGTTTTTCTTTTGCCTCATCATATTCTTCCCTTATCTCCATAACATCTCCATCTTCCTGTACAGATATATAATCACTCGTTTTTTACTATACTTTTTAGGTGTAAACATATTCAGTGTTAAAAGGCATATATTTTCCCATCTGAATCTCAAATGAAGCATTACCTTCCATTTGAAGTACTAGATAAATTATATCATTTATTTCCACTTACTGTAATGCTCCTTCCTTAAGATTTTGTAAAAGTGTTTTTTTTTTCACAAATAAAATGAGAATAAAAAATTCCACTGACCTTAATTCCCTTCCCCGCTTTTTAATATAAAAAAAATAGAAAGAGTACATAACATGCAAAATAAAGATAGCCAGAGATGTCCATAGGACATAATAACCCTGCTAGTCCTAATGCTGTGAAATGGTACACCGGCCACACTATGTCCCAAAAACTTTGTAAGATCCTAATCTCTTCCTGGTGCTATAGCTACATGTATGCATTATAATTTGTTGAATTTCAGCTATAAAATGCATATAAGGAGTCTGGAAATGAACATAACTTATATACCATAAATAGTAAAATCAAGAGCCCATTACTCTGAAAATAATCTTTTAAGTTAAACTTGGTACTCCAGAAACTGAGGCTTTTAATTATGTTTTAACAGACCCCAAGCTGTAGTTTCTGAAAATTAGTATGAACAAGAATGAAAGACTGACAGATGGACTTAGCAGAAAAAAATGTACCTAACCCTTAACCTGCTGGAACCGTAAGTGATTAGCCTTTGCCACCAGTATAGAGCCAGGCCAGCCTGCACATCCGTGCAGTCTGACCAGGCTCTACACTGTTGGTAGCTCAATAAGTTTATAGCTTTCATAAGTTTACAGCCAGTTCATTAGTAGTTTGGAAGTAAATATGCAATAATACAACTGCTAGTTTATACCTTTGAAATATGTTGAAGTTCAGACGTAAACTGCTGCCTAGGTTCCAACAATTGTCTCTGTTTCTTCAACTCTTCCAGTTGTTTGTCCACAGCTGAAAAAAGTATCAGTATCCTATGCTTCTTGTGAGAATAAAGGTCTTGGACTTTATCAAGCTTTGATTTTAGACTGTCATTTTTAATAAACACATGTACATAGTTATTTTTCACAAAGCTGGTAGGATAAATAATGAACAGTGTCTCTGGTAGTTTACAACTGGTATGACTTTTCCGGCTTACAAAATGCAATATTTGTTTACTCCAGTATTGAGAACTTCTCCAAATGAAAATGTACATGAATTTCACCTAGGATATGACAATATTTGGTTAAGACCGTTCCAATACATCATGTCATGAGTTTACTCTCTGCAGAGGAGTGACCACTACAGATGATGATAATTGCAGTCATTTCATACTTTGATTCTCAGCATGTATATGTTATGTAGACAAAATACTTGCATCATGGCTTTATTTTCTCCTTTACGACTTAGAATATTTAAAAGTTTTCATTAGCAAAACCAATCTAATAAAGTCATGACTCAAGGCAAGAAAGAACTTCAGCCAAATAAAATCTTGCATTGGTTAGAAAAATGCAGACCTATTAATCGGCAAAAACAGAAGACAAAACTGATAAGACAGTCTGTTAATAATCTGTTTTAACAAAATGATATTCAAGAGATTAATTATACAAAACAGTCACATCATACCCATGAAAAAAGAACTTGTTCAAATATTAAGTAATAACATGTATTTATTCTGAATTCAAGATACACTATAAAACAAGATATGTTTGTAAAACATGTATGCCCCCTATCGGCAGCCAATTAGTCATGTGGCCAGATTATTGTGACTGACTTTTGACCTAGTGACCAAATATACATGTTATCTAAAATGTAAGTCTCACAGTCCACAAAACCCGATGCCATTTGGTGGCCAAGTTATTGGTCTGAATTGTTTTGACATACATGTGACCTTGACCTTTGACCCCAAAATCAATAGGGGTCATCTACTGGCCAAGACAAATGCAGATATGAAGTTTGAGGGTCAACGGCGCATGGGTTGTCAAGTTATTGATTGGAAACCGTTTTTTACCTACAAGGTCAATGTGACCTTGACCTTTGACCCCTTGACCCCAAAGTCAATACGGGTCATCTGCTGGTGATGGACAATCATCCTACAAAGTTTGAAGTTTCTAGGCCTAAGCGTTCTCTAGTTATTGATCGGAAACCGTTTTTAAGATGAAAGTCTCTGTGATCTAGACCTTTGACCTAATGACCTCAAAGTCAATAGGGGTCATCTACTGGTGATGACCAACTAGTATACCAAGTTTGTTGAACCTAGGTCAAAGTGTTCTCTAGTTATTGATCGGAAACCGTTTTTAGGATGGAAGTCCCTGTGAGCTTGACCTTTGACCTAATGACCTCAAAATCAATAGGGGTCATCTACTGGTGATGATCAACCAGCATACCAAGTTTGGTGAACCTAGGTCAAAGCGTTCTCTAGTTATTGATCGGAAACCGTTTTAAGGATGAAAGTCTCTGTGATCTTGACCTTTGACCTAATGACCTCAAAGTCAATAGGGATTATCTACTAGTGATGACCAACCAGCATACCAAGTTTGGTGAACCTAGGTCAAAGCGTTCTCTAGTTATTGATCGGAAACCGTTTTTAGGATGAAGGTCCCTGTGAGCTTGACCTTTGACCTAATGACCTCAAAATCAATAGGGGTCATCTACTAATGATGGACAATCATCCTACCAAGTTTGAAGTTTCTAGGCCTAAGCGTTCTTTAGTTATTGGTCGGAAACGGTTTCTACCTACAAGGTCAATGTGACCTTGACCTTTGATCCCTTGACCCCAAAATCAATAGGGGTCATCTACTGGTGATGGACAATCATCCTACCAAGTTTGAAGTTCCCAGGCCTAAGCATTCTTTAATTATTGGTCGGAAACCATTTGGTCTACGGACCGACGGACCGACCGACAGACAGACAATTGCAAAGCAATATACCCCCTCTTCTTTGAAGTGGGGGCATAATAATGGATATAACAAAATGTGATGTCTACTAGGGCTAGCTGATCATGTTATAGATGTTTAAATCATATTTCTTAACATTTTGAACTGTCCCATAACACAAATTATAGTGAAAAAGAACTATTTTTACTGAATAATAAATGCCACCAAAACCAAAGACCTAAACTAGTCTGAAACTGGTATGAAGTGAGTCACTTGACACAAGTCATGAGTACAAGTTTCCAGTCATTTACCCTTCATTCTGCGATCAACAATACCCACAGCTTGCTTAGTGGACCTCTCCACAAACCAATTATCTCCGAGGAGAACAAGAATCTCATTTGTGTGGACAAGACGACCAGGCATGAATGCCATCTTACCAAATGGAACCTGAAATAGTTTTGATTATTATTATTATATTAAATTTTAATCAGTTCTACAAAATATATTTACCTTACTTAAATATATTTACATTACTACTTGAGAATATTACTTTTCACAATGACTGTTTTGTTGTTTGCCTCTACCTCCTTTTAATTTAACACAATTCATAACACACTGGTACCATCTGTGTTGAAAATGGCTTCACATTTCTTTAATGTGTACATTAGCTATGATCAGCTTTATGAAGCAAAAATATAGATTAACAAAAGGTTTGTCAGGTAGGACTTATGTTTTTGTACTTCTTTTGACCTTATGTCTATAAATCTTAAATAAATCCTTCAGAAGGCACTTTAAGAAAATCAAAATGCATACCATGACGTCATGAGTTACTTGATCAGGCAATGTATTTAATTGCTTCCTCAGTGCATCATAATCAGATCTGAACTTCAACCTTAAAAAAATTAAACATGGAAATGTATATATAATGCTGTAATTCCACTTTATGTATTATTCTGTTGTGTTTTTATGTTTTTCACTATTTAATTTGACTCTCTAACTGCTCTATCTCACACCTTCATTTAGTATGTTTAGTTAGTGGAAGCATGTCATCAAAAAGGGAGAAATGCTTGGCTTTTTCCATTCAAGATAGAAGCCAGAGGCTTCCCAGCCAAGTCAGCATGAAGACTGTTCAAGAAGACTGACAATTTGCAAGAAAAGGCAGTGATTCACAGTTGGCACAGGCTGAAAACTGTACTACCTGTTCAAGCTGTAGGTTATGGTGCAGGGAGATAATGCTGAAACAGGCATCAAGTTAAAAGTCTCCACAAAGTATAATATTATGTGACTTAGGTATAGCATTGACAGCAAATGAGAGGAAAGTAAAAAACACATTTTTGTTGAATTGAGGTGGTCTGTAACAGCTATGAGAAAGTTTCTACCTTGGTCTGAAACTATTCTAGACATAAACTGGAGGGAATTGTTATTTTCAAAATCAGTTGACTCTCTTTTAGTGAACATTGCTAGACCATGCTGTGTCAGCTTAAAGTATCCGCAGAATCCTTCTTAAAAACATTCTTCTGTAGTTTGAGTTTCTGTTAAGCAAAGAGCATTCAATCTTGAAATATGTTTTTGGGCAGCCAAGTCTGAGACGTGGGCTTTAAGGGAACGAATGTTGAGAAAAACTATTTGCACACTTGCATTAGGGTCCAAGTTTTCGAATGGATGTTCCCAACTGAAAGTACAGTGCTCACACAGCCTGTCCATTTCTACTAGAGCCGACTTGTTTACTTTGATTTTGTCTGCAGTAAAATTGGCCAACTTCAAACCATCACGTGACATTGCTCTGCTGAGCATTGTATAAACATGACCCTACATGACAGACTTGATGTTTGGAGGTAGTTCGAGGTTAGCAATACAGTGTGTGTAGATAATTCCCTGAGACTTGTGAGCAGTTAAGCCAAATGCTAAAACTAAAGGGTACATTGTTCTCTCGACAGGAACTGGACATTCAGATTTGAGTAAGAATGTAACAGTGATGGCTTGGATTGGTAGACAATCTCTTAAATGTTGTGGGCTTCTCTTTTTACTTTCTCTTCCAATGCTTGGATCAGAAAACTTTAAAAATACTGTTCCTTTTAATGGCTTTTGTTCATCAATGCATATGAATTCAACTTTTCCAACAACACCATTTACTAGATGGTCAGGAAGATCAATATTCTTTGTGATCATGACAGTAGCTCCAACAGCTGGAGTAGATAGTAATCCCCCTGTTGAGAATATCTGACTGGTGGTTATTTGTACTGAAACAGTGTTTGTATGCTTATCTCTTTGAATCTATTGAATGTATAGTAACTGTTCCAGGTAAATCTTCTATCATTTGATTATTGTATGTTCCTGCTTGATCATTAGTTAAAAACATACTAACTGTGTCATGTGGAAATGAATCAGCTGGAGTATTTTGTAGCTCTTGCAAATTCACAATATCTTCATCAGTGAAGTCCCCTGTCCTTACACGAGAAAGTATGGCTGCAAATTCTGGGTCACCTTTCTGTCTAACATTACATATACACTCCAACAGACAATGTTGACCTTTAATATCAAGTGTGACCTTGACCTTGGAGGTAGGGGTTGATGAATGGCTTAGTTATGGACCGGACATAAATGTGTGACGGACGGACAGACAAATGGACCAAGCCTATTTCTATATCCCACTTTTTGGACCAGACACAAAATATACCCTATAACAGACCATGTTAAGCTTTGACCTTTTAGAGTGACCTTGACATTGGAGGTAGGGGTCTGGGTGTTGTGCATGACATTTAGTCTCACTATTGTGAACATTTGTGCCATGTATTTTCAAAATCCCTTGATGGATGAGAAAGTTATGGACCGGACACAACATATACACTCCAACAGACAATGTTGACCTTTAATTATCAAGTGTGACCTTGACCTTGGAGGTAGGGGTATGGATGTCACACATGACACATCGTTTTATTATAACAAACATTTGTGCCAAACTATTTCAAATTCTGTTGGTGAATGGCTTAGTTATGGACCGGACACATAAGTGTGACAGACAGACGGACGGAACCCATTTCTATATTCCCCGTTTTTTCTTCAAAAAGGCGGGGGACAAAAACAATTTGTAAATTGAATTTTATTTTCTTTGACTGCTTAAGAGTTCATAACATTTTCATGCCCACTGGAAAGTTGTACTCAACTTTAAATCCTTAAACACTTAAATTGTTAAAAAATATTCAATTCATAATTATTGTGTTATGCACACTTAACTTACCTATCTTGGCACCATGATTCAAGATTGCATACTGACTTTTATCGAAAAAAACCCAAAAGAAAAGGTGTGCTAGAACATTAGTGAAGATAGTGTTGATAGAGTTATGGTATAGTTGTGTTTAAAAGGAGCAATCTGGGAGAATATTCTTGCTTTTAACTGACAAAGTAGATTCTAAGAATGAATGAATTGTGAAATTAATGTGAAAGTGGGAAAAAGAAAGAGTTCACCACTCAAGTTCAGCAAATTCAAGTTTTTTACTTTTCTTTTCATACACATATATTTTGTTGAGCTTCTGACACACCCCTCATCATACACATTTGTTTAAGGGCTTAATATATATGATCAGTACAAAAGAGATTAAGTAGAAAGGTCAAATAGGTTGCTAATTTTATGTGGTTCCAATCCAGCAGATGGCACAGACCAAGTAGTCTGTCTTGTGGGTGTGACTTAAAACTGATATGATTTTTATCTGGTTAGTGACATGATAATACTTTCACATATAAGACAGATATTATCAAGCAGATTCTAAGCTAACTGCATGTTAAAATTGGGTTTACAGATACAATCAATGTAGTATTATCGTACATGAACTTGAACTGACCCTTTTGTATAATTCTTGTTTGCGCATACTTGAAAATAGTAGTAGAAATCAACCACCACATGTTAACGCTTCGCAGAAAAAATTTACATCATGTGCTTGACACTTGTCGTGTCTTTATTTAATTAACTGTATGAATGCTCTTGATTAAGTTTATATTACATTAACAAACAAACATTACAACAATCAACACCATTAAAGATGATTCATACTGATAGTAAGGACAAGATTGCAACACCCTTTGACAATACTTCATCCCAGTCATCGTAGATTTAAGTCTGTTTTCCATTACAGAACAGAATTTTAATATATATCCGAATTATGCATATCCGATTTGTAACTCATTTCCAATACTAACTGAGACAGTTTCTTAATAAATGAAAATGACAACCAAATACCACTGATTTATTTGATCATCAGTGTCTTGCAGAGCTTTCTTTTGTTCTTCTTGAAGGCGTAACAACTGTTCTGAGTATTGTTTTTGAGACATGTTGAAAAATACTTGTTGTGAATTGTGGTCGCATATATCATTAATAATAAATGAATCAGCCTTAAGTTGATTTAACTTCAGTGTCAGATTTCTCATGGTTTCTCCTATCAAATAAATTTACCATTTACCAAGTTGAGTTTAAAAAAAAGAAATTATCAACATTTAGAATTAAACTGCAGGAAAATATTTTGTCAGCTACGTAAGCAAAATAAAAAGCATGGCTGCTAAATGTTTGCAAAAAGTTAATAACACACTTCTTTTATTGAAGTTTAGCTTTTGCATTGAACAAGCGATCAGTTTTTCAAGGTAATTGCCTAGAAATATGAACATGTCATTTAAGTTGTGAAGAAACATACAAATTTATCGTTTTCCTTTTCGAGAAATTTGTTGAATATATTTTGGGCTGTCCATTCGTTCTTGCATGACTTGATTTGATTTTCCAGAGACATAGATAACTATGAAAATGTAACGATTCGCCACAATAACCATTTGCCTCTAACGATTCAGCACAGGTTTAACGATTCACCACAGAGTAATAGCGACTTGCCACAAAGGAATAAGGATTCACCACTTCTACTTGGCATCCAGTCATTTCCCCCACAAACCAGTTCATCACCTGGATGTTTCCCCCACACTACAGTTTCCTCCATGATGTTTCCTCCGCTATATATATACTATATAAAAAGTAGTTGGGAAAGATTGGAAAGGTTTATATTTTTACTTAAATACATACACAATAAACTTCTTTCATAGCAACTAATTACTTTTAATCAAAACTTTGAACTTTAATGATCAAAGAAAAGCACATGCCAATTAAATGGATTTAAAATAATGATTCAGATTTGATTGAATAATTTTTCCAACACCTTTAACACATTATTTTATCCCAAAATAAATTAACGCAAACTTTGAGTAAAAGAATGATTTTGTCATGTTTTATTTGTTAAATATCAGTGATACTAAATATTTCATAAAGAACAATATCATCATTATATAGTATATCTTCACATTACTATATAATATATATATAGGGGAGGAAACATCCTGGAGGAAACGTCCAGGAGGAAATGTCAGTGTGGGGGAAACAACTGGAAACCCTTCTACTTGATACTCAACACAAGAAACAGCAAATTCCTCAACCCACAATCAAAAACACAACATCACATGAACTCATTCTTCCTAAGGACTATACGACTCTGGAACGAATTACCGACCAAGATTACCCCGAGGCTACCCCAACTGTGCTTTTATCAGTGGACTAAACAAGTTTATAGATTTTAAGTATTTAAAATAAATGTTTAAGTAAGATCTTCAGTTAAATCTTGTTTTCTTTGTTATTATCTTTTATAATTTTAATGTTCCTGACACACGCTTGCGTAGTATAGTCAGTATTGACTTTTGGCAGTAATAAGTTGAAGTTGACTCCCAAGCAATCAATACTGACTATAACTGGGAGGCGCTTTGCCAGGAAAACTGTGTTAAAAAAGTATTAGGTGCTCTGTTAAAAGTTTAAAAGATAAGAAGTTCACAGAGTAAGAGAGTGCACGATAAAAAAACAAGAAGGGTGGGGCTAAATGGTGACGTCGCCAGCCTATCCTTAAAAATATCTAGGCTGGGACTGGATTTGACCTGGTGTGGTAAGCTATTCCAGTACCTTAAAGTTCTGGGAAAGTAGGAGTTGAGGTGATACTGGGTACGAGACTGGGGGATCAGGAAGTTCAAGTTTCTAGTTGGACTAAGGCATATCTGCCATACATCCAGGATCGTCTGGGATTGTCCCGGAAATCGAGGGCCCGTCCCGGAGTCCAGGAAAGACACCCGATGTCCCGGAAAACATGTAAAATGTGCATACCTTTGATCAGGCCAGTCAAATTTTTGACACGCCTCTAATTCTTTAATTATTCGTTGTGATAATATGTTCCGATTCGGCAAATACACCGCGTGTCATTGATAACCAATTAACAAATGACCTCTATTGGCTTTTGATTTATTGACTTGCAGTGCATTAATTAATTTGTAAGATATCTGCCCCTTTCGAAGACTGTCGCCGCAGTAATTGGTGTTACCGTATATACTCAATGTATTCAGACAGGAAACAATAATAATTTTTTGTTGCTGTCTGAATATTTACGAAATTATTGTTGGCACAAAATGGCCTTGTCTGAACTTTTAATAATTATCGTAAACAAAGCTTCTCAATGTCCTATCATGGCCGATCATAGTGCATTGTCATGAAAAACAAAAAAGTCGGGATCAAACTGCAATGTTTGTTGTTTCATTTTTATCAATCAAACTATTAACAATTACCCTATAATCTCATCAGATTATATCCAAACAGAGAATTAAAGGCTGTTAAGATCAATCAAACATTCATGCAAAATTTGCTCACAAAAAGCAAGACCGGCAGATATATTACGTCACAGCGTTCAGATTTGTATTGTCCACGAATCTCCTGCTTAGGGGAAGTAACTCTGTGGGGAGAATGCAACAAACAGCTGTTTATTGATTGTCGACATTTCTGTCACGTTGTTCGGATAGTTACAACAAAAATGAGAAAAGGATAATTGATACAGTAAATATTTAATTTTAATTGATTCACATTGATTTTGCTCATGACTGCACACATTCTGCAAACTACCGGTAGTACATTGTGTTCACTGCCTAAATAGTCACAACATGTGCCCAAGTTTTATGCTGCGAAAATTGTGTTGCATATAATGCTTCCGGATGCCGTTTTTTCCAGATATATCTACAAATTGTCCACAAATTTCATAATGAATCACGCAAACTGATGATCCAAAATACTGTCCGAATACTTAAAAAAATACAGATCCTGCATGTCCGAAAATTAAAGGCATGAAAAAAATTATTTTAGGCAAAAATTTTGCGTCTCGGAACTTTTAGTGTCTGAATACATCGAGTAAATAGGGTAATAGAGATGCTACTTAAAATTAAATTTAATGCAAATGCGCGTCGACCTTGCCGACAAAGACTATGATTTTTAAATCATTAACTTGTTTGCTGTTGTCAGAATTTGGTTTCAATAGAGATGCTGCTTGAAATTAAATTGAGTTTTTCACATATCTGTCGGACAAAGAAAAGGTAAGTTTAAAAGGTATTCGTGATGAATATTGTAATGTTCGATCAAATTGCGCCGATACTTGTAATACGATGCATAGACGACGCTGTCATGAAACACCCGTGATACAACTTGAATTCGAGTTTATGATGTTAATTAATTAATGGTACACAGTTATTATTTTATGATTACTGCTACACAATTACTATGCTCTTGCAACTAAAATAAAAGGTATGAAACTGATGGTACTGATGTGTATTTGAAACATGTGCACGGCTGCCAAAAACGGAATCCTGACAAATTTTGTGTACTGTCAACGGTAGGGCATTGAAAGAATATGAATAGTTGTATGTCCCGGAAAATCAGCTCAAATCCCTGAATTTCGATATCAAAATCCAGGAAATGGCCAGAAAAATTATGACAGGTATGACTAAGGTCATTTGATTCATACTTGGACAAAACTACACTTATGACAAAAGGGACATGTTAAATAACTCAGGTATGACCATTACCTAAAAATGACCTTGACCGTCAAGGTCAGATGATTGAATTTTGCTTAAATTGTAATAACTTTCTCATTTGTTTATGGATTTGATTCATACTTGGACAAAACAACACTTATGACAAATCCGACACTTTGATTCTTTCAAGTTTGACCTTGACCTTTAAATGACCTTGACGTTTTAGGTCAAATTATTGAATTTGCTTAAATTGGCTATAACATGACCTTAACCTTATTATTACCTTGACAAAACCTACGTGTTAATTTATTCAATAGGACCTTGGACTTAAAATGACCTTGACTGTCAAGGTCAAATGATTAAATTTTGCTAAAATAGCCAAATTTTTGTTATTTCTGGATGGATTTGATCTATACTCGGACAAAACAACACTGAGAATAAAACAAACGTGTTGACCAATTCAAGTAATACCTTGACCTTTAAATGATCTTGATATTGCTTAACTTGGCTATATCTTTGTTATTAAGGGAGTGTCTACATGCTTGGACATAACTACCTTTTAGACAATACCTCAAAGAAGGTTAAAATGAACTTGACCTTGACATTTAAGGTTAAATTTCTGAATGTTGCTAAATTTGTTATGTATGGTTGAATTTGATAATTAAATTTCCAAATGATGCTTCATTTGAAATCCCTTCACCACACTGTGCTTCCTCTGATGTGTTTGCCTTTAGAAATAGAAAAAAGTCGAGCATGGTTCCCACTTGCAGTGGCTCTTGTATAATTAGACACAGGGATAAGTTCTTCACTGACTGCATGTGGTGTTTGTACCCACAATAGCATAAATTTAACATAGCAAGAAAAATATGATCACTTACCTACTTTTGCTTTCAATTTTTCTGCCATTTACTCTATCGAACCTTTTTGCCTCACTTAAAATTATATCGAACCAAATTTTGTTCAACCCCCTAATTCAGTTCCTTCAACTGTAAAAGACCGTTGGCATTCTTTGTATTTCCCTGTCAGTGAAAAGAAAGATTTTATTTTCAGTGAAATTAGTCTTTTTTCAGACCATTGCTGTGCTACCAACAGACAAGAGGAAAACGACACCAGAAGCCAAGAGCAAAGAATGAGACATGTCCATGGCTTGTAAAGAAGAGAGCACCCTCACACTTCACCTATGTTTCTGATGAGAACAAAGATTTCATTAAAGATGCTGTAAAAGAACACTACAAAACTCTGTCTAGTCCTCTCAGAGATGAACCATGGCCAAGAAATAAATGGACAGCTGAGTATGTACAAACACATTTATAAGGTCCAAACAAGTTTCTGTAAATTTTAAATTGCTGGAAGAACACTTTTTTGTTGGCATCAGTTTTATTGCATTCAGACTTTTTAAATTTGGAATTAACTTTATGCCTGTGTTTTTTTAGCTCACCTAAGCAGATGCTCAGGGTGAGCTATTGGGATCACTCTGTGTCAAGGGTTCGTCATCCGCCGTCAACATTTTACTTCAAATGACATCTGTTTAAAAACCACAAGGCCATTTTTAACCAAACTTGACAAAAATATTCCTTATATTGCCCTTAAAAATATTTCTCAAACTATTCTGCTCTATTGCACATTAAGGGCTGCAAAAGCTAAAATAGAAAAATAATCCAACAGCATCTCCTCCTTAACTGTGAGCTCATTTTCCACCAAACTTCACAGAAATGATTCTTATGTAGCCCTTTATTAAAATTGCTTAATAGTTTGGTCCATTGCACAAAATGGCCACCACAGCTAAAAATAGATTTTCATCAATATTTGTATTGAAATGACATTCCTCCAAAACCACTAAGCTAAACTTGACAGAAATGTTCGTTTTTTGCTCTTTCCTAAAATTGCTCAAACCATTCCACTTCATTGCACATAAGGGCTGCAACGGATGTCGCTTTATGTACACTTTTAAAGTGAAATACGGCATCCACCTATCAAGCTGGTACCGCCCAGTTTATGTCACGTGATGATATAGAGCACTACCTACAGAGAAAGCTTCCGATAATGGTGTGTAAAACTGCGCATCATGTTTTACCGATTTATTTTACTAAAATACAATAATACCGCTGAGAAATGTTCTTTTTTTATAATTGACTTTTTTCAGTGAATTTTAACAGGAGACAGTATAAAAATAATGTGTATTTTTTATTTGAAGGAATGGTGTATTTTTCATACTATTTCGCGACATGCTTGTTTCTTGGCGAACTTAGTGTAACGATTTTGTGTCATTTTGAAAATAGTTATTATTATAATATCCGCGTCATTCGTTCATCGATATAATTAATTGTATGTCGTGTAGACCTAGGCTAGGTAGATATAGAGCCAGATCTAGTTCAAACAGTTCATTATATTTTAGTATCCCACCTTTTCTAAAACCCATCACTGTCTTTTCTCAAATTACGTTTCTACTTTGAATGCAAGCACTCTCAAATTTTGAAAAAGTCCACCATCTGTAGTTACTTTTAATGGCCCATAGATATCCGAGGCCTGAGAAGGCTCTCTGCATATTTGTCTTTTTTACCCAAAAGAATTCTGGCAGCTTGTCTGGCATCCCCAGGTAATTAAATACAGATCTGGGCATTCAATACAACCCTGATTGGCATGAATACCGATTGGAATGTTTAGTAAAATCAGTCTGCGCAGACTTAATGGCTGTACAATTATTTCAGAGACATCAAAATTTAATGTTGGTTACTTATGGAATTCATTGCTTAGAACTGGAATGTTTATTGAAATCCCCAAAAAGCTGGAAAACGATTGGTCATAGTAAAAAGAAGAATATTAGGAGTGGTTTATCAAAAATCAGTTGTGTCAAGGCCGGGTCTTTAAGATTTTTGGCGGAAAATAGTTGAGAAAGATTTTGCTCTACAGGATATCAGGTTGTCCACGTTTCGGAAACCTGCCTTACATCAACTGGGTTAAAACATTACAGGAATACATAATTAAAGAATGAATAATAATAATAATAATAAGAAGAAAAAAATTCAAACATACAAAAAAAATTCCGAAATTACATTTGTAATTTAAAGAAGATAGGAATGAATCTGAAATAGAAATAAAATTGTAAAAAAATAAACTGAGTTAGAATACTTAACCCGGACCCAGCCGAAAAGAAGAAAAAATACCCTTGTAGGTAAACCTGGGAAGTAATATCCCACCTGGAATAATTATTACTGAAGAAATTATCATTTTAACGTTTATTCGCACTACATAATACAAGTATTGAATAGGCCAAACGGTAACGAAAAAAAACCTTTATGGAGAAAAGATGGACGTACACCTCTCAGGTAGATATCACTTTCTTGTAGTTCAAAGACGAGTTTAAGCAATATTATACATCCACTTTGAAAGCCGACATAGAATGTACTCAAAGCAACTAAGAATTTTCCACATTTCACTTATAATGGAAAATAATAAGATTTCGAAACTATGGTGTACACCTTTCAGGTAGAAAACACGGGCGTACACCTCTCAGGCAGATATTCCTTTTTTCTAACTACAAAAGTGATAAAAGCAATATTTTTGGTAGACTTTGAAAGACGTTATGGAATGTGCTACATGCAACAGACAATTTTTCTACAGTGACTTATAACTAATCATTCTAAAATTCAAAGCTGTACACCTTTCAGGCAGAAAATACGGGCGCGTACCTCTCCAACACATATTCCTTTTTTTCTAGTTTTAAGTCAAACTAATGCAACATGGTATGTAAACTATTAAAGCCAAAGTGGCATGTTCTCCAAACAACGGGGATTTGACCACATTTTATCTATAAATGATAATTTTTAGATAGTAAGATGTACACCTTCCGGGCAGAAATGATGGGCGTACACCTCTCAGGCAGATAGCATTTTTTTGGAGTTATGAGAAAAATTAAAGAAATAAACCATCAAATTTAAAGGCTGAAATGGAATATTTTCCAAGCAACTCATTATCTTGCAAATTTTTAATGATGATTATACTAAGTTTACACCTTTCAGACAGATAACATTTGCGTACACCTATCAGGTGGAAATTTCTTTTTTCTAGCTATATGAAAAATTTAAACAACGAAAATGACCGATTTTGAACAACGAAGAGGATTGTTCTCTGAGCGAAATTGAATCTTTCACATTTTATTCATAAATGGTAATTATAAGATACTAGCCTGTACACCTTTAAGGTAGGAAACTCAGGCGTACACCTCTCAGGCAGATATTGCTTATTTTCTTTTTCTAAAAGAGATAACAGCAACATTATATGTTAACTTTGGACGACACGAAATGTTCTACAATCAACAGGCAATATTCCACAGGCTATATTATCTGCTTTTATAAATACTAATTTTATTATAGTAAGATGTACACCTTTCAGGGAGAAAAGATGGACGTACACCTCTCAGGCAGATATTCCTTTTCTGTAGTTCAAACACAAATTTAAGCAACAATATACGGTCACTTTGAAAGCCGACATAGAATGTGCTCAAAGCAACTGGGAATTTTCCACATTTCACTTATAATGGATAATTATAAAATTTCGAAACTATGGTGTACACCTTTCAGGTAGAAAACACGGGCGTACACCTCTCAGGCAGATATTCCTTTTTTCTAACTACAAAAGTGATAAAAGCAATATTTTTGGTGGACTTTGAAAGACGTTATGGAATGTGCTACATGCAACAGACAATTTTTCTACAGTGACTTATAACTAATCATTCTAAAATTCAAAGCTGTACACCTTTCAGGCAGAAAACACGGGCACGTACCTCTCCAACAGATGTTCCCTTTTTCTAGTTTTAAGTGAAACTTAGGCAACATGATATGTAAACTATTAAAGCCAAAATGGAATGTTCTTCAAGCAACGGGGATTTGACTACATTTTATCTATAAATGATAAGCTGTACACCTTTCGGGCAGAAATGATGGGCGTACACCTCTCAGGCAGATAGCATTTTTTTGAGTTATGAGAAAAATTAAAGAAATAAACATTATCCGTCAACTTTTAAAGCTGAAAAGGAATATTTCCCGAGCAACTCATTATTTTGCACATTTTTATTGATGATTATACTAAGCTTAACACCTTTCAGGCAAATAACACTAGCGTACACCTCTCAGGCAGATATTCCTTTTTTCTAATTGTAACAGAGATAAAAGCAACATTATACATCCACTTTGGAAGGTGACACGAAATGTTCTAAAAATAATAGGGAATATCCCACATAATGTTTTTAATTAATAGTAAGCTGTACACCTTTGAGGCAGAAAAGATTGCTGTACACCTCACAGACAGATATTCCGTGTTTTCTAGTTACAACACGAATTTACGCAACATTATATGTCCTCTTTGAAAGCCTAGATATACTGTTCTCAAAGCAACAGAGAATTGTCTACATTTTATTATAAATGATAATTATAATATCGTAAGCTGAACACCTTTCAGGTAGAAAATACGGGCGTACACTTCTCAGGCATATATTCCTATTTTCTAATTACAAAACAGATGTAAGCAACATTATAATTATGGAAACTTTGAAAGCCGTTACGGAATGTTCTGCAAAGAGCAGGCAATTTTCCACATAAAACTTATAGCTGATCATTATAAGATTCTAACCTAAGTTGTACACCTTTCAGGCAGCAAACACGGGCAGATTTTATGGGCGCACACGTTTCAGGCAGATATTTCTGTTTTACAATCAGGCAAGATATATATATGCAAAATTATATGAACGCCTAAAAGCTGACAAAGCATGACCTACTTCTTCTTTATAGATTATATTTATTTTCTCTTTTCTTCATAAAAAGCAGTGTATACATTTTCTTTCTTGCAGGAATAACACGTTTAAGAGCAGATACTTGTACGGCTTCAAGACAGATTGTATCCCTTGTAAAGGTTAAAACTATGGCAACCTTTTACAGATTTTATTAATAATGATCTTATAAGTTACAAAGTTTTGCATTTTTCTAACAAAAAAAAAAAAACAAACAAACAAAACAAAAAACAAAACAAAAAAAAACATGCGTCGTGCAAATCTCAAGCAGACATACCTTTGTTCAGTTAAAAGACAAGTTCAAACAACATTACATGTAAACTTTAAGTAGACACTGAATGTTCTCGAAGCAACACAGATTTTCTTAACATTATATTTATTACTAATAATTTTCAAGACTTTTCAAGTAGACAAAAAAAAAAAAAAAAAAAAAAAACACGGGCGTACACCTTGTAGGAAAAAAAAGAAGGACGGCGTAAACTTCAAGGCTGTTATACCTTTCTGACAAATTTATGCTACATTTAGTGAACTAGAAAAGTTGTTTAATTTTATCATTTATTATAATAGTTTGTTGTTGTTTTCTTTTTTGCTTGTGTGTTGGTTTGTTTGTTTCTGTTTTTGTTTTTTGATTTTTGTTTTCTTTAAAATGTAGATATTCCGTCCACTTCTCAAGCAGACACGCATTTTAGGCCTAAAACACGGTCGTACTCTAAACAGAGTTATTTTTTTTATTTTATAGTTTCATAAGAAATCAAAACGACATTATATATCAATTTTTTTCGTGACAAGGAATGTTTATCCAGCAATAGGGAATTTTTTTATTAATGATGATTTTCATAATACTAAGATGTACACCTTTAATATATAAGACAGAAAACGCAGTCGTGCACTTTTCAGACAGATATTCCTTTTTATCTAGTTAAAAGAAAAGTAGGTTAAATTTCACATCTTATTCATTTGTGATAAGATTTGCACCTTTCAGGCAGAAAACATGAGCTTTCACCTTACAGGCAGATATTACATTTTATGTAGTTTTTAGATATAAATAATGAAAGTATAAAAAATAATTTTTGAAAGTTAAAATGGAATGTTCTACAAGCAATTAGTAATTTTCTAGGTTTCATGTACAAATGATAATTTTCAAATTACTAAACTGTACACCTTTCAGGCAGAACCTACGGGCGTACATCTAAAAGGCAGCTATTTCCTTTATCTTGTTACAAGGCAAGTTAAAATAACATAATTATTATGTCAACTTTAAAACTCCACAAGACTGTTCGCTTAGCAACAGGATATGCTCCTCATTTTATATTATGATATGATGTACACCTTTCAGTCAGAAAACATGTGCGTACACCTTTCAGGCAGATGTTCCTTTTTATTAAGTTATATGAATAATAAAAACATCATTATACCTGGACTTTGAAATACAACACGGAATAATCTCCAAGCAACAGGTATTTTTCACATTTTATTTATTTATAATCACTATATAAAATCACATGCACACCTTTCTGGCAGATTTTTTTTTTCGTTTTTTAAAAAACACTTAAAACAATAAAATGTGTCAACTTTGAAGGGCCTCATGGAATATTCTGCAAGCAACACAGAATTTCCAAAAGTTGTTTAATGAATAATAAATTTAATACCTTAATCTGTACACCTATAAGGTTGAAAAACACGGGCGTACACCTATAAGGTAGAAAAACACGGGCGTACACCTATAAGGTAGAAAACACGGGCGTACACCTTTCAGGCAGATGTTGCTTTTTATTTAGTTATAAGGAAAATAAACATCATCATATGTGAACTTTGAAATACAACACGGAATAATCTCCAAGCAACAGAAATTTTCACATTTTATTTATTAATAATCACTATATATAATGACATGCGCACCTTTCTGACAGATTTTTTTATTTTTATTTTTTTGACATTTATCAAAAAACATTTAAAACAATATAATGTGTCAACTTTGAAATGTCACACGGAATGTTCTGCAAGCAACACAGAATTTCCAAAAGTTATTTAATGAATGATAATTTTTATACCTTAATCTGAACATCTTACTGGCAGAAATGACGCGTGTACACCTATTGAGGTAGAAAACACGGGCGTACACCTATAAGGTAGAAAACACGGGCGTACACCTTTTAAGCAGATATTCCTTTTTATCATGTTTTAAGACAAATAAAATAACATTATATGTCATATTTTAAAATCACATACGGAATGTTCTCAAAGCCTCATGCAATTTCCACAGTTTATTAATTTATGATTAGCTATACACCTTTTAGAAAGAAGATATGGGCTTACACCTTTCAGGCAGATATTTATTTTCATGTAGTTCTAAGAAAATATATGTTAACAAAATTATATGTCAGCTGTGACAGCCAATAAGGAATGTTTTCCAATCAACTTGGAATTTTCAAAATTTTATTTATAAGAGACTAAGACGAACACGGGCGTACACCTGTAAGGCAAATATTCTTTTTTTATCTAGTTATGAAAAAAAAGTATTATATATTTTGAAAGTTGACACGCAAGAGGGAATGTTCCACATTTATTTCATCGATGATAATTTAGAGACACTAAACTGTTCATTTTTCAGGCAGAAAACTCAAGGCATTGCAACACTGCGTGTAACCTTTTTTAAAATGCCGACATATTTTGTAATTTAAGTTTGTCCTAAAATAGAAAAAGGTATATCTGCCTGAAAGGTGTACATCTTAGCATTTTACAATGATAATAAATAAATACACTGTGGAAACTCCCCTATTCCTTGAAGAAAATTTCATATCAACTTTGTATCATATAACACTGTTTAAATTTATTTTCTTACTTTATTAAAAAGAATATCAGCCTGAAAGTTGTACGCCCTTAATTTCTGTCTGAAAGGTGTACATCTTAGTATTTTGGAATGATGATTAACATATATTATGTGAAAAATTTCCGGTTGCTTGAAGAACATTCCATCTTAACTTTCGATGATATAATACTGTTTGAATTTGTTTTCTAACTTCGTTAAAACGAATATCAGCCTGAAAGGTGTACGCCCGTGTTTTCGGTCTGATAGGTGTACACCTAAGTATTTTAGAATGATGATTAACAAATAGCATGTGGAAAATTCTCTGTTGCTTGAAGAACATTTCATCTCAACTTTCAATCATATAATACTGTTTGAATTTCTTTTCTAACTTCACTGAAACGAATATCAGCCTGAAAGGTGTACGCCCGTGTTTTTGCCTGAAATGTGTACATCTTTGTATCGTAAGATTATAGTTAACAAATAAAATATGGAAAAATTCTTTTCTCCACGGAGAACATTCGGTGATGGATTTCAAAGTTCACATTAGATTTAATTTCTCTTGCAAATAGATACAAAGGAATATCTGCCTGAAAAGTGTACACCCGCGTATTCTGTCTTCAAGCAGTACAGCTTAGCATGTTGAAAATCACCATTTGTAAAAATTAAAGGTAAATTCCCTGACGCTATGAAAACAATAAGTGTGAACTGGAAACGTACATATATAATGTCGTTTTAATTCGTTTGTAACTAGATAAAAAGGAATATCTGCCTGAAAGGTGGATGCCCGTAATTTATGCCTAAAAGATGTACATTTTAGTATTTTAGAATGATAATTAATGAATAAAATGTGGAAAATTCCATGTTGCTTGAACAACATTGCATGTCAACTGTATATGATATAACACCGTTTGATTTTCTTTTCTAACTAGATTTAAACGGATATCTGCCTGAAAGGTGTACGCCCTTCATTTCTGCCTGAAAGGTGTACCTCTTAGTATTCTAGAAGGATAATTAATAAACGATATGTGGAAACTTGCCTATTCCTTGGAGATATATACAATTGCACTTTCGATCGTATTATACTGTTTGATTTTTATCTCTAACTTCAGTAAAACGAATATCAGTTTGAAAGGTGTACACCCGTGTTTTCTGTTGAAAGGTGTACATCTTAGTATTTAAGAATGATGATAAACAAATAAAATGTGGAACACGGACGTACACCTTAAGGTAAAAATCACGGGCGTACACCTATAAGGTAGAAAACACGGTGTATATTAATAAGGTAGAAAACACGGGGTGCACCTGTAAGGTAGAAAACACGGGACACAACTTACAGGTAGAAAACAAGGGCTTACACCTATATGGTACAAACACGGGCATACACATATAAGGTAGAAAATACAAAGTACATCTATAAGGTAGGAAACACAGGGTACACCTTTGAGGTACAAAAAACGAAGTACACCTTTAAGGTAGAAAACACGGGGTACACCTGTTAGGTAGAAAACCAGGGGTACACTTATAAGGTAGAAAACACGGGGTACACCTAAAAGATATAAAACACGGGGTACACCTGTAAGGTTGAAAACATGAGGAATAACACTTTAAGGTAGAAAACAAGGGGTACACCTGTAAGGTATAAAACACGGGCGTACACCAAAAAGGTAATACAAGGGCGTACATCTATAAGGAAGAGAAGACGGGATATACCTATAAGGTAGAAAACACGGGGTACACCTTTAAGGTAGAAAACACGGGGAAACCTGTTAGGTAGAAAACACAAGTACACCTTACAGGTAGAAAGCAGGAGCGTACACCTATAAGGTAGAAAACACGGGCATACACCTATAAGGTAGAAGATACAAGGTACATCTATAAGGTAGGAAACACTGGGTACACCTTTAAGGTAGAAAACAAGGGCGTACACCTATAAGGTAGAAAACACGGGGTACACCTATAAGGAAGAAAACACGGACGTACACCTATAAGGAAGAAGACACAGACGTACACCTTTCAGGCAGATATTCCTTTTATCTTGTTTTAAGACAAATAAAATAACATTACGTGTCATAATTTCAATCACACACGGACTGTTCTTTAAGTCACATGTACTTTGCCACAATTTATCAATTTATGATAAGTTTTCCACGATATGGGCGTACACCTCTCAGGCAGATATTCTTTTCCTTGTAGTTCTAAGAAAATTTCTGTTAACAATATTACATGTGAACTATGACAGACGACACGGATATGTTTTCCAACCAACATGGAATTTTCTATAAAGAAATAAGATACTAAAATGTACGTACACCTGTCAGACAGATATCTTTTATCTTGTTATGTAAAGAATAAAACAGTATTATATATAAACTTTTTAAGTTTACAGGCAAGAGGGAATTTTCCACATTTAATTGATCTATGATAATTTAGAGATATAAACTTTCATTTAACAGGCAGAAAACTCGAGGCATTGTAACATAGCGTGTAAGCTTTTTAAAAATGCCTACATATTATGTTATTTAAGTTTGTCTTAAACTTGAAAAAGGTATATCTGCCTGAAATGTGTACGATGGTGTTTTCTGTACGGATGAATATTGTTTGTTATTTTATTGCAGGTTTACAGCTAAACATGATTAATAAAAAAAATATAAAAAAATCCACGTTTTCTGAGAAGGCAGACAGGGTTTGGTTTTTGGTTTAAGCTTGATAAAGGTGAAACAGACTTGAAGGTATACAAATGCGTGTCCGCCTGAAAAGTGGACGGAAATATCAACATTTAAAAACAAACAAACAAACAAATAAACAAATAAACGCACGAACTAACGATTATAACGACTGATAAAATTAAACAACTTTTCTGGCCACAAGAAATGTAGTATAAATTTGTGAAAAAAGGTTATCAGTCTTGAAGTTTAAGCCGTCCTTTTTTTCCTAAAAGATGTACGCCCGTTTTTGTCTACTTAAAAAGTCTTGAAAATTATCATTAATAAATGTAATGTTGATAAATCTGTGTAGCTTTGATACCATTCAGTGTCTACTTAAAGTTTACATATAATGTTGGTTTAACTTGTCTTTTAGCTCAACAAAGGTATGTTTGCCTGAAATTTGCACGACGCCTGTGTTTTCGTCAGAAAGTTGCAAAGCTTTGCACATGTAACTTAAAAGATAATAATGAATAAAATTTAAACTTTTTTAAAGGTTGCCATAGATTTAACCAGTATTAAAAAGCTTGACAAGGGATATAATCTGTCTTGAAGGCATACATCAAAGTATCTGCATGTACCCGTGTTTCATGTCAGTTTCCAAAGTGGACATATACTGTTGCTTCTATCTCTGTTACAATTAGAAAAAAAGGAATATCTGCCTGAGAGGTGTATGCCTATGTTATCTGCCTGAAAGGTGTAAAGCTTAGTATAATCATCAATAAAAATGTGCAAAATAATGAGTTGCTCGGAAAATATTCCTTGTCAGCTTTTAAAGTTGACGGATAATGTTTATTTCTTTATTTTTCTTATAACTACAAAAAAAATGCTATCAGCCTGAGAGGTGTACGCCTATCATTTCTGCCTGAAAGGTGTACAGCTTACTATCTTAAAATTATCATTTATAAATAAAATGTGTTCAAATCCCCGTTGCTTGGAGAACATTCCATTTTTGCTTTAAAAGTTTACATATTATGTTGCATAAGTGTGACTTTGAGTTAGAATAATAAATATCTGTTGGAGAGGTACGCACCCGTGTTTTCTGCCTTATACATGTACGTCCGTGTTTTATACCTAAAAGGTGTACCCAGGATTTTCTACTTTACAGGAGTACCCCGTGTTTTCTACTTTAAAGGTGTACCCGTGGTTTTCTACTTTATACGTGTACCCCGTGTTTTCTACTTTATAGGTGTACCTGAGTTTTCTACCTGATAGGTGTACCCGTGTTTTCTACTTTATAGGTGTACCCCGTGCTTTCTACTTTATAGGTGTACCGAGGTTTTCTACTTTATAGGTGTACCCCGTGTTTTCTACTTTATAGGTGTACCCGAGTTTTCTACCTGATAGGTGTACCCGAGGTTTTCTGTCTTATAGGTGTACCCCTTGTTTTCTTCTTTATAGGTGTTCCCCGATTTTTCTACTTTATAGGTGTACCCCGTGTTTTCTTCTTTATAGGTGTACCCGAGGTTTTCGACCTTATAGGTGTACCCCGTGTTTTCTACTTGATAGGTGTACCCCGTGTTTTCTACTTGATAGGTGTACCCCGTGTTTTCTACTTTAAAGGTGTACCCGTGGTTTTCTACTTTATAGGTGTACCCGAGGTTTTCTACTTTAAAGGTGTACCACATGTATTTGACTTTATAGGTGTACCCGAGGTTTTCTACCTTATAGGTGTATCCCGCGTTTTTCTACTTTATAGGTGTACCCGATGTTTTCTACTTTATAGGTGTACCCGAGTTTTCTACCTGATAGGTGTACCCGAGGTTTTCTTCTTTATAGGTGTACCCCGTGTTTTCTACTTTATAGGTGTACCCCTTGTTTTCTGCTTAATAGGTGTTTCCCGAATTTTCTACTTTATATGTGTACCCAAAGTTTTCTACTTTATAGGTGTACCTGAATTTTCAACCTGATAGTTGTACCCGAGGTTTTCAACCTGATAGGTGTACCCGAGGTTTTCTACCTGATAGGTGTACCCCGTGTTTTCTTCTTAATAGGTGTTCCCCATGTTTTCTACCTTTTACATGTACCCCGTGTTTTCTACTTTATAGGTGTTCTCCGTGTTTTCTACCTTATAGGTGTACCCCGCGTTTTCTACCTTGAAGGTGTTCCCTGAGTTTTTTCCCTTAAATATGTACCAACAGTTTTCTACCTTATAGGTGTACTTTGGGTTTTTACCTTACAGGTGTACGCCGTTGTTTTCTACCTTACAGGTGTACACCCTTTTTTTCTACCTTAAAAGTGTATCCCGTGCTTTCTACCTTATAGGTGTACACTGTTTTTTCTACCTTATAGGTGTACCCTGCGTTTTTTACCTTACAGGTGTACCCGTGTTTTCTACGTTATAGGTGTACCAGGGGTTTTCTACCTTATAGGTGTACCCCGCGTTTTTTACCTTACAGGTGTACGCCATTCTTTTCTGGCTTAAAGGTGTACCCATGTTTTCTACCTAATAGATGTAATTTTGTGTTTTCTACCTTAACGGTGTACCCTGTGCTTTCTACCTTACAGGTGTACACCGTGTTTTCTACCTTATAAGTGTACCCTGTGTTTTCTACCTTGTGTAGGTGTACCCCGTGTTTTCTACCCTATCGGTGTACCCGGTGTTTTCTACTTTCAAGGTGTACCCCGCGTTTTCTACCTTAAAGGTGTTCCCCGAGCTTTCTTCCTTAAAGGTGTACCAACAGTTTAATTTCTACCTTATAGATGTACTTTGGGTTTTTTCACCTTACAGGTGTACCCCGTGTTTTTTACTTTAAAGGTGTACGTTGTATTTTCTACCTTACATGTGTTTGCCCGTGGTTTTTTACCTTATGGGGTGTACGACCTTGTTTTCTACCTGAAAGGTGTACGTCTGTTTTCAACCTTACACGTGTACGCCCTTGTTTTCTACCTAAAAAGTGTACCCGTGCTTTCTACCTTATTGGTGTACCTGAAGTACACCTTTCAGGGAGACATCAACGGCGTACACCTTTCAAGCAGATACTTTTTATACGCAAAAAAACAGATTCAACCTGATCAAGCTTTAATGATACAATTAACCTTAGCAACCTTTCAAGTCAAAACTGATTTTTGATCGATATTAATTAAATTCAGATACTTTCACTCTAATCTGAATGCACAGTTCAGGCAGAAATCAACGGCATACTCCTTTCATGCAGGTATCTTTTTGTATACGTTATTGCAGAGACGTATATTACATAGTGTTATCTAAGTCTCTGGTTATTGTTAAATTCCACCTGATCATGCTTTACTGTTAATATTAACTATTGCAACCTTTCAAGTCACAACGGCATTTATATTAATGATATTCAGATTCTTTAGACTGTACTATGAGCCGGTACACCTTTCAGGCAGAAATCAACGGCAGTTGTAAGAAAAAATTAAATTAATAAATATTAAGGCATTAAAAGCCGACAAAGGAACGATATAATGCCTCTGCACATTACGGATAGAATTAATCATAAATTTGGTAAAAAAAAAAAAAATAAATAAAGAAGTTTTCAACATTTAAATAAGGCCTGTTGTATATATAGAAATATAATCCTAGCTAGTTACTAAATTGTAAACGATTAGATATTCGCGGTCTGCTGTAATGACGTGTAGGCGGGATCTGCCTCATAGGTGGCTTTGCATCTGCTTGATAGGTGGTTATAAAGATTTAACGAGCTGAAAATAGAAAAAAAATCAAACAGCATCTTTTCCTAAACTGCAAGGTCATTTTCAACCAAATTTTACAGAAATGTTCCTCTTTTAAAATTGCTCAACTGGTTTTGCTCCATTGCACAAAATGGCCACCAGAGCTAAAAATAGATTTTGGTCAATATTTGCTAAAAATAGAATTATCCTGTTTGACATCACCACACAAACCAATAGGCCATTTTAATTTCAACTCGACAGAAATGTATCTTATATTGCATTTTTTTTTAATTGCTTAAGCTGTTCCACTTTATTGCACATAACGGCTGAAAAAGCTAAAAACAGAAAAAATTTCGAACATTTCCTCCTAAAGTGCAAGGTCATTTTCCACCAGATTTCACAAAAATCTTCCTTATACAGCCCCATCAAAAATTGTTCAGATGGTTATGCTGTAGCACAAAATGACCACTGATGTTTAAAATAGATTTTTGTCAATATTTGGCTTCAAATGACACACTGTCATGCCAGTTTTCATCAAACTTTATAGAAATATTTCTTATATTGCTTTTTGTTCTAAAATTTCTCAAACAGTTCTACTCCATACATTCACAGGAATGTTTGTTATATATCCACCTATAAAAATTGCTCAAATGGTTCAACTCCATTGCACAAAATGGCAGCCATAGCTAAAAATAGATTTTTGTTTTGCTTCAAATGACATCTCTCAAGCTGCTAGTCCAAAATTGTCTCTGTGCCATGTTTATTTGTATAGATTATGAGATCTTTGAAAATCTTCAATTAGAAAATGTAATATTGCTTCTGACGTTAACAGCAGGTCCTCGCCCAGATTACTAATTTGAGCGATTCAGGGCTATCAGGACCCTCTTGTAATACAGGATTTGACAGTTTGGTCAAATAATAACCATCTGCTTTAAAAGTCTTTTCAGCTGCTTCAGTTGGTTTTGCTTGTAAGATCCTAAAGTGTTTTTGATTTGTATGGTCCTATTAGATGGTAAATTTAATTTTAACAAGTTTTTGGTTACAGTACAAGAAGAACGGGAGTGCTGGGTGTAAAGATTGGTGTTGTACCACAGTGGAAAAAAGATGGAACAAAAATGCAATGTCAGCTTATACAGGTAAGGTCTTCAATTTAGAAACACTTGTTTTCTGCAACTTTTCAAGCCTTGTATCATACCCAGGCAAAAAATATTAGGCAAAAATGGCAGCTGTGTTTGTTATCTTCTGTCTTTCATTAGTTTGTGCCAAGAGAAGAACTTTCTTATTAATTTGTAACTGTAACATAATCTCACATCTGAATATTCTTGATGCTGTCTGATTCCATTGTGAGGTTAGTTACTTCATACAAATACATCAAAATCAGTTACACTTCAACTGAACTAAGCCCTATAAAGACATTGAAACAAGTCAAATGGTTGAACGCCACCAAATGGAGTGGGGGTGGCAATAATTAGTGATGTTGGATTAAATGTTTGGTGGTTAACCAGATCTAATCTTTTTGCACTCTAATTTTGTATACGGCTGACATTTGTTGTTGTTTAATGCTAAAAAAGATGATTCAACGTCAAGTCTATGGGCATTGTTTCCTCTGTACGGAAATTGGCTGCTCTCACATTATGTTTTTTTGATTAAGGGAGTGGAATTAAACCGAAATCATTGACCTAATCAATAGATAGTATTTTTTTTTATTTTCCTACCTCTATAATTTTGAAATATGAATTTGCTTATTTTTTTGCAGTTCTTTTATGGAAAAAATTATTTAGGAAAAAAATTAATTAATTCGAACTCATGCTTGTAACTACATTTTTGATTGGTCAATTACACTGTTGTGTCCTTACTAAAAATAATAACATGGTAGTCATTTGTTTAAAATGGACTATTTCTGTAAAATTTAGACTGGTTCGCGATCTCAAATCAAAAGACCGCTTGTTACAAAGAACACACTGTGAAATCAGTTTACAGTCTAAAAGGAGTTTCGTCACCCCATGGAAATTTTACTTACTGCATTCCAGTATGGAACCAACAACCAGAAGCATTAAACAGATAAAATGATTAGGAAAATTGACTTTCTTAAACTTTTGACCTTATAATGAAAATTAAAGTTTTAAACTTTTGATTTAAAATGAATGCTCTATAGTGACCTTTCATGAGCCTAGTTGTGCAATATAGTTTTATGTGCCCTCATAGGGAGGGCATATGGTTTTTGGTCTGTCTGTGTGTGTGTTTGTCACAAAAATTTAACCTTGACCATAACATTGAAGTCCTTCCACCAACCATGATGAGCTCTTCCCCACCCCCACCCCCTTTGTTTATCTTACAGATGATGTCATGAGAAACTTAAATTGTCAAGAAATATGATTTCTTCAGTTCATCACCATCTTTTCTGAACTTAATGAGACTTGTGAGAAAGGAAATAAAGGAATCTTGTACTGTTCTGGGCACTGAAAGGCCAAAAAATTTCATATTTTCTTATTATAGGGCAAAAAATAGACTCTTAACTTGAAAGGCAAAAAAGTGCTTTAGCATGACTTGGCATTAACTTTTTTGCTCACCTGAGCACAGAGTGCTCAAGGGTGAGCTTTTGGGATCATTGATTGTCCGGCATCTGTTGGCATGTGTTGTGCGCTGTCAACAGTTTGACTGGAACAGCTTCTTCTCTTAAACTGCTTAGCCAGCTTTGACGAAACATGCCTGAGATATTCCTTGCATGAAGCTCTACCAAGGTTTTTCAAAGAATTCAATTATTCAATTCCATCAAGAACTATGGTTGATATGGCAACAAAAAGGAAAAAATTTGAAAATCTTCTTGTCTGAAATGACAAGGCCCTGAGCCTTAAGATTTGGTATGCTAGCATTGACTAGTGGACCTCTACCAAGTTTGTTGAAATTATACCCCAAGGAGATCAAATTTGGCGCCGCCGGGAGTGTGTGTGTGGGGGGGGGGGGGTCAGTTGATTTTACATAGGCTTATATAGGGAAAACTTTGAAAATCTTCTTGTCTGAAACCACAAGGCACTGAGCCTTAGGATTTGGTAAGTAGCATTGTCTAGCGGACCTTTACCAAGTTTGTTCAAATTATATCTATGGGGTCAATTGATTTTACAAAGGCTTATATAGAGAAGACTTTGAAAAATCTTCTTGTCTGAAACCACAAGGCCCCGAGTCTTAAGATTTGGTATGTAGCATTGTCTAGTGGACCTCAACCAAATTTGTTCAAATTATACCTCTGGGGTCAAATTTGGCCCCACCCTAGGGTCATTGGTTTTACATAGGCTTATATAGGAAAAACTTCGAAAATCTTCTTGTCTGAAACCACATGGCCCCGAGTCTTAAGATTTGGTATGTAGTTTTGTGTAGTGGGCCTCTACCAAGTTTGTTCAAATTACACCACTGGGGTCAAATTTGGCTCTGCCCTTGGTCTCAATTGATTTTAAATAGGCTTATATAGGGATATCTTATGTCTGAAACCACAAAGCCTAGAACTTAGATATTTTAATTGAGCATTAGCTAGAGGTCGTCTACCAAGTTTGTTCATTTTATGCCTATTGAGTGAAAATTGGCTCCACCCTGGTGGTCACTTGAATTCATATAGATTCTTATAGGGAGAATCTTAAAAAAGCTTCTGATGTTAGCTCAACAGGAGACCCAAAGGCGAAGTATTCAGGTGAGCAGTCCAGGGCCATGATGGCCCTCTTGTTGAAGATTCTGATACATGTGCTAAGTTTTTTTTTTCTGTTCCAGATTGTAGACAATCATGTGATTAGGTACAGTCCTCCAGATGAATATCAGAAATCTATGGGACATTTACCAGGCTATGATAAAAACTGGGGCTCTGTTGTTGTAGGGGCCATGAGTGACAACCCCTGGAATGTAGGTTTATTGATACATACTTTATTCACTTTCAGTTCCGCTAATTGTTGATCATGTTTTGCAAATGTTGGTCGGTCAGTAGACACTTCATTTCCGATCAGTATCTAGAGAACACTTGAACCCACCTTTCTCAATCTTGGAGTGTAGGTTGATCATGACCAGTAGATGACCCCTTAAGCTTTTCAGGTCATTAGATGAAAGGCCAAGGTCACAGTGACCTTAAAATGCAAAACTGTTTCCGATCTATAACTATAGAACGCTTGGGCCCAGGTTCCTCAAACTTGGTAAGTAGGTTGCTCATGATTAGTAGATCTCCCTCTATCTATTTTTTCAGGTCACCAGTCGAAGGTCAAGGTCACAGTGGACTTGAAAAGCAAAATGGTTTCCGATCAATAACTGTAGAACACTTGGGCGCAGGTTCTTCAGAATTGGTTTGTAGGTTGGTCATGACAAGTAAATGACCCCTATACCTTTTCAGGTCAACAGGTCAAAGGCCAAGGTCACAGTCACCTTGAAAAGCAAAACAGTTTCTGATCAATATAAATAGAATGCTTGGGCCTAGGTTCTTCAAACTTGGTATGAAGGTTGGTAATGACCTATAGTTTTTCATGTCACCAGGTCAGAGGCAAAAGTCACAGTGACCTTGAATAGCAAAATAGTTTCCAATCAATAACTGTAGAATGCTTTGGCCCAGGTTCCTCAAACTTGGTATGAAGGGAGATGACCCCTCTACCTTCCTATACTTTTATGGTTGCATCTAGTGGGGGCATATATGTTTTACAAACATTGCTTGTTTAAGTATAAAGGCAGTCTTTTGGGGTAAGTAAGGCAGTTTACTCACAATTTAAACACAGACCTTCATTATTTGTCATTTGCCTTTTCTTTATGGCAAAAAAGCATAAATATTTGCCATGCATTTTTTATGCTCAATTCTTTTTAAAACAAAAGAACAGTCTTTTATTCATAAAGAGGTTTTTGACAATATCAGTTATAAAAAGAGTTGTGATACTTGTACCATATATGTATCTATAATGGAGGAAATCAGAAAGGATAACATACTGACATGAACTACCATTGAGTACTTTGTTGTTTAGATTACTAAAAAATGCATCTGTAGAACATTGTTTTACATTATTGGTTTACTTGTTCTGTTATTTACTATTTGTTTCTCACTTGAAAAGTAAAGTTGCATTGTATGGCTCAGCCAAAGGCACTAAAGTCTTAATGTTAACAAAAGTCATTGTTTTACCACAAACAAGAGATGCAGACACAAAGATACCTCAAAGTAATATTGTATACTTGTATTTCTCTGCTATTCTAAATATATTTATTGCAATATCCTTTTGGGTAATTTTATTCTGTATCTTCAGTATTCAAAGGCATACCATAATTTGTTTGTTGAGGCAGGCGTCCCACCAAAAAGAAAGCTGACAAGGTTTTTAGTTACTCCTGATGCAGCAATACAGCCAGGTAAGTTAACAGAATGATTTAGTGAAAACACTTGAGAAATCCTACCTTTTATTATGCTCCCCAAAGGGCGAGCATATAGTTGCCGCTTTGTCCCTCCGTCCGGTCCGTCTGTTCATCCGTCCATCCGTCATAATTTTGTCCGGAGCATAACACAAAAACTATGAGAGATATCAAGACCAAACTCCATAGGTAGTTAGATCTCATTAAGGAGCAGTGCAATGCACAAGAACCATAACTCTTGCTTTATTAATTTTTGAATTTTTGCTCTTTGAAATTTCTCATACTTATTTTTTGTCCGGGGCATATCTCACAAAGTATAAGAGTTATCAACTTGAAACTTTATAAGTAGATAGATATCATTGATGAGCAGTGCAGTGCACAAGAAACATAACACTTGCTTTATTAATTTTTGAGTTATTGCCTTTTGAAATTTCTCATACTTATTTTTTGTCCGAGGCATATCTCACAAAGTATAAGAGATATTAACATGAAACTTTATTGGTAGATAGATCTCTATGAGGAGAAGTGCAGCGTGCAAGAACCATAACTCTATTTTGCATAATTTAGGAGTTATTGCCCTTTGTTATTTTTCATACTTTAAAAAAAATACATATTAAACAATAGCTCTTTTGGAATTGGCATTTATTCGGGGAGCATCCATCGGTTCAACCGATTTCTTGTTATTTGTATACTTCAGTTTTTCACAGATACAAATTGTCATATGAACAGTTTTAAACAGACTTGTGCCCATGTTATTTAAAATCAGTTCAATTTTTGATATTTTTATGGAAAATCTAGTTTTAGTTCCTTATTGCAGACATAATAAATGTTTGTCTTCATTTTACTTTGAAACAGTATAGTGGCACAAACTATTCATTTGAGTATTAACTATTGCATGGCATATATTTTCAAGAGGAATAATTAGCCAGTAATTTGAAAGATGTTAACTTTCTTATTTCATTTTTATTGCTACAGTCATGGTGGTGTTGCCAATGCCCTTCCCGTCAGAAAACTTTAACATTGATCATAATTTTTTTATTTCTAAATGGATTGTTTTCATACTTGGACACAACAACCCTTTGGATAAGACTTTCAAGTAGACCAGACCTTGGCTCATAAATGACCTTCACCTTCAAGGTCAAATTATTGAATTTTGCTAAAATTGGCCATTACTTTATTATTTGTAGTTGGATTTGATTCATACTTGGACAAAACAACACTTATGACAAAACCTACATGTTGAATAATTCATATGACCTTGACCTTTAATGACCTTGACCATCAAGGTCATATTGTTGACTTTGGCTTAAATTGTTATAACTTTTTCATTTATTTTTGGATTTGATACTTTAATACTTGCACAAAACAATGCTTATGACAAAACTGACATGTTGAGTAATTCAAGTTTGACTGTGACCTTAAAATAATAATGACCTTAAAGGTCATATTATTGGATTTTGCTAAAATTGGCCATATTTTTGTTATTTATGGTTGGATTTTATTCATACTTGGACAAAAGAACACTTAAGACAAAAAACTAACAGGTTGAATAATTCAGATATGACCTTGACCTTAAAATGACACTGGCCGTAAAAGTCGAATTATTGAATTTTGTTAAAATTAGCCATAATATAGTGATTTATGGTTATATTTAATTCATACTTGGACAAATAACACTTATGACAAATCTGACATCAAATCTAAATTTCTCAGAACTTTCTCATTTATTTACGGATTTGATAAACACGAGGACATAACAACACTTATGACATCTCCTACTTTCTGATTGTTTCATGTAAGACCTTGACCTTATAATGACTGTGATGGTCAAGGTCAAATTATTGAATTTTGCTAAAATTTGCCATATTTTTGTTATTAATGATTGGATTTGATTCATACTTGGACAAAACAACACTTATGATAGAACCGACATGTTGAATAATTCAGATATGAGCTTGACCTAAAAAATAATAACCTTGATTGTCAAGGTCAAATGATTGAATTTTCCTTAAATTGTATAACTTTGTCATTTATTTATAGATTTGATTCATACTTGGACAAAACAACACTTATGATAGAACTGACATGTTGAATAATTCAGATATGAGCTTGACCTAAAAAATAATAACCTTGATTGTCAAGGTCAAATGATTGAATTTTCCCTTAAATTGTAATAACTTTGTCATTTATTTATAGATTTGATTCATACTTGAACAAAACAAAACTTATGACTCTGATATTTCATTTTCAGGTATTACCATGACCTTTAAATGACCATGACAAGTTCAAATTATTGAATTTTGCTAAAATTGGCCATAACTTTGTTATTTATGGTTGGATTTGATTCATATTTGGGCAAAGGAACACTTATGACAAAATCGACATGTTGAATAATTCATATGACATTAAATTGATCTTGACCATCAAAGTCAAATTATTGAATTTTGCTAAAATTAGCCATAACTTAGTAATTTATGGTTATATTCCATTCATACTCTGACAAATAACACTTATGACAAATCTGACATCAAATCTAAATTTGTCATAAATATCTTATTTATTTACGGGTCTGATAAACACTTGGACAAAACAACACTTATGACATATCCGACATTCTGTTTTATTCAAGTTAGACTTTGACCTTAATTGATTGTCAAGGTAAAATGATTGAATTTTGCTAAAATTGGCCATACCTTTGTAATTATGCCCCCCCCCCCACCAATCAAAGATGAGGGAGCAAATAGTTTTGCAAATGTTGGTTGGTTGGTCAGTCAGACTGTAGACACTGGTTTCCGATCGATATCCAGAGAACTCTTAGATCCCCCGTCCTTAAACTTGGTTTGTAGGTTCGTCATGACTAGTAAATGACCCCCTATAGTTTTTCAGGTCAAAGGTCAAGGTCACAGTGACCTTGAAAAGCAAAATGGTTTCCGATCAATAACTATAGAATGCTTGGTCCCAGGTTTTTCGTAGGTTGGTCAAGACCAGTAGATCACCCTGTAGGTTTCCATGTCACCAGGTCAATGGTGAAGGTCAATGTGACCTAGAATAGAAAACAGTTTCGGATCAATAAGTAAAGGACGCTTGGTCCCAGGTTGTTTAATCTTAGTATGTAGGTTGGTCATGACCAGTAAATGACCCTATAGTTTTTCAGGTCACCAGGTCAAAGGTCAAGGTAACAGTGACCTTGAATAGCAAAATGGTTTCCAATTAATAACTATAGAACACTTGGGCCCAGGTTCATCTAACTTGGTATATAGGTTGGCCTTGACCAGAAGATGACCCTATAGCTTTTCAGGTCACCAGGTCAAAGGTCAAGGTCACAGTGACCTTGTGTAGTAAAATGGTTTCTGATCAGTTACTATAGAATGCTTAAATTGTCATAACTTTCTCATTCTTTTACGGCTTTGATTCATACTTGGACAAAACAACATGTACGACAATTCTGACATTTTAATTTATTCAGATATGACTTGACCTTAAAAAGACCTTAAACATTGCGGTCAAATTATTGAAATTTGCTAAAATAGGCCATAACTTTATAATATGATTTGATTTAATTCATACTTGGACAAAACAACAATAATTTTTCTAAACTGACATGGTGAGTTATTCAGGTATGACCTTGACCTGAAAATGACCTTGACCGTCAAGGTCAAATTATTGAATTTTGCTTAGATAACCAAAATTTTGTTATTTATGGATGGATTTGATTCATACTGGGAGAAAACAAGACTGAAAATAAAACAAACATGTTATAAAAAAAACAATACATTCAAGTATTACCTTGATCTTTAAATGATATTGAAATTGCTAAAATTTGCTACATCTTTGTTATTAAAGGCTGTAGTGTTTTCATACTTGGACATAACTACCTTTTAAACAATACCTCCAAAGAAGGTTGAACTTGACCTTGACCTTTATTTGACCTTTACTTTCAAGGGCAAATTATTGAATTTTGCTAAAACTGGCAATAATTTTGTTATTTAAAGATGGATTTGATAATTTTATTTCCAAATGACGTTGCGGCCAGAATTTGCTTCCTTTGATGTGTTTGCCTTGGAAATAGGAAAAAGTCGAGTGTGGCAACCACTTGCAGTGACTCTTGTTACTACCAGTTGTGAGAAGTGAACATTTATCTGAATTTCTGCTGTACACCTGTGCATATTAACTTATAAAAAAAACTCCCAATCTGGAGGGTTATGGTTCAGTCCCATCTTGTATGAGAGTCTCAAGTGACTGTCCACATTTCACATGGTGCAAGTACTGGTTTGAACCCAAGAGCTTTCATCAAGTGGGATTAATATCAGTTGCAAGAACTTGTTTGCCAATTGATGCAAAATAAAAAGGTTTAAACTAAACTTCCAATTAATTTTTTGTTTTGTTAAGATTTATATTTTATTAATTTGTTTCCCTATATGTCAGTATATTTGTCATTTAGGTACCCCACTAAATGCATTACACTTCAAAGTCGGAGATTACGTCGACTGTTCAGCTAAAACGTAAGTTACTCACTGTATAGATGGTGTGTTTTCAAGTATGCTATTGGTTGAGGTACCAAAGGCCTATGATTAGTTAGAAATTGTCAATTAAATTGCAAGTTAGTAAAGTTCTGCTATTAACCCATTAATGCCTAGCATCTACAAAAATAGATACAGGCAAACAGAAACCCCGCAATATGCAGCACAGCATCTGATCAGGGTCTACACTGTTTGCATAAAGGAGTTTCTTCCCTGAATAGAATAAGATTGAAACTTTATACCAGAAACCCTGTTAATTGAAAATAGTCTCGTCCATCTGACAAGGATGGCATAAACCATTAGGCATAAATGGGTTAAGACAGCTTCATTAATTCAAAATCATGTTAAAATATGCAATCTGAAAGAACCAGTCAGACATTTTTAACAAATAAGGTATGTGATAATGACAAATGGTCTTACAACTGGAATTTTGCTGTACTGATAATGGTTGATGCATAAAGTGGGAACCATTTTTATGCTCCCCAAAGGGAGAGCGTTGCCGCCTTGTCCCTCCCCTCACCTGTCCGTTTATCACACTTGTCTGGAGAATAAATTGAAAAGTATTGAAGGAATTTGATTGAAACTTTACACGTTGATAGAGACGAGTGAGAGGAAGTGCAATGTCCAAGAACCATAATTCTTCCTTGTTTAATATTTTAATTATCTCCCTTAAGTTAATAATGCTTGTCATGAATACTGAACCGTCCATGATATCTCATTGAAACTTCACACAGTTATAGAGACTAGTCAGAGGAAGTGCAATGTTAAAGAACCATAACTGTATTTTTCTTAGTTTTTGAATTATCTCCTTTTATAATACTTAATAATGCTTGTCCAGTTATTAATTTGAAAAGTATTGAAGGAATTTTATTAAGACTTCACACAGTCATAGATACTAGTGAATGAAAGTGCACTGTGCAATAACAATATGTCTATTTTGCTTAATTTTTGAATATCTCCCTAAATGATACTTAAACTGTTTAATAATGCTTGTCCGGAGTACAGCTTCTAAACTATCAACGATATCTCATTGAAACTCCACCAAGTTATAGAGACTAGTGAGAGGAAGTGTAATGTCAAAGAACCATAACCCTACATTACTCAGTTTATGAGTTATCTCCCTTTATTTTACTTAATTATGCTTGTCTTGAGAATAACTTCAAAAGTATTTAAGGAATTTTATTAAAACTTCACACGGTGATAGAGAACAGTGAGAGGAAATACAGTATATATGAACCTTAATTCTACCTTGCTTAATTTTTTAATCCTCTTCCTTCATGATGATTACAAAAGTTAAATAATGCTTTTGTGGAGTATAACTTTTAAAGTATCATTGATATCTCGTTATATCTTCACACAGTTATAGAGACTTGTGAGAGGAAGTGCAATGTTAAAAAAACATCACTCTACATTACTTAGTTTTTTAATTATCTCCCTTTATAATACCTAATAATGCTTGTAAGGAAAATAACTTGAAAAGTATTGAAGGAAATTGAATAAAACTTCACACAGTTATAAAGACCTATGAGAGGAAGTGCAGTGTTAAAGAACCATCACTTTACATCAGTTAGTTTTTTAATTGTCTCCCTTTATAAAACTTAATATAGCAACTCCGATCGATAGATAAAGCAATGGCTTATCAACTTGAATTCTGGAGAACAACTCTGATTATATGAAGTACAGGCCTACTTTTTACACCTGCCATTCAAGTAATTGACACCTCTTGTTGTGATTATTAAAATTCTGGCAAACATTCACAGATTAAACAAGTAGCAGGTAAATTTTGCAATAAATCAACTGTCCTTACAAATGTGTTTTTTTACACTATAAATCCTCAAATATGTTTCATGATGATTATCCTTACTATAACTTAAAAAGTATTTAATTTCACATGTCATTGAAATACCATTGATAGTACATTTCTTACTTTTCTGCCATTCTGAACAAAAAATTAATTTGGGGAGCATTATTTGGTTTTACCAATTTCTTGTTGTCCTTTTTTATGAAAAACATCTTTGAAACTTGTAAATTTGTTATGTACTATCATCTACAAGCATATTTAGTACTCCAGCACTCCACATATGTATGGAAAGAACAACATTTTAAATGTATTGTAATTGTTTCGATAATGTCTGAAGGACAGTAGGAAGAAAAAAAATAGACACATAGTGCAGTAAAATTTTATCCCCCTAAAAATTTAAGGTTGCTTCAGAATATTGTATTTTTGTCTGGATTTCCACTATAAATCATTCCAAATTTGTTTATGGTTTATACTTTATTAGAATATCTCATGGATTTCAAGGTGTAGTAAAAAGGTTTGGGTTCAAAGGAGGGCCAGCCTCTCACGGAGCTACAAAGTTTCACAGAAGACCAGGATCACTGTCATCAGGGGTAAGTTTTTGTTGTAACATTCATAATTACCACAGTTAGACAAAACAAGCAGTAACCCATCAAAAAGGAACCAGAAATGTCAAGAGAATTCCTTTTTGGAATGTCTAATAACCTCTTTGATCAGTAATTTTCATGGACAGTGAGTCACTGTTTTATATTATGTCTTAAAGACCTTTTCTTCTCCTGACCAATAACATGTAGATCACACACAGGCACGTGTGCACACACATGCAAGCACACACACCCACGCACACACACACACTGACACAAGTGTATCTATAAGAACCTGTACCGGTAAGATGATGTGATGTATCAGAAAAAAACCTATTCCTGCGGAATTCCAACTGACACTTGTAGGGACATGAATAATTTGAAATACCAACAATCAGGGCCACTGAACCAAAGAATTTATTCCCTGACACAGTTGTCGAAGGTTGAACTTATACTTATGGAGGCAGGTGAAACAATATATTAAAATTTCATTTTATGTCGGCCTGCTTTTTAGTGTACACAAGCATGAAGCATCACTTTTTGTATTTGGGTATTTTGAGATATTGTCTAGTATTTTTTATTATTATATATTGCTTTGCTGCTGTCTGTCGGTCTGTCTGTATGTCCACCAACAGTTTCCATTCTTTTTCTTCGCAGAGATTGCACATATCGAAATGAAATTTAGTATACAGATTAATCATAAGAATATCTAGGTCAAGTTCTGTTTTGGGTACAATTGAGCAATTTTTGACAGAGTTATGCCCCTTGGACTTAGAAAAATTTGAATTATTTGGAGTTTTGTTCATTTTCTTTGCAGAGGTTGCACATACTGAAATAAAATTTGGTATACAGATTTATCATAAAAATATCTAGGTCTAGTTTTAGCTTAGACATGTCATACTTGATAGGTTGATGCATCTCAGATAGTACCTGTAGATAACCCCTATTGATTTTAAGTTCGAAAGGTAAATTTCATTTCCATGTACACTGCCCATAATGTATACTGCCAGGGGAGTGGCGGGGGGTGCGTAAGTGTTTCACAAACATCTCTTGTTTCACTAAATTTTGCATTTCAGAGAAAGCGTGGTATGCCAAAAGGCAAAAAGATGCCAGGAATAATGGGTGGTGATTGGAGAATTACCAAAGGTCTTAAGGTGAGAAATTTTCGTAAGAAATATCAATTTTAAAAAGATAAAGATATTCTTTAACCAAAAAAGTCCTGTCTTATGGAAAGAGATGTTAATACAGTTGGTTAGGAGAATTAAATGTTGTTTGTCTGAACATCCTTTCTGTGGAGTTATTTCTTGAAAACATTTAGATATGCATGGGTAAAACTTTATTGGTACAAAAATTTACTACAATGAAATTTACCCATATTAAATAAAGTAGAAAAGCCATAGTTTTGGCCATTTTTACTGGACAGACAAAAATCATCAGAAGTTTAGTCTCTGCAACTGCTCACCAGATTTCATGAAAACTGGAACCCATTAATGAGAGTAGAGTCAGTAACATTGTGGTACTCCTTCAGAGCTGGGTAAACTGTGTGTCTTTGCGCAAAGATACACTGCATGCTCTAAGATTTGAACCTGGCACCTTCCAAACTAGAGGTGAACACTTACCACTGAGTTATTTATGGTAGGCCCATAAATCTGACGTCAGAACTTCAAAATTTTCAATATTCACAGATCTGGAGAATTAACACGAAGTACAACATTCTTTACACAAGTACTGGTGTACCTGGACCTAACCACTGCTTTGTACGTGTATATGACACAGTGACAGTGAAACATCGAGAAGACATGGAAGAAAATCAGAAACACGTACCAATGCCAACATTTTATCCAGATGATATTCAAGAGCATTTACCAGAGGATATTTATGATGAGGAATTGTTTCAAATGTCAGACAACTCTATAATTTTCGCTGAAGAGAGTGAAAAGTCTTGATGTGAAGAATTTAACACTTGGACTTTTTCAGAAACTTTATTTATATAGTTGCATTTTCTTGAAAAAAAAAATCTGTAGTTTCAGATGAAAATATAGAATGAAATGCCTGCAGTAACAATTGAAACATCTTAGAAGTCACATCTGAGCTGTATTTAGTGACTGAGTTGTTAAAACATAGTAGCATAAATGTTTTTCTAATTACTTTTATCAAGTCAAATATCAAGACCAATAAAGAGGTGTAAGAATTTTCTGTGTACCTGTTCTTATCTCAGTAATGTGTAATATAGACATCAAATCAAAACTTTACAAAAATGTTTAATGGGATCAGTTTTTACTCAAGTTATTGAAAAAATACAAGAGAATTTCTCCTTATCATAGTGTCAGAAAACCCTTAGCTTGATTGACATTCACAGGTCCGTTGTAGCCAAAAGAAAACCTGTAGTAAAACCCTATCTGAACACCTCTGAACACCTTCGAGACAAACTTTTTACATTTAATTTCTGATGAGGAAGAAGAGACACTATGACCAGTAAAATGCAGTAATAATTGCAATTTGAATATTCTTATAATGCTGAAGATGAACATGTATTTAAGATATACATTGTATGTGAAGTTTGTCACCATTTAAAGTAATAGTTGTTGTTTCAGTGAAACACTCTTAAATTATTTATGTATGTGGGAGAAAAAATATAGCTTGCACTGCTAGAAATCTAGTGTTAGATTGTAGATTTTAAGTACTACAGAATCTAGTGAAATATAATTATCATTACTTTTATCATACAACTGTAGTCTTAAAAAGAACATTGTTTGAACATGTGATAGTTAAGTTTAGTTGAGTTAACACCCTCTTAAGTCTTTTCTTATGAAATTAGCCAATCATGGTGCATGATCATGCCTTCAATATTATCATACAATTAATTACATATATCAATATGGCATTCTTGTTAAAAGTTGTTACTAATTCAGTAAATTTCATATTACTTGGGTGTTTCCAATAGAATGGTTTAATGTATTGTTTCTTATATCATTATATAATTTACATTCTATTACGAAGTGGTATTCATCTTCAAGTTTCTTACAGATTTACATGTACATACTCTATTACTGAAAGGTACGGCTTCTGGTTTTTCCCTTCTAACCGCTTCAATTTTTAATCTATGACTTGGTAACCTTAGATATGATAAAGCTTTGCAGTATTTTGTAACATTTACTACATCTAAATACTTTGGAAACCCTAAAGTAGCTATTGATCTGTAAAAAAATGCCCTAGATGAATCTTCTAAACCAGTGTGTGAATTTTGCAGAAAGTTATCTTGTAACCTTTATGTTTAACTTTACTTAAAAATAACTTCCTATTTTCAACCCCATCCAAAAACCTTAAACGTGAAAGAAGTATAGAAATGTTTGTTGTATTGCCCTTTTCTATGCCATTGCACAAAAGGGATGCTGAACTAAAAATAGAAAAAAAAACTTCAAATAGCATCTCCTTTTCAACAGCAAGAAATGTGCCTTACATAGCTCTCTATTAAAATTACTATAATGGTTCTGCTCCATTGAACAGAATGGCTGCCAGAGCTAAAAATAGATTTTTGTCAATATTTGGCTTCAAATGACATTTCTCCAAAAACTAATACATTTTAAACCAAACTTGGCATAAATGATACTTATATTGCCTTTTCTCTAAAATTGCTCCAACGTCCTTGCTCTATTCCACTTAAGGCTGCAAAAGCTAAATATAGAAAATAATTCAAACAACGTCTCCTTAACTGTTTAAAACTGTTTGTATCTCCTATACATGTGATATCCCTGCGGGATTTTAAAAAATCCCGTTATTCAACATCAGTTCCAGCTGTCCCGTTATTAACTCAAAATTCACGGTATTAAAATCCAGTAGAAAAAAAAGAACTTTGATCTGCCGACGTCAATAACTTGCTCAGCTCCGGTTATGGGCGGAGCTTATACTCGGAAACGGCGATCAATACATACTGCCTTAAAAGCATTGATCAATCAGAGCGCATTTTACTACTTTCATTCATTTAATCCTGTGTTGACACTCGTATACACAATTAACACATTTAGCCATTAGCAGGTGTGGACTTGGATCAATATAATTCGATTTGGGATGAACACCAAGTAGAAATTTGTTGTGTACAACAGGGCTCTACAAATCCTATAAATCAAGCAAATTATGTCTTAACAAATTAATTGAATGCTTAATTTTAAAGGCTAGCGGTTTAACATCAATGCTTTACCAATGTTATTCTAACCTTTTAAACAGTTAATGAAAATGACTGAAATACTTTTTGGTATATTTATTTTACTCTCGGATTTATTAATAAGAAAAGGTCAAGTAGACAAATTAACAAATTGAAGGAAACCAATTTCAGCAAATGTTTAGTTCATTAAACATGAAGCAGCGAGTGAAAATCTCGGATAAATTCCGTTTGTCATATATTTCTGCGACCCCGCCGTATTTTAATATTTATAGAAAACAGTGTCTTCGAGACTCTTTATATGGCAAACTTAAAACATTAAATTGATTGATTAAGATATGTGATCATGATTTGATTGTAAATACCATTTGTTTCAATGAGAAAGTTTCCTTTTCTCAAAGACTTGAATATTTCTGTCGTAGTTACTTTTGAAAGCTACAGTTTGTTCGCCAGTTCCGGTGTTTCACCGGTTCCGAAGGATTCCGAATATTACTTCCCCAAAATTAGGTCATCCGTAAGCGAAAGTAATCAGCTGTGTTCTTGCACGTGTATCAACTTAAATGTTGAACTAGGTTTGATGAAATTGTTCTTTAATTTAGTTAAATGTCCCAATCAAATGTGAAGGGGTTCTTATATCAGATAAAACAAAATGGCTGAAAATGTCAAGTTGAAAACTTGATTTCAACTTACCAGATACGCTTGGAGAGGATGGGAAACTTTATGGTCCTGAATTTTTGTCAGATTAATAGCAACACATGCTCTAAAGTTTAATCATTACCGTCCATTTATTCAAATGAAAATTAGATCATAACGGTAGGAGGAAAATTTAGCTATTTCCGATGGATTTGAGTACAACTTTTTTCAAGAGGTGCCTTATGGGGAACACATTTCTTTATTTATATTTTATCATATTGACATGATTTACATGGGTCATGCTTTTATCTTTCTCCATGCAATAGTATATGCTATGTCCATCACAGTTTTTTATTCATGATTTGGCTGATTTTCAGGTAGTAATACACTTCAAATGGTGGTAACCTTTTATATCCCAGTTTTCGGTTTTAATACAAGGCATGGTGTAAATTTTATAATCTGTGTTAATTTTTGTGGACTGTTGTATGTCTGTTACTGTTCACAGATGTACCAGAAATTTTCCCATGGGAAGCCTCTTTACGTATTTTCACGGGAGTGTTAAAAAAATGATATCCGCCGAAACCGGTGAACGTGCTTCGGAACTGGTGAAATAGGTCCATATGAAATCAAAAACGGCAGCGTTATAAGTTAATTAAATTTTGAATAAATATTTAACAAAGTTCAAGTTAAGACTTGTGTCATACTATATGTACAATAATGTTTTCTTTCTTCTGCACTTTGATGTAATTTGACCGACTTATGTAAAAAGTGCGGCGAAACTGGCGAACAAACTGTACAATAATAATGAGTCAACATAATTTACATCTTAAAATTGTTTGTAATTTTGTTCAAAACAATTCTGATGAAACTGGAAACACATCCCAAATTTTACGAAAAAAGTTACTGAATTTTGATGCCACAGATCCATTAGTTTTTTACAGTTAAGTTTAATAAAAAATCACTTCACATATTTGCTGTCTGTCATTTGAACTGGCATTGCCAGTACTAACTTCACCCAGTAGTCTTCTCAAGTTCTGACTTCTCCCAAATCTTGCCTTAGGGAGAAGACACTTCTCCCAAAATTTTGACCCTAGCGAGAGCCTTGTGTAAGGACTCTGGGTCCAAAAGCTAAAATTCAAAATACAAAAACGCAATTCAATCATTAGTGGGAATCTGAATATAAATGGATAGGAAAGTGTGCTAAGCGAACATATTATGCCTTTTGCAAGTGGTGCAACCTTTATGCATTTAATAAGATCGAAAAACACTTCATTATTTTTTTTTTTTTTGCTGTTCTTCTTGTTAGCTCACCTGGCACTTTTGTCATACCCCAATGTCCGGTGTGCATCGTGCGTCGTGAGGCGTCAACAATTTCATTCAAACGACATCTCCTCTGAAACCACTTGGCCAAATTCAATCAAACTTGCATGGGATGTTCCTTGCATGAAGCTCTTCCAAAGTTGTTCAAAGAATTCGATTCCATGCAGAACTCTGGATGCTATGACATCTTAAAGGAAAAACTTTGAAAATCTTCTTGTCTGAAACCACAAGGCCTAGAGCTTAGAAATTTGGTATGAGGCATCATCTGGTGGACCTCTACCAAGATTGTTCAAATTATGACCCTGGGGTTAGAACTGGCCCCGCCCCGGGGGTCCCTTGATTTACATAGAGTTATATACAATGTAGGGAAAACTTTAAAAATCTTCATGTCAGAAACCGCAAGGCATGGAGCTTAGATATTTGGTGTTGAGCATTGTCTAGTAGACCTCTGCCAAGATTGTTCAAATCATGGCCCCTGGGTCAAAATTGGCTCCGCCCAAGGGGTCATATGTTTTACATAGAGTTATATAGGAAAAAAAAGATTGTTCAAATTATGACCCTGGGGTCAGAACTGACCTCGCCCAGGGCTTTCTTGATTTACATACAGTTATATAGGGAAAACTTTAAAAATCTTCTTGTCAGAAACTGCAAGGCCTCGAGCTTAGATATTTGGTATGAGGCATCATCTAGTGGACCTCTACAAAGATTGTTCAAATTATGACCCTGGGGTCAGAACTGACCTCGCCCAGGGCTTAATTGATTTACATAGAGTTATATAGGGAACACTTTAAAAATCTTCTTGTAAGAAACTACAAGGCAGTGGAGCTTAGATATTTGGTGTTGAGCATTGTCTAGTAGACCTCTACCAAGATTGTTCAAATCATGGCCCCTGGGTCAAAACTGGCCCCGCCCAGGGGGTCACATATTTTACATAGAGTTATATAGCAAAACACTTTAAAAATCTTCTTTTCACAAACTGCAAGGCCTGGAGCTTAGATATTCGGTAGTATGCACTGTGACCACAGTGGGGTCACCCCCCCCCCCCCCCCCCAACCAAAAAAAAAAAAATTCTCATTTTTTTAAGTTTTTCGCTACGGCAATAAAATTTGTACCATTTGTACAGATTTTCAAGATGATTTCAAAAACATTATTCCTTGACCTATATTTTTGACCTCCTGACCTACTTTTTTGTTTTTTAGCTACAGAAATGAAATTTGGACCATGTGCACAGTTTTTCGTTTCGATTTCAAAAATGTCATTGCATGACATATATTTTTGACCTACTGACCTACTTTTTGTTTTTGGAGCTATGGCAATGAAATTTGGACCATGTGTACAGTTTTTTGTTCCGATTTATAAAAAGTCATATCATGACCTATATTTTTGACCTACTGACCTACTTTTTTGTTTTAAAGCTACGGCAATGAAATTTGGACTGTGTGTACAGCTTTTCGTTCCGATTTCAAAAATGTCATCTCATGACCTTTATTTAGACCTTCTGACCTACTTTTTGTTTTTGGAGCTATGACAATGAAATTTCATTGGTCCATTTCTGTGATATGCATCATTACATTCATAAAAATTTCTTTCATCTTTGAACCCAGGTGAGCGTTTTAGGGCCATTTGCCCTCTTGTTTTTATAATGAGTAGCAAGTTTCATTTCAATCAGATGAAATTGAAGGAGAAATTGCTAATGGACTAACAGAGACAGAGAGGCAGATGACATGTGCCACACCATAATTCATCTCTTCTGGCATATAAAAGTAAATTCTATTAAAGATTATAATTTTCTCTGCTGACATGTTTTAGGCTTGTGTCCATCAAAAACACCAAAGACTGAAACTTTCCCCTATCAAACTAAATACATGACTGTAAAAAATGCAGCATTGCAAAGCTTGTGATTTTATAACTGTGTTACTGAGGTCAAGGATGACCCTTACCAATCACTCTATTTGACATTCTGCCTGTAAAGTTGAACAGAATACATGGTACAAAAGCAACCTTAAACACAAATGTTCAAACACAGGTACTATCTGTGAGCATACAGGTCCCTATACAAAGTCCTAATTTTCTTATACTGTTTTTATGCCCAGCTGATTCTGCTTAAAAAGCTTGCACTTTATCAATGTAACCTTGTTCTAGAAAGTCATAAACCCACAAAACACTTATATACAGGAGTTCATCATTTGGTCCCTACAAGACAAGAACAAATATTCTGCTTTTTTTGAAAAGTTTATTCTTCATATTAAACATGCAAGAAATCATTTCATACATGTAAATTATGCTACCAATTACTGATACATGATCATATCTCTACAATCCTCAGACAGATAATTTAACAAAATTGTTTTATTTTATTTCAACCTATTACATGAAACATAAAAAATAGTTGTAATAATAATGTGTATGTGGTATATCTAAAATAGGTCAAATTAATTCTGCCACTAAGCATGTAGCAAAACAACCACCATCATAATGTAATATCATTTAATCATAATTACAAATTCTTAAGTTCTGGAAATAAGAAAACTCATCATATATTCACCATTTTTGCAGCCATTCTCTAGTAGTGGTTATGAAAATATGAAGAAATTCTTATTAATACTCAGTCTGGTAAAAGTGCAAATAGTATCAGAAAATTTCCCCTATTTCTGATAATTACCACATTTCTAAACAGTGGGTTCTTTTCCCCACACATTTCTCAAAAGAATTAATATAAACTCACACTTTCCATGATTTGTGTACATTCTAAAGAAAACTCACAGTTTATATTACCGAATGTCACCCACACTCTCTGAATAAAAATCTCTGAAGTTTAGCTGGACTGCTGGAACAAACAATAACACAGTCTCTGTTCAATTTATTTAACCCTGTGAGGACCTCTAAAAACTGAGTTACCTGAGACTACGGAGTTCTTTTAAAAAAAAAACAAAAAAACTTTTAACATGTGAAACAAGAAGCAGTTACCAAAGTTCTGCACAGAACTTTCAAAACATATTATCATTATACATAATTTTGTTTAGAATCTTGTACAACAATATTTGGAATGTAAATAGATTTCTAATATATTTTGTTACACAACATTCATTGTATTATCCTTCTTAGTGAATCATTCATTACTTAACTCATACTTACAACAACATACATCAAATTCACAAATATACATCAGAAACTTTTACTTGTAAACTAACATATTTCTAATAAATGCTACAAAAACTTAAAATAGTGTTATTTTCTTGCGCAGTATTTATCATACATGTAAATCAGTATTTTATCATAAATCACAGTGACAATTTAAGCACCTTGTATGTTTTATCAATAGTAAGGAAAAAAACTTCAGACAAATTGACAATGTTGCAACATTTACTTCAGCAAGACAAAACAATCATTTGCAACTGAACCTAATGAAATCATTTGAGAAATCACACCATTTTCACATTTTCTGTCAAAATTATTTTTAAGATGTCAGATACTAATGACAAAAAAAAAAAAAGACAACCAAGTTTTAATTGTTAGTTAAAACCAATATGATATGGTTGAACAGACATTTTCATTTTTGCAATGTTGTTGAAGTGATGAGACTTTTTCATTTTTGCTGTTGTTGAAAAGTGAGAATAATTAAAAGCAAAATTAAGATAATATATGTAAAATACCCTTTGCACTAAAATGGTTTAAAAGGTAATATCAGAGAACTAGAAATTGTAAACATTTAGAAAACCAACATTCTACATGAATCCATCTTAAGACTTTATGCTGCCTGAAAAATATGAATTGATAAAAAACACTAAACACCTCTAAAATCCTATTACCTGTCTATAATAAATATTGCAATAAATATTACAATAACTTGAGAAGCAACCTAACATTGCAATAAGGGACATTTTTCAATATCACAATATTACTGAAGCAGTTTTTCAATGTTTTAAGATCTGCTAAAACACTAGCTATTATTCAAGGAATAAACTGCAAATTTGATGTTTTATCGGACTATGAAATACATCTGGGCAATTCAAAGTGGGTGGATTTTATTCCTTATATTTACAATTATTATTATTTATTACTACTTACAAAATCAAAAAGACTTATAACTGAAAATCAGGAAAAGCTTTATGTTTCAATAAGTAAACAATGTATTCTCCAGCCCAATGAAATTTATGAACGTATTGCATTAATGTCAATGGTTTTTAGAGAGTTATGACGTATATTCCCTTGCTATATGTTTATTTATTATATGTGCATTTGGAATGCTTGATAAAGTGAAATATGAATTAAGCGTTTCAATAAGAAAACTTCAATCATTGTTTCAAACCAGATGTTTCATTGTACTGTTCAAATGTTATTTTGTTACTGTTAATAGGAATACACAGTAACTTTTTTTTCAAAGCACTGTTGAATCAAAAATTCTGTTCAAAACTTTATGTCCATTCAGCTGACACATTCAACATGTGTGAGCGTATGTCATGTAGGATGGGTTCAGGGAATGAAGAGTGGTGGTAGGGGCAATGTCAACTTCAATGTAATAACTATATATTAAATCAATTCAACAATAGTTCTTCAATTCCAACAAGAATGTTTTGTTCATATGTATTACGACAATTATACAAAGAAATAAGAATCTTCCTCGCAGCGTCTTTTTCGTCTTTTATCAAGGATACGCTGAATGAATTTTCTGACCTCTGACACCACTAACACGCTCGACGTGAGGGTAATTAAAAATATAAAATCTGTAAAGGAAATATTGATATTAATAGATAAAATAAAAGTATACTTTCTCACTGGAATAACGAAGAACAGGAATAATGACAATACTGCTGACTACAGATGTTAACCCCTGGTTGCATACAATAACACATTACCTACAGTACAACTCTGGTGTTGGATCTAAATGGGAGTGAATTTTTGTACAAAATCTATGTGTTAACATTTCTTAAGTTTCCCATTTCCTTTTTTAGCACTATCAGGATCAAAAACAAGTTTCTAACAGTTGTAGCACTTTTCAATAGTCTCACGATACTCATCATTTTACCTAACAGGAATAATGTACTGAAAGTTCTTCTGCTGCACTAGTAGGACTGACATCAGGTGCAAAATATTCAAAGCCAACTTTGTTAGCCATCAAGTCAAAAGCAGTCTTACCGGTAATTACTTTGGGTTGAAAAGAAATAAGAAACAAAGGTACAGGGTCATTCAGTCAAATTTCCTTTGCTCAAGTTAGGTGAAACAATATACAACATATCAGAAAAAAATCTACACCTGACATTTATGCTAAAATCTCTCACTCTGAAAGAAGTGTCTGTGTCACAAAAAGTAGGTTTTTAAGCATACATGTACATTAGGGGACATCACTCACCTGATGCTGGCCCGGGTAGCTCAATCAGTAGAGCATTGGATTGTCACTCTTGACGATCCCTGTTCAATCCCCATCAGGGCCGGAGATATGTCTCCGTAATAATTGATCTCAGACAATGCATCTATAGGTCAATAGGTCCCTCACCTCTGTAGCAAGTGAGGAAGTAGTCAGTCACTTGCAGAGACATTGGTTAGTAAATTGGTTGCATACCAAGGAACACTTGTTAGGTGGACTGACCACCGGGATATGAGCTCAGCTCTTAAAACTGGCATTAAACCCCAATAAATCAAACCAACTCACCTGATAAATATAATGCTTCAGTTTGAAACACTCTCTGAAGAGGAGGAAAAAATATCACAAGTAGCTGACCAATCAGTGAACCACCAACAGCAAATATAAACATTTTGTTACTGAAAAAACCAAACTGTAGAACAGACTTGTCCTGAAATAAAACAAAAGAAAAGGTACTGTATTTCAGGAATCCTCTCTACTCAGAGCTGACTACAACTCTAAACATTCATTTTTCTAAATATGTAAACATATATATCTTATTTGTTGTGTTTAATAAAGTAAAAACAACATCTTAATGTTGACACAAATAAAACTGCTGTATACTGTAAATGGTTTGTTTCCTCTATCAACATTTATCAGCAAAATTTTAGATACTGTTTAAGGTGGTCTTATATTGGCTATATTTGCAGTCACTACTGATTGCACCATATCTTAACATTTCAAAAAAAAATCTTTACAGTTTTAAATTCTAGTCAACATGATATCAACAAGAGCAATCAGTGATCACATGTGTAGCCTGCCAATTTAGCAGTTGTATTGAAAGGTGATTGGACAGTTTGTTTGAAATGTAAACTGAGGTACCGATCAATCCTGTAACATTTCATTCAAACTGCATTAGTAGTATAAGAAAAGTAGTCCAGACAAACTTTAAAAATCAAAATCATTAAAGAGCCATAACTCTGACAAAAATCACTGAACTGGAAAATGCCGACGATATGCACAACTAGACTTGGTACTGATCATTCCTGTAAAGTTTGGATGAAATTGCACCAGTAGTTTTTGAGGAGTAGTCTGGAAAAGTTTTGTGATGGATGGACAGACAGATGACGAAGAAGTGATCCCTATATGTCCCAGCTACTTTGTAGCATGTCACAGCTACTGTTTAGCAGGTGACACAAAAATCATTAACAAGCCAAAATGCCTTTTTTATTCAAGGGCCATAACTCAGCAAAAATCATTCAACCGAAAAACCTGTTAAATATGGGCAAGTACTTGAGGTACTGATCAATCCTGTAACATTTCATTCAAATTGCTTTAATAGTATAGGAGAAGTAGTCCGCACAAACTTTAACTAGAGCTATCACTAAATGTGATAAATAGCTGCACAAGACTGCTTCGGAACTGAGGAGTTATTAGTAACTGAATACTTTGTAAAAGAATGGAAATAGAGTTATGGCTGTGGGCAATTAAAACTAGAGCTATCACTAATACCCTCGCAAGACTGCTTTAGAACTGATGTGGTTATTAGTAACAGAATGCTTTGTAAAAGAACTGAAATAGAGTTATGGTTGTGGGCAATTAAAGATAGTTGTGGTTCTTGTACATTGAATTTCATGTCATTGTGTTTGACCATTGCATGAAGTTAAACTGAATTCCAACCATTAGTTTTCAAGTTATGCTTTGGACAAGGAAATCCAACAAAGGGCAATAACTGTGCAAATAGTGAAGATGGAGTTATAGCTCTTGTACACTGCACTTCCTGTCATTGTGCTTGATCACTATATGAAGTTGCATTGAATTCCAACCAGTTGTTTTCAAGTTATGCTCTGGACAACGAAAACCAACAAAGGCAATAACTCTGCAAATAGTGAAGATGGAGTTATGATTCTTGAACAATGGACTTCCTCTCACTGTGCTTAACCATTGTATGAAGTTGGATTGAATTCAAACCATTAGTATTTAAGTTATACTCCGGACAAGGAAATTGCAACAGACAGACCCACCGATGGGCCGCCCAACCAACCGACCACCAGGTGACTCCTATATGCCCTCTCAAACTTGGTTTTGGGGGTATAAAAATCAAAATCATCAAATAGCTATAACTCTGACAAAAATCACTGAATTGGAAATGCTGACGATATGCACAACTAGACTTGGTACTGATCATTCCTGTGAAGTTTGGATGAAATTGCACCAGTAATGTTTGAGTAGTAGTCCGGACAAGTTTTTTGACAGACGCACAGACCGAAGGACAGACGATGGAGAAATGATCCCTATATGTCGTGGCTACTTTGTAGCAGGCAACACAAAAAGGTGCAACTAATCACTGTAGCCTAGTGATTCAGGTTTCCACTTACTTAGCGGGTTGTCAAACGTTTCCCATCAAGGGTTTGTTTTAACAAAGCTATTTGGTGAGCCACCAGCTAGTTAAAGAACTGTTACCAATTGCTTGTTCAATACGCACCTTGTATAAAGGATAAAGAATACGGAAATGAATGAGTACATAGAACAATCGTCTCAAACACCAGTTTACTGTGGTATCATTTTATTTCGCTTAGGCTTAATTTTCGCTTATTTCCTGCTCAGGCCAGTGTGTGAATTTAAACCCTAAGCTAAAATTTATCATACAATATTGTTCCAGATATGTATCCAAAACTGGATGATGTCCGAATGTACATACACTAGGTAATTTAGTAGCCCATATCACTATTTGAAATAAGTTTGAGGCATTAGGCAATTACATGAATAAATGAAATAAAACTAAGTCAAGTTACATTTCTTTTTGAAGATTATGAATGTTACTGCATGTTACTGTAATATTAATTTAAGGTTGTCAGTTTAGGTCAGGTCATTTCTTAACAAACAGTTTCGTTGTCTTCTCATTCCGTTAAATTAGACACACTTGCATTTTTTAGAAAAAAGCAGGGAACTTTCAGTTGTTTATTTATTGTTACCTTAACATAAAACGGGTACACAAAGTAACATGTCCATTATGTTATGAGTGGTCCAGTGTAAGTTGATAGTTAAATAAATGACGCGGGTACAATTTCAATAAGCAGAGTGGAATAAACAACTGTCCGATAATTGCCTAACAAAGGAAGTGGTAACTGACACAAGTAAACTTAGACATAAATAACTCGCATGTTCAAATAAACAGTAGGTATTTACATAGGATCTGTCAAAAATCGATTAAAATCCTTTTTTTTTTTTTTACAAATTTACGATTTGCATGAATTTACGTCCGCGCAAAACAGTCTTTTTTGGCGATTGTGCAAAATTTCGTGCCAGTGAAATTAAATGATACCACAGTACATTGCTGACACTTAAATAAACAAGCACTTTACATTTTTTTATCATTTCAGTAATCAGTTTAAATCCATGAAGAAATGTGTCAGCAACATTAAAGTTGTTATTAAGTCAGCTACCCTGACCATTGCACCATAAAGATGGACTAGGGTACCTGGATTTCACATTGATTACAGAAGCATTTGGTTCCCTGAAGTTTCAAAGCTACACCACTCACCTGTGACCTACAGCTGAGAGCATTAAACATATCAAATAAAACGAAACATGTGAAAGTCATGGTTGTATCTCGAGGCGTTATCTTGTTATCACTCATCTGAAAATAAGCCGAAGTAGAATTACATATATCTCACATACATGCACAAAGCAAAACACAAGAATAGCTAAAAAAGCTATAATATTACATGTACACATAATGTTGACCTTAACAGCTGTTTTTCTGTCCCTGTTTCAGATGGTCCTTGGTCCTGAGTCCAAGCCCAAATGCCAAATGTTTCTCTAAGGGAAAGACACCTAACTTCCAAAGAGATTCAGTCAACTCAGATATGCAGGTTGGTTGAATTTTGAAAATGATCTCTATATGTTATGAGGTAAGAAGGTCAGAAGACTTTACACAGCATATAAATGGGACAGTTATCGTTGCAAATAATTATACTCAGGAAGTGATGTGGGGGAGGGCGGGGGAAATAGATACTGTTTTTAGAGCTCTTGGTAAGCTCACTTCTTAAGTGCATATCAACATTAAGAAGAAAGCAAACACTAATCAAATCAAAATGAACTCTTATATTTCACCTTACGAGACATGACCTGTCCATTGCTTTTCTTTCCTCATTATGTATTCAAGACATTTAATAAAGTGGACATTCAGGCAATGTAAGGACTCAGAACTTTGACAAACTAACCCTTTACAAACTAAGCACTCAGATGTGTTTAGGAATCACTAACGTCATGAACTTTGAAAAGCATATCCTGCCAGAAAATATGTATTTCTCTCACAACTTATAAGCAATAATGAAAATGATATCAACATTACAAAAGCAAAAACTAAATAGTACCTCTCTCCAGAAGACCCAGAGAGTTCCCGAAACAATGATAACTGCTGAGACCAGAATGTTGACAATAAAATATCTAGTAATAATCGGGTCTTTCACTCGGCGTGGTGGCTGGCGTATCACATCAGGGTCCACTGGTTCCACACCCAGACTGAAACAATAAACAGAATATGTTCCAAGTCAAGGAAAGTTAGGGGGGAAATCCAGACATTGAAATCACTATCCTAAGACAGCAAAACAACTAACTTTGTAGAACCTGCATAGAATGAGATCATCTGGATGTCATTTTTATGATATCTTATCAACTTTTTCCAATCAAAATTCAACTATGAAAATAGAAAACATATTTTGTTCAATATATTCCCATTTGTTACAATACAAACAGGAATACAACTCATAAAATACAGCTACAGAATTGTTATAATGTCAATCAGCAAATTAGTAAGATGCTGTTTTATTTATTTTGTAAAGAGCCAGCCATGAATCAATGAATGTAGTATTTTGTTTATATATCTACAGATCCGTTATCATAAACTGTTATCAATCTATGATAAATAATGAATATCTCAATAATGCTCCATATATCATTATCTTGCCTTTTGGGCTAAAAACTGCTACATAATGGCCTAGATAGAACCTCAAACTAGTAAAAACATAAGGTATTTTGTAAACATTGTGACAGGAGGCTAATGAGGCTTCACCAGCAGTTAAAACTGATACCTTTGGGCTGGTGGTCCATCCATTATAATGTTTATCCAAAGTATCTGCATGGCATTCAGTGGATTTGGCAGTTTAAATAATGTAGATAATGCAATCAATGAAAGGGCTGCTATACTCCTGAAATAAAACAATGTGAAAAGGTGGTTTTTATTTTGTAGTTTTTTGTTTTGTTTTGTTGTTTTACTTCTTCACTGATTCTTCTTTCTATTGCCATCTATTTATATACATGTATCTACAAGTTTCATTTCAACTGAAAACTATACGACATGACCAAGATTCAGAATGACAGCCCAACAGACATAAGACAAATTGATATCTGGATGCTCACATCTTGGAGCTTAGCCAAAGATTTTATGAAAACTTGACTCTTATAATAAATGACTCACAAGTAAGAAGCAGGAAAGATAACACCTAGATATTTGTGTCTACTTTTAAAATGCAATCAAGTTTCTTAAGTAACATAACATCTGGACTTACGTGCTAAGCTGAAATCTAACAAAGTTCCTGATGTTGTAAAATATTCCTTTTCCTTCCTCTATAGCACTTCTGTAAATAACAAGAACTGTCAATGTCCTGGCACCAATACCCCACGCATACCACTTTGTCAGTAGGGTATTGATACATGGGAACATGTTACTTTATGCCCTGCCCTAATTAAGTATGAAAATTAACAAAGGGCAATAACCCTAAAATTGTGCAAAAGAGAGTTATGGTTCTTTGGCACTGCACTTCTCCTCAATGAGATCTATTTCAGTTGTTAAGTTTTATCAAGTTGATATCTCCAATACTTTTTGAGTAATGCCCCGGACAGAAATTTAGTATGAAAAATTACAAAGGGCAATAACTCCAAAATTATGCAAAAGAGAGTTATAGCTTTAGGCATTGCACTTCTCCTCAATGAGATCTATATATCTATGAAGTTTCAAGTTGATATCTTCAACACTTTTTGAGTTTTGCCCCGGACAAAAATTAAGTATGAAAAATTTCTAAGGGCAATAACTCCAAAATTATGGAAAAAAAGTTATGGTTCTTGGGCACCGCATTTCTCCTCATTGAGATCTTTCCATCTATGAAGTTTCAAGATGACACCTCCAATAGATTTGTAGTTATGCCCTAGACAGTCAAAACCCAATGGCCGGAGGACAAGCTGATTCCAGTATACACACCCCCCTTACAACTTTGTTTTGTGGCAGGGGTATAATAATATAAAAACCATTCATGAACAAGAGATCTTAGAATACTCTCCCATGCTGTTCCTTTTTTCTTTTCCTTTTTTATTCACAAACACTGAAACACTTAGCTTACTGATAAAACTGAGTATAATTGAACAATCCAGCAATGAAGCTGATGTTGACTCATAAATAACACTCTTATTTGGTAATATCTAAACATGTCGGTTCTTTGTGTTGATATTAAATCTCCAAGAGAACTGCCCTGTCTTATGACCCTTGGTATATTTAAATTTTCTGAAACATGTACCTCAGTGTTCTCATTACATGAAATAATTATTTGTATTTTCTGTGGTCCATGTTATGTTAAGTAAATGAGTATAGTCTGTACAATGATAAACAAGAAATTGGTAAAACCAAACAATGCTCCCCGAAGTATTTTTTTGTTCAGAATGGCAGAAAGTAAGAAATGTACTATCAGTGGTATTTCAATGACATGAGAAATTAAATGCTTTTTAAGTTATAGTAAGGATAATCATGATAAGACATACTTGAGGATTTGTAGTATAAACTAGAACTCTGTGAGTCGGCCGTGTCGCCTGACGATTGCATACCAGTTATTTAACTTTTTTTCTATGGAATGGGGAATTTATAGGCCCCAGACAAGAATAAAGTATGAAAAATTAATAAGGGCAATAACTCAAAACCAAGAGGGCCATGATGGCCCTAGATCGCTCACCTGAATACTTTGCCTTTGGGTCTGTTATTGAGCTAACATCAAAAGCTTTTTTAAGAATCTCCCTATATAAATCTATATGAATTCAAGTGACCCCAAGGGCAGGGCCAAATTTCACTCAAGGGGCATAATCTGAACAGACTTCGTAGATGACCTCTAGCTGATGCTCAATTAAAAATATCTAAGTTCTAGGCTCTGTGGTTTCAGACAAGAGGTTTTTTAAAGTTCTGCCTATATAAGCCTATGTAACATATTGTAACAGCAAAATTCAATAATTTGACCTTGACAGTCAAGGTCATTTTAAGGTTTAGGTGACACTTGAATAATTTAACATGTACATAGTTGTTGTGTTGTCCAAGTATGAATCAAATCCAACCATAAACAACGAAGTTATGGCAAATTTTAGCAAAATACAATAATTTGACCTTGACTGTCAAGGTCATTTTAAGGTCATACTCGAAAGAATCATAATGTTGGATTTGTCATAAGTGTTGTTTTTTCCAAATAAGGATCAAATCCAACAACAAATAACAAAGTTATGGCCAATTTTAGCAAAATTCAATAATTTGACCTTGAAGGTGAAGGTCATTTATGAGTCAAGGTCAAGTTTAGTCTTTTCTAGTTGAAGGTCTCGTCCTAAAGGTTGTTGGGTCCAAGCATGAAGACAATCCATAAAGGAATAAAAAATTTAGAATCAATGTTAATGTTTACAGATGGCAACACCATGACTGTATCAGTAACTCCCTTTTTTCTTCGAAAAAAGTCGAGCTAAAAATTCTTCTTTTTTAATCAGTCAATTATAAGAGTTTCAATCAAACTTTAAAACTTAATTTTTGACATACACTTAACAAAAACGCTTAGTATTCTATAGTAATCTGGGCCTTATGAACATTCCTGTTTCAGATCTGGCAATGGGGAATTGGTAATTATGTTATTATTGATTTGTTTTTGATATTTTATACTTTAAACCATATAATATGAAATATAAAGATTAACAAGCCCTATGTTTGAATGAACATCATGCCACCGGCAGGGCCTCAAAAAGGTTAAATTTTGTGACAAACAAAGACACAGACAGACAGACCAAAAACAATATGCTCCCTCCAGTAGCATAAAAATTTCAAAAGTTCCCTATTTACACCTTCCTGCAACCAAGTACTGGAAGTTTTTATAAGGATAGACACAAACATGTTAATATATTACGGTGAATTTAAAAATAAATAGACCAGCATACAAAGTGACAGCAAAATCATCATCTACAAGAATTAAATCAGCAGCTTCTTTTGACACATCAGTTCCTGACTTCCCCATGGATATACCAATATCTGCTGCCTTTAATGCCACAGCATCGTTGACACCATCTCCTGTCATACCCACTACCAAACCATTTGCCTGTAGTGCCTAAAATAGACGAAAATACCATAGAACACACACACAAATGCACAGACAAGTTTGACACTTTACAGATGTCCTTATTTCATGGCAACACACATACTAATGGTTTTCAATTCTATGAAGTAGAAAAAAAAGCACCGACTTGACTGTCCCACCCCTGCCTGATTTGGCACTACCTACCTGTTACAAATGACAGAACCCTTTTTGTGTTCTTAAAGATCAGCACTTACAATGGTACATACAAGTACATGTAACCATGATATCAATCTTTCTAAATTTTCAAAGAAATGAATGATTTTATCTAAAGCATCTATTTTTCCCTCATCAAATTCATTACTCTTTCAAAGCTCATTTTCATACTTTCTACCATGTTTCTAATATCACTTCATGATTTGTTAAAGGGTTTTTAAATACCAAATGAAAATATATCATTTCATGTACTTGAACAAACATCTTTCACCTTCACAATCTTCACTTTGTTCCTTGGAGTGACCCTATAGAAGATGCTGACATTACTGATTATACTTTTCAAGTAAGACAACTCTAGAGCATCAATCTCCTCTCCTGACAGAGTTGTCTCCCCATTGGTAGACAGACCAAGCCTTCCACCTACAATGAGTGATCAAAGCATAACTTATAATATATACCTCAATTCTGTTTGGGCTAGTACTTAAATTACTCCCGTGCTTTTTACCAATAGATTTTGGGGTTGATATGTAGTCTTTATCATATGATTTTTACAATTTCCCTGAAATAGATAAATTCTACAGTGTACCTTATATAACTTCAAAAATTAGAAACTGTGACTTAAATGCATTAGTGCCTTTACAAATGAAACAAGGTACATTGGCACCTGAGGACAGACTGTTATTTGTGTGGAAGCTATCATTATTTCTTGTAAATCTAAGCTCTAGCCTTGGAAGCTTCAAAGAATAATTTTCTTATAAGTTTTTACTATATGCAAATAATGAATATCTATGACCCCCGGGCAGGCCCAATTTTTACCCCGAATATAATTTGTACAAACTTGGAACAGGTTCACTAGACAATATTTCATGCCAAATAATTAAGCTTAAGGCTTTGTCATTTCAAAGGAGAAGATTTTTTTTTAAAGGAAAACCTAAACCGAGGGGGCTGGGCCAATTTTGGCACTAGGGGCATAATTTGAACAACTTTTGTAGAGGACCTTTAGATGATGTCATATACCAAATATCAAAGCTCTAGCCTTTGTCATTTCAGAGGAGAAGATTTTTTTAAGTTTTTACTATATACATATATGGAAAACCTATGACCCCCTGGAACGGGGCCAATTTTGGCACTAGGGGCATAATTTGAACAACTTTGGTAGAAGACCTATAGATGATGTCATATACCAAATATCAAAGCTCTAGCCTTTGTCATTTCAGAGAAGATTTTTTAAGTTTTTACTATATACATATAAGGAAAACCTATGACTCCATGGGGCGGGGCCAATTTTGGCACTAGGGGCATAATTAGAACAACTTTGGTAGAGGACCTATAGATGACATCATATACCAAATATCAAATCTCTAGCCTTTGTCATTTCAGAGGAGAAGATTTTTTTAAGTTTTTACTATATACATATATGGAAAACCTATGACCCCCTGGAACGGGGCCAATTTTGGCACTAGGGGCATAATTTGAACAACTTTGGTAGAAGACCTATAGATGATGTCATATACCAAATATCAAAGCTCTAGCCTTTGTCATTTCAGAGAAGATTTTTTAAGTTTTTACTATATACATATAAGGAAAACCTATGACTCCATGGGGCGGGGCCAATTTTGGCACTAGGGGCATAATTAGAACAACTTTGGTAGAGGACCTATAGATGACATTATATACCAAATATCAAATCTCTAGCCTTTGTCATTTCAGAGGAGAAGATTTTTTAAGTTTTTACTATATACATATAAGGAAAACCTGATCCCCTGGGGCAGGGCCAATTTTGGCACTAGGGGCATAATTTGAACGACTTTCGTAGAGGACCTATACATGATGTCATATACCAAATATCAAAGCTCTAGCCTTTGTCATTTCAGAGGAGAAGATTTTTTAAGTTTTTACTATATACATATAAGGAAAACCTGATCCCCTGGGGCGGGGCCAATTTTGGCACAAGGGGCATAATTTGAACTTTCGTAGAGGACTTATAGATGATATCATATACCAAATATCAAATCTCTAGCCTTTGTCATTTCAGAGGAGAAAGTTTTTGAAGTTTTTACTATATACATAATTATAAGGAATACCTAACCCCCGGGGGCGGGGCCAATTTTGGCACTAGGGGCATAATTTGAACAACTTTCGTAGAGGACCTAAAGATGATGTCATATACCAAATATCAAAGCTCTAGCCTTTGTCATTTTGGAGGAGAAGATTTTTTAAGTTTTTACTATATACATATAAGGAAAACCTATGACCCCCTGGGGTGGGGCCAATTTTGGCAGTAGGGACATAATTTGAACAACTTTGGTAGAGAACCTATAGATGATGTCATATACCAAATATCAAAGCTCTTCGCCTTGTGCTTTCTGACAAGAAGATTTTTTTAATTTGCATTTTTGAAACTTCTTTTTTGGCCCTGTGACCTACTTATGCAACAGAGAACCATTTGAACAACTTTGAAAGGGGACCACCCAAGGATCATTCCTGTGTAGTTTGGTTAATGTGCAGTCATTGGTTTCAGAGGAGATGTTGTTTTTATGAAATTGTTGACGACGGATGACGAACGACGACGGACGCTGGACACAGGGGGATCACAAAAGCTCAGGTGAGCTAAAAAGTCTTGATTCCTGTCCAAAAGTGGGGGGAAAAAACCCTATCAAACTTGTATTTGTTCACTTTAATTTCTTTTCAGCATTTTTAATAAGAAATCAAAGACAGGCTCTTAAAGACACATGGTTAACAAAAGAAATCACTCCACACTGAAGTGAATTTTGATTGGGAAAATTTCAAGTTTGAAGCTAACCTTATTCTTAGCTTGAGTACGACTGCTTTTTTTTATTCAATCTCAAGACATCAATAAAATAATTCCACATAAAACAGAGCAGTTGTATAACAAAGAACAAATGTCTTTCCAATGAAAGCAATTACTGGTACTGCATTTTCTTGCATTTAAAGTTAGAATGGAATTTTTTCGCAAATTTATATAGCCGCGAAAAAGCATCCTCTTTAAAAATGTGAAACTTTCTAGCTACATCAAAAAATGACCCATAGCAGAGAAAAAATTCATTTAATAAATGGGGTATGCAGTAGCACAATGTTATATTGTTTTACTTGCAATCAGTTACATATGTGTATAACCATATTGATTTCATTTTTATTATTACCTACTTAAACAAGTATATTTGTATAGAAGAGTACAATTTAGGACAAAAATTACAACTGTTTCCCCTTTATTGTCAAATATTCAAATTAACACGTTTTGACATGGAAATGGTTAAAACAGCAAACTGTGAACAACCAGCTTATCGTTGGTGAAATTCAAAACCCGTGTTACTCTATTTCAGTAACTTTTCAGAAGAGCAAAAAACTGATTTTTTCTTTTCTTTTCGTGCCAACTGAAGTGGTATTCCATCTTAACATACTAAAATGGATTTTAGTTAATTTAAAGTAAAGGTGTTTTGAATGTGAATATGTCTAATGTTGCATTTTAGACTTACGATAATTTTGCAGTTAAGTTTGTACACAATATGAGAAATTTTAACCGATATTTTTTGTTCAAAATTTGTTTTACGCGCTAACTGAACAAAAGCTGCAGTTTAGTCTTTGGAAATACTGAAAAATAAATATGATAATTTATCTTACTTTTGACTAAAGGTATAAACTAATTTTATTTCATTGTTTAAAAAGTTTTTAGGTAAGGAAGGTCAGCAATGGTACTAAAGTATGTAAGTTTGGGCATAATTATACATTTTACAGTATTAGAACTGGAAACAAGAGGGCCATGATGGCCCTAGATCGCTCACCTGAATACTTTGCCTTTGGGTCTGCTATTGAGCTAACATCAAAAGCTTTTTTAAGAATCTCCCTATATAAATCTATATGAATACAAGTGACCCCCAGGGCAGGGCCGAATTTCACTCAAGGGGCATAATTTGAACAAACTTTGTAGATGACCTCTAGCTGATGCTTAATTAAAAATATCTAAGTTCTAGGCTCTGTGGTTTCAGACAAGAGGTTTTTTAAAGTTTTGCCTATATAAGCCTATGTAACATCAACTGACCCCCAGGGCAGGGCCAAATTTGACCCCAGTGGCATAATTTGAACAACTTTGGTAGAGGTCCACTAGAAAAATTTGTCAAATTTGGCCCCACCCCGGGGTCATTGGTTTTACATAGGCTTATATATGGAAAACTTTGAAAATTTCTCTTGTCTGTAACCACAAGGCCATGAGCCTTAAGATTTGGTATGTCTAGTGGACCTCTACCAAATTTGTTTTGTTTCTGATCAATACCTAGAGAACCCTTTGACCCAAAAGGCCAAATTCACAGTGACCTTGAATAGCAAAATGGTTTCCGATCAATAGCTATAGAACCCTTGGTCCAAGGTTCTTCAAACTTAGAGTGTAGGTTGGTCATGAATAGGAGATGACCCCTATAGTTTTTCACTTCACCAGGTCAATAAACAAAATTGTAGAGGTCCACTAGACAATGCTACAAACCAAATTTCAGACCTTTGGGCTTAGCAGTTTAAGACAAGAAGATTTTTAAAGTTTTTCATTCTTGTTGCCATAGCAACCAGATATCTTAATAGAATGGAATTCTTTGAACACAAAAGCTCACCAAGAGCACATAGCGCTCAGGTGAGCTTATAACACTTACTGATGAACATGTACCATTCTTTTGTCAACAGCCTTCAAATATTCAACAAAGAGTCTTTTATCTTCAACAGGAATCATTATGCAATGACCAAAGAAAAGGTGAAAATATCTTATTTAAAATGAGGTCATGGCATGGGAAAGGCTTTGAACAAAAGCCTGAAGGAGCAGTGCTCAAGGGGTTATATTCCTGTACTCCAAATCTAGAGATAGCTGGTTCTAACTAACCAGGACTCTGCAATGACTTGTCACATTCCACACTTTCAAAGTGAAGGTTTTATCTAGGAAGCAGTCATAGATTGGGATTTTTACTGGTAAGTTGCAAGGACTTATTTCCCAGTCAAGGCATGATTAATAGGTTTAGCCTGTTTAAAACTGGTTGACAATGTATTTTCATTATTGTTTCAATGTCTTAAAATTCAAACTATTCTATGAAAATCAAGATAAAAATAAACACTATATCATACCAATAGCTTTAGCAGTTTCTTCAGAATCTCCAGTGAGCATTTTTACTGAGACACCCCCTTCCTTGAGCATAGTTATAGCCTCTCTCACCCCTGGTCGTGGGGGGTCTATAATGCCAACCATCCCAACAAACACAAGGCTGTTCAAGTTTGGTCCATATGCCATAGCTAACACTGAAATCAAACAATAATCAAGCATAATATTTAAGCAAAAGAACAAACATATTCATAATTCTGACAGAGTTACAATTATTCAACACTGCACTTCATGAACACACTCTTTCTCAATATCTAAAATATAAATATAAGGGGACACAACTTAAAAAAAACTGAGGCAGCTAGAGTTATGGTTCTTAGACACTGCACTTCCTGCCATTCCCCTCTTTAAAATATGCCAGATATCAACTTAATGCGTATCATGGTTTAAGAGATTTGCCCCGGACAAACAAAATGTACTAAGGGGAGATAATGAGAAAACTAGATGAGCCGAGTTATGGTTTCTGTGCACTGCACTTACTCTCAATGTCCTCTATCATCTTACGATGGTTAAAGTAAACCCCTTCATTGGTGTTTGAGTTATACTCTGGACAAAACCAGACAGAAGGACAGAAAGACGCATGGAGATGGACAAGTCGCCTATTATATACTCTCCCTTCAGAGCGCATAAAAACTTTTTTGAAGTTTTATACTTGTTAGATTGGTATGGTACATTTTGGAAAACATTTAAATTCTACTCCATGTGTATTGTATTACAGAGAGGAAAATTCACGTTAAAAAACATGGTTTTAGTTAGTTGAAATATATTCACAAGCAGAATTAAAAATATTTTGGGAAAATTAAGATAATTAATTGCATGAGGAATTTTCTTGAGAGAAACATCTGTACTCTGCTTGGATCATACCTTTTGCTCTATCATATTTCTCTATTTATTTAAGTTTATTTATCTTCAGTACTAATTGCCCATTTGACTGACAAGTTTAGTTATTTTAGGTTGTGGGGGTTAGTGACAGATATCCCATTCCAGAGACAGCCCTGGTTTTTTTCTACGCTCAGTGTATAGCTTTGTTGTGTGTATACATGAAACTTTGGTTAACCAGTTACTTCCAGACATCACTACCATAGATGTTTTTTCCCTAAAAACAGGAGAAAATCTGCTTGAAAATACTGCTCTTCAGACTGCAAATTCTGTATTCAATGACATTGCTTGTATTTTGTCTGTTCATAGTTTAAAGGACAACATCATAACTGCATTAGACATACAGATTTACTCTCACTGGTCGTGTATTACACTTAAGTAGAGCCCCTCATGTGATCAGTAAATACAGTCTGTATGACAAATGGTTATAAAGTATTACAGCAGAAATAGCTTTGTGTGCAAAGGTCACTGTGACCTTGACCTTTGACCTAATGATCCAAAAATCAATAGGGGTCATTCACTCAATGTGTGCAACCATTATATGAACTTTAAAGTCTCTAAGACAAATGGTTGTCAAGTTACAGAGTGTAAATGATTCTTAACATTTAGGTCAATGTGACCTTGACCTTTGACAGACTGACCCCAAAATGTATAGGGGTCATCCACTCAAGGTGTGCAATCAGGATATAAAGTTTGAAGTCTCTACAACGAATGATTGTCAAGTTACATGGTGGAAATGATTTTCAATGTAAAGGTCTATATGTGGCCTTGGACCTTTGAGATACTGACTCAAAAATCAGTAGGGGGTCATCCACTCAATGTGGGCAATAATCATATGAAGGGAAAAGACTGAAGGCCAAAGAGTACTAAAGTTATCCTCTGGAAACCAAATTGCTAATGGATGGACGGACAGACGGACCCCCAGGACCATAACATAATACGTCCCTTTGGGCATATAAAAGTCTTTGTGAGAAATTAGACAAGAAAGTGGGGTGAGCACTAATTTGGTTTTTGTGATTTTTAATGGTAACTGATTTGCCTTAATCATACCTATTCATAAGCTGTAAATTTTTGAATATTTTTAATGACAAACCTCTCAAACCATTACATCCCATCCTGTATGCCTCCTGCTGGTACACTTGTTTTTGTTTGTCATGCATGGGCAGGCTACCTGAGTCATTATAGAATCTTGTACACCTGTCTAGCACTGGCTTCAAAGCTCCTTTCACAAAGTAGATCAACTCTTTGCTCTGCAGGAAAGAAATAATTACATAATAATGAAGGTTTAGAGCTTACAGAATTCTTCAATATTTTTACAGCTCCTTATTCTATAATATTAATATACAATGTTAGTTTGCACCCTTACCCCTATCACTGAATGAAAAACCAACACTTGTCTTTTAAGATCTACCCTCAGCTCATGTCCTTAAACAGGCAAATACTTCCCCTAGTATACCTTAAAACTACAATATATTTTTATGTGCAGTATACAACTAAGTGCAAATTATGAAGCAGAGAACAAGTTCCATCACATCTATGCAAAATGGACAAAAATGATTGGTTCTTTCACATTTAAGAGCATTATGATACTGGGTTTTTCAATATTATCGGCAATCAGACAAAACTGATTGATTTATTAAAAACATTGTACCAACTGGTCACACATGATAATTTAAATGTAATGTGGGGCAAAAATGATTGTAAAATTATGGTGTCATACTGATACAAATTAACTGTTTACCCCCCAACAATTTTTTGTGCTATGCCAACAAAAATGATTGGTTATCTGGAACAAATATCTTTATGAATTAGAACTTGTACCACTAACATTAAACACTGAAAATAATATCTTTTCTAAATAAATGGTTTTTACTGCTAAAGAACTTTTAATATGCTCCGTTAGTAAATCAAGAATTATAATCATTGGACCAGATGCTTCAGAATTAATTCTGCATTTTGATCATATACCTTGATTATACAAAAGACAAACTATTTAAGAGACATGAACACTGAAGGTTCTCAACAGAAGAGTTAAGACACACTTTCCAATTGAAAGGTAGTGGAATTGTGATGTGCAGATTGTGGTTTCTACATAAGGACTGATCTCAAAAAGTGGTATAGCTAAGAACTGAACTGATGCTTTTTGAATTACTGTAAAACTAGTAAAATTCATGTTTACAGAAAAACGGTATCTTGAATCAGATGTAAACCTATGTCTTTGCAATACCTGCTATTGGTAATAGAGTAAAAACCTGCCAGATTATTTCAATAGCATGCCAAAATTTAGCAATTCAGAAGAACAGAAAGTCTAAACTAGAGAACAAATGAGAACTGTTATAAAGACTGATTCACTAACAAGACCTTGTTTAGAAAGTGAAATGTATCAAGTATCAATGAATACATTTCAGACTTCAAATCCAATGGTAATTCTTGTTGTAGTCTTTATTGTCTCAGAAGATGGACTGACATAACAAGGTCACATGATTAAGTTAATCCAATATGGCACATCATATCTTGCTATCAATAAAAAAAAAAATTGGATTCTTAAGTTAGTCACTAAGTCAACACTGCATCAATTTTTATACTGTTTTCGACAATATATGCTTAAAAGGCATTCACTTAAAGGGAAACGAAAGACACAAATTCAACCAACACAATAATAAAGTTTGTGCATTTATTGTTAAGCTTTGAAAATTTTACGAATATTGAAATAATATTAACTTAGAAATGTTTAATCAAAAGCAGCAATTTTTTTCATCATCGACTGACCGATGGAACGCATCATCTTGTCACATGACCACTTAGGCTGTGATGTAGTTTTTTTTTTTTTAATTAATAACTGCTACTATTGGTAAAATTATTGGAAGAATGCCAAGTTGTTGAATGAAAATATGCTTAATAAATTGATGGCTTATTTTGTATTTTTCTTAAATAAACAATTCGTACCCATTGGTTCAGCTGAAATTGTTGTCACTTTACAGATTTACTATGGAAATTACTAAATTCAGTGAAATTATAATCGGTATTAAATCAGATGACTTTTTTAAAAAGCAGTAAATTAGTATCCTAATTATCTGACAAGTTATTATTATTAAGCCTGCAGCATTTTTATCATAACAGGCAAATTAGGTCAATCCTTAAACCAACCAAGTATAATGGGTCTTCGAAGATCAAATGACAATTAACAGTGGCTTATCCAAAGACGGATATGTCATCGGCTATTATGCAATCACATTACAATAATTACTTAGTTATAATTGCCATCTTGTTAGCATTTGTAGCTCTGATATGGACAAAGTACTTTAACACTTTTTTGACTTTTGGTTCTCTTTAAAAAGGTGTTGTTGAAAATTCTGAATTTCATTTTCCTTTTTAATTACCTATAAAATGCAATATTCATGCCTGTCTGCTGCCTGAGACGATATCATACTTGCAAAGTCAAACTTGATAATTCCCCTCAAATACATTCTATAATTTGGAATTTCTATGAAATTTACTGATTAACAATCAAAATGTTACAATGGAAATAAGTGCTACAAATATTTATAGGGCGATTACAAAAAGAAATAATGATTAAGTGGAAGAAAGTGTACAGCTACAGTTAAAACACAATCAAGCAAATTGCAACTGAACGAAATTATGTATTATGAAAACAATTTTTCTCAGCCCCTTTGGGACTTTTTGCTATAAATGAAAGATGTGATTTTATGAAAAAGGCAATTTTACTCACAAAAAATGATCACGTCTGTCATTGATTTGAAGAATGACTGTACAATATCTATGTTATAATAGTGTGTTATTTTCTGGTATAAAATATTGATATTGTGCTGTTTATCTGACCACACTTGTTACACTCTAATACAGAGCACTGTGAGATGTTCCACTGAATGCCTGTACTATTTGGACTATTATTTTCTAGATAAATACACTAAGACTTGACATTATAAGCAAATAAAAGTATAAACATAAGATATATAACATGACTGTTTATATAATTTATTTATCTAGATTTTTCAAGCTGGCTGTGCATATGAGAGGTGGATACTGAGCACAATAAGCAAAATACACAAGTATTGAGAACAAGATGACCAGATGATCCTGGGATGCTCACCTGAAAAGAAACTACCAAACAACTGAAGAAGTGGGGGTCAGGGTGGCACCTAAGGGATGTGTCAAATGGCAGACAGTTCCACATTAGATATCAAAAAATATTTTTAAACCAAAAAAGGTCAACAGTTCAAGGTAATCCAAAGTCAAATTCTAAGTCTGTATTCAAACTTATACAAATGGTTAAAATTTCAAACACGAACCTTCAAAAACAAGGAAGCAGGTCAGTAGGTCAAGGTCAGCCTAGGTCAAAACTGAAGTCTGCATGCAAACTTATATAAACAGTTAGAATTTCATTGATTTAGCTTCAACAAAAAGCAAGTAGGTCACATGAAAGTCAAGGACAAAGACAGATGAAGGTTAAGTACCTTCCTACCCCATCCAATGATTTTTTTTATATTTTTTTGAAGGGTGGGGTGGGGGGGTACCCAAGTAAAGTGGGATGGGGCCAAGATTTTCCAAAGCACATCTAATTGATTAAGCAATGCTGGACCATACGTATCTAAGCTAATCCCTTTCATGTCCTTTAAAACTTTTTCCTATATAACTCAATGTAAAACCAAGTGACCACTGGGGCAAGGCCAATTTTGATCCAGGGCCATGATTGGTACAAACTTGGTAGAGGTCCACTAGACAATGGTACAAACAAAATATCTAAATCCTAGGTCTAATGGTTTCTGACAAGAATATTCTTTTTATGTTCTTCCTATATAAGTCTATGTAAAATCAAGTGCGCCAGGGCTTGGGCCAATTCTGACCCCACAGCCATTATTTATACAACTTTGGAAGAGGTCCACCAGAAGATGCTATCAACCAAATATGTAAGCTCTAGGCCTTGTGGTTTCAGACAAGAAGATTTTTAAAAACTTTTTTCCTATATAACTCTATGTATGATAAGGTGACCCCTGGGGCAGGGCCATAAATGTGCAAACATTGCCTTCAAATACAGATGCAAGATATAAAACCAATGAATGCATGTAACATGCATTAATTGGTTTTATAAGTTGCATGATCATGTATGTAAAGGACAGTCAGATAAAACAGCACAAAATGTCTAAACATTCAATAATTAAAACTTACTCTGCCCTCTGCCATCTGTTATATACAAAATTAATTTGTTATCTACAATTATATAGGTAGAAGAAGTTGCAAAATATACTACATAAACCAATTCTGAAAACTTACGTCTGATAGGTATTAACAAAGCTTTCTTTTCTGTTCAAAAAATTAATTTAGAGAAGAAAACATGCAACAGAAATAAGTGAGAAACAATATATACACAATTTATGCATTTGTCAATAAATATATCAGTTTTTTAATTTCTATATAACAAGATGTCATTTATTCTACTTTTTGTACATGTATATTTTTGTTTCAGGTTCAAGTTAAGGCAGAAAACAGCAAGATGCAAAGATGTTAAACTTAGAGCAATTCCAGTAAATTACAGAAAGAAATTCTGTGGATTGATCATTTTACACAGGCGGGTCTTTTTATGTCAAACTTAGAAAGGGGAATGGTCTATTTCAAAAGTGCCCTCCTGGGGTGGGATACATGTTTTACTGGAACTGCCCTTAACATAAAAAGAATAAATGATAAAATAAGCACCCACAGTTAAATGTAATTACTCAGCAATTAACTGAAATACAAATGACTTTTGTACACCAATACAAAATGCACGAAATTGGCACTAACTCATGAATTAAATTAACTTCATCACCTCTTTATACAGCAAAGCAAACCATGCATAACCATTCCAACACTTAAGAGATTAAGAAAACCAAATTTATGTACCTGTCCATATCTGGGTGTACACTGGACATACATGTACTTTTTATCAGAGTTGAACGGCATCTCATCTGTACGTATATACAGGTAGCGTAAATTATGGAGATTCATCTACAAAAATGGTGATATACAGGTAATAATTTTCTCTTAAATGCAAAATATAGACAGCATTTAATTTACTTCTAAAAGGTTTCAAAGAAGCTGAAACTTTTTTCTAGTGTTTAAGGCAATGAAAAGGTTTTAACAAGACTGTTCTATGATTTTTTTATATGACTGCCTGGCTGCCTTATATTTCTCCTATCAATGTTGAAAGAGTAAGAACCATTTCCTGAACTGCATAAATGTACAGGCTGATCAAGGCCCTCACTGGCTGCAAAGGAAGGGCCAAGTGCTGTCAGCCAGAAAAAGAGGGCCATGATGAACCTAGATCATTCACCTAAATACTTTGCCTTTGGGTCAGTTGTTGAGCAAACATCAAATGCTTTTTAAGATTCTCCCTATGTAAATCTATAAGAATTCAAATGACCCCCAGGGCAGAGCCAATTTTCACTAAAGGGGCATAACTTCAATAAACTTAAACTTGTTAGATGACTTTTATTTGATGCTCCATTAAAAATATCTAAGTTCTAGGCTTTGTGGCTTCAGACTATGTAAAATCAATTGACTCCAAGGGCAGGACCAAATTTGAAACCAGGGGTATAATTTGAACTAACTTGGTAGAGATCCACCACACAATGCTACATACCAAATCTTAAAGGTCATGTGACACGACTATAGCAACTTTGTCTATTCAAAATAATCATGATGTACTGATTAAAATGGTTTAAATGCGAAATTATGAAAATTTTGCTTTTGATAAGAAAAAACGTGTTTTTGATGATCGGCTATTTCCGTTTCGACATCGGTAGTTTCCGCTGCAATTTTTGGCTGTGACGTAGATTTATCCCTACTGTCACAGGCAGTAGTGCAGAATTACACTGCTCATAACACATCCGTGTTTAAATGAAAAAATAACACTAAACCACAAGTGCAAGAAACACAATAAAGGCACACTTATAAAAATAACATGCTATAAATTGTAAATTAAATAAAACAATGTGATTACTTCTCGATTTTGATAAGTAAAATCAAACATTGTGCCGGGAGAACGGTTTTTGATTTTACCTTTATAAATATTAAAAAATATTCCAATTTCTTCCATGTTGTAGTTCTATATAAAACTACCTCCTTCACGTTTTAACATGCTGCGTAACCCTCTCCCACTTGATGTTTACGTCATAAACAAATTCTTTTCTATTTAAGTGTAGTAAAATTGAAGTGAATTTAGGTGATCTAATGTGTTAACAGTTGTTTCACTGGAATGGAAATTCACACTCAATGTATTTTCAGGTTGGGATATTGTTTGAAAAAAATAATATGGCATGTCCATCGAGCAGAAATTTGTGTCTGCTTATAAATTAATATCCAATGAAATGTCAAAGATCCATAAATCACGCCTTATATTGTGGGATTTATGCAAATTAACCTGCCCAAATGGGACCCTTGTATATTCTGCATAGCTGTCAAAACAAGGCAATTAACTTTTTATGACCCAATCAATGATAAAGTTGAGACAAATAGCAAACTTTTATGGCAAGTGATCTTACAAATTGATTGAATTACTTTTGATCAGTCAAACTTGTGAAAACATTATGTAATAGCTTGTTCCAATTAACATGTCTGAATGATTTTTAGTTAAGAAGCTTCCATGCAGATACATATTTATATTAGATAATTAAATGTAATGGATCTATTTATGATGAAAATAAAAACATTCGTCTTTTAAATGTGAACAAATAAAAAAAAACACACAATGTGTTTGTGTTATGATTTCGACATAGTTTTAGGGATTCTTCATATTATTTGTTCTTTGATCATTATTGTTTTTTTTTAATGTTGAATGAATATGCCCCCCCCCCAAAAAAAAAAAAAAGATATGCAGTTATAATGAAAAAAGTCATAGATCTAGTCAAAGATTACTTACACGTAACTCAGGCAAAATATACCACAATCAAATAAGCAACACATCACTGTAAAGAGGATGTTTTTATGGAAAAAATCTCTCGATTGGAGTTAGTTAATCAAGTCTTCCAAAAACAAATGCATCGGATAAAAAATAAGCAGGTTCAAAATCTTTTTGGATCAGTAACTTGAAAGATATCTCTAGATATTTTCACTGATGTATTCTTTTTATTCTATAACCCTAATTAAACTAGCCTCTATATAATATTGCTCATTGGCTTCGTAATTCCATCAAAATTTCAAATTATTTATCTTAAAAAATATTCAATGTGTATTCACGATGTTAGCTTCACTTGTTCAATTTTGTTTTTTTGCTATATGCAGTCTACATTTTCACTTTTCATCCTAATTTTTAAGATTTTGTTAACAATCCAGGCAGCTGTGTCAAGTGGCAAGAGATAAATGTGCGTCACTTCCGGTTTCGCTCGTGACAGGTGCGCGCGACCAAGGGCGTAAAATATGGATTTTAATTTGCTATAAAAACATCTTTAAGATGAAAATTACCCGCGGAATTTTCTAAAACTGTCATAGTAAGATATATAGTTTTCGCTCATATTAAAATTTCGAGGTCAAAAATTCGTGTCACATGACCTTTAAGGCTCAGGACCATGTGGTTTCAGACAAGATGATTTTCAAAGTTTTCCCTATATAAGCCTATGTAAAATCGATTGACCCCCCCACGGGCGGGGCCAAATTTGACCCCAGCGTATAATTTGAACAAACTTGGTAGAGGTCCACTAGACAATGCTACATACCAAATCTTAAGGCTCAGGGCCTTGTCGTTTCAGACAAGAAGATTCTCAAAGTTTTTTTCCTTTCAGTTGCCAAAGCAATCAGAGTTCTTGATGGAATTCAATTCTTTGAACAACTTTGGCACAGCTTCATGCTTCAGGAACATCCCAGGCATGTTTTATTAAAGTTGTCTAAGAGGTTAAGAGGAGAAGTCATTCAAGTCCAATTGTTCAGGACGCACGACGCACATTGGCCGATGATGTACAATCAATGATCCCAATAGCTCACTTTTGAGCGATTTGTGCTCAGGTGAGCTAAAAACCTCATCTGGTGAATTGTACAACCAACCTTTAAACGTCATTTAATTAAGACTTTTTTTTCTTCCACTGAAATATGTTTAACAGAACATGTATTCCTCAATGGCTGAAAGTCAATTAACTTAATTATACTTTCTTGCAAGTATAAGTTCTAAATCTGATTGTGCTGACAAAACTTCTATTTTTCTAAAATTAATCAGACTCTGCAAGAAAAATTCTTAAACCTATTGTCTCAGTTTTAACATGAAGTAATCAATACCTTGTATTATTTCAACTCACCTTGAGTGCACAAGCCAGTAGAGCTCCCTCTGTCGGCTGTCCATGCAGTGTGTCGTCACATATCTCAGCATCATTACATATACACCCTACCTCTATCACCTTGGACAGGGAGGGATGTGACTGACTGTCCACTGTATGTCCCTCACACAAAACATTCCCAATACCATTGTAACCCACACCAGTTACCTGTATAAACATAAAATTCAACAAGAGGGCCATGCTGGCCCTAAATCGCTCACCTGAGTCTCTTTGCTCAAGTTACAAATATTGTTCTTGGTTGTTATGAGTGTTGGTTGTTTGCAGGTTTTAATAAGTTTGCAAAAGGTTTGAAGACTCTGGGTGTAATGGTACTCAAATCTTTTAGCAGAAATAGTTTTACTCTACAGTCTCTGTGAACTTGACCTTTGACCCCCGAAAAAATAAGTTTCTTCTAATATAATTATCCTATGAAGTTTGAAGGCTCTGGGTAAAATGGTACTCCAGTTACTGAGCAGAAACAGTTTTCACTCTAGTGGTCCATGTGAACTTGACCTTTGACCTACAGATCCACGTAAAATAAGTTTCTTCTAATATAATTATCCTATGAAGTTTGAAGGGTCTGGGTAAAATGGTACTACAGTTACTGAGCAGAAACAGTTTTCACTCTAGAGGTCCCTGTGAACTTGACCTTTGTCCTATGGACACTAAAAACAATAGGTTTTTCTTATACAATCACCTTATAAATTTTGAAGGCTCTGGATGTTATGGTACTACAGTTACTTATCAGAAATAGCTTTCACTCTATAGGTCCCTGTGGCCTTGATCTTTGACCTACTAACACCAAAACCAATATGAATCTTCTATTTCGTAAAAGCAATCATCCTATGAAGTTTGAAGGCTCTGCGTTAAATGGTACTTCTGTTATTGAGTGGAAACGATTTTCATTCTAGAAGTCCCTCTGACCTTGAACTTTGACCTACTGACCCAAAAAACAAAAGGGTTTTTTCTACTCAATAAGGGCAAAAATCCTGTGAAGTTTGAAGGCACCAAGTCAACTGGTACTCAAGTTATTGAAAGGAAATGAAGTGTGACAGACAGACAGACAGACACCCATGTCTCCATCAGAAGGGCGGAGTAAGGGGGAGACATAACAATATAATGATTTTTAAAGTTTTTCCTATATAACTCTATGAAAAACATGTGACCCCTGGGGGGGGGGGGAGGCATTTTTGACCCATGGGTCATGATTTGAACAAACTTGGTAAAGGTCCACTATACAATGCTGCATACCAAATACCTAAACTCTAAGCCTTGTGGTTTCTGACAAGAAGATTTTTAAAGTTTTTACATGTAAAACATTTGGCTACTGGGGCGGGCCATTTTTGACCCAGTGGCAATGATTTGAACAAACTTGGTAGAGGTCCACTGGACAATGCTTCACACCAAATATCTTAACTCTAGGCCTTGCAGTTACTGACAAGAAGATGTTTAAAGTTTTACAACCGATCCCAGGGTCATAATTTTAACAAACTTGGTAGAGGTCCACTGGATGATGCTTCATACCAAATTACTAAGCTTCAGGCCTTGAAGTTTCAAAGAAGAAGATTTTTAAATATCCAACTTTTAAAATCTATTTTTAGCTCCAGTGACCCAGCAATGCAATGGACCTGAACCATTTGAACATCTTGGTAGAGCTTCATGCAAGGAACATCCCAGGCAAGTTTCATTAAATTTGGCCCTGTGGTTTAGATGTCGCTTGTATGAAAAGTTGACGAATGGACAACGGACAAAAACTGATCACTTTGTGCTCAGGTGAGCTAAAAATGTATTCACTAACTCTGGCATATATATATATATGGTGCTATTTTCACTTATCTCTCCTCTGTCAAACAGACTGACAGTTACTGATTTACAGTGTTCTTGTTGATACACTTCTACGAGGATGGTAATTACTGATTTATTAAGTAAACATATAACAAATTCATCCTCAGTGCACATCTACACTGTGATGGTCATTACTGACTGACAATAACCTTGACTATATACATAAGGAATATAGTTATAGATTAATTATGCAACTGACACATTTTCTCCAAAATAATGAGTTCAGCAAGTACATTTTACCTCCATTCCAATTACGTTTTAATACTTGTTTACAAAGAGCAGGCTGACTAAACTTTACCAAGCAAGCTTTAACAATTGATAAGCTGAGCACTTACAGGTATTTCTTTCAAAGAGGGAAAAAATGCTCATTAATGATGAATAGGCTTATATTTTACCAGGTAATTACCAGGTAATCAGATTACTTCTTATGGCACTATTTTATAGATGTTACCTCAGCATGTGTTCCATCGGCAGCATATACCTGTGTCACTGTCATCTCGTTTTTGGTCAGTGTTCCTGTCTTATCGGAACATATAACATTGACACAACCTGAATATATAATAAACCGGCTCCATTACTCTGCTCTAGAATTCTCCTTGTTCAGAAATATCAATAAATGTCTTCTTCAATACTTTCTATTCATCAAAACTGGCTTCATTTATAAACCAATGTATTTCCAATAATTTGCCCCATGGCCAAAGCCTTTTTATTAAACAAGACCTGTCCACTGACAGCACGCTCCACTTTTCTCACTGCTGGATAATAAATTATAAGCTAAGTCAAACAAGAGGCCCAAGTGAAAAAACATCTGAGTGGGGGAGGGGCAAGTACCTAGCCATTTAGATGAAAAAACTTTTTCTTTGGCCGGAATTGGTGGGGGAGGAGTGGGGGGAGTACCTACCCATCCCATGAAAATAAATACTTTAGTTGGGGGGCGGCAAAGTAAACATATTTTTTTTTAAAATTGGGGGCAGGGGGTCCCATGACCCCAGGGACATAGGTACCAACAATCTTTGTAGGTGTCTTGTTGATGATCAAGTATTCCAAGTTTGAAGGGAATATCTTTGACACATTTTGAGAAATGGACATTATCAAAAAAGATTAACCAAGAAATTCTCTAAGTCAGAAAAGGGGCATAACTTTGCAAAAATAAATTTGAGGGTTATCTGCCCTTATGGTGTCACATTTTGATAGTGAACATGTATTCTTAATTTAAAGTAAATAGCTTTGATAGTTTCTGAGAAAATGGACCTTAACAAAAAGGTTAAACAACGCCGACGAGAGGGTCATGACAAGAGCCCCACTTTTTTTATTCGAAAAGTGGAGCTAAAAAGAAATATACTTGTTCTTGTTGTTTAATGTTACAGAAGCTTACATAGTATCTGCTTGAAAAGTACTACCAGACTAAACTAATTTTCAAACAATGTTAAATGTATCCCTTTCAACTATATTTGCAGAAGTTTAAGATAAATTTCAATTCTTTTTCTTTTAGCTAATAAAAACCTATTGAGACAAATCAAGCCATATTTATCAAGCATTACACATTACCTAGTGTTTCCACAATAGGCAGTTTCTTGACTATGGCCTTTCTCTTGGCCATCCTCATGACCCCCAAGGCCAAGGTCACTGTGACCACTATTGGTAATCCTTCAGGAATGGCTGCAACTGCCAAACTTAAAGAAAAAAATACTGCAAAATATTTTTTCAACAAACAAACTCATTTTGATATATCTTACTCAATTTAACTTACAGTAAAGGTAGAAATCTTGAATCTTGCAACAACTTTGTTCTTGTATAATAAATTGCTAGATTCAAATCAATGACTATAATACAGTGCTTTTTTTCACAGCTACTCAACATACCTCTCATTCACTCTGGCAAATATACTTTTTAGGACAGACAGAATGATATAAAACAGTAAGTCAACAAAACTTTTTAGGCAAACAAGGCAAAAAAATTATTATTATTTTACCTCATATGATATTGACATAATTATGTATATCAATGGTTCAGACTTCTACTCCTGCCTCTTATCATAAGATAGTTTGCCATAAATACATGTATAAATTAGAAAAAATAGTATAAAATCTTATTTACCTGACACCTATAGTGAACATGTCTAGAATATTACGGCCCTGGAACCAGCCCAGGAACATTATCACACCAATTATACAGAAGGAATAAAATGACAGCTGCTTTCCTAAGATATCCATACTCTTCTGCATGGGTGTCTTTGGAGACTGTGAAATAAAACAACTCGAACTTGTTGTTTCAATTCTACTCATGATAAAAAAAAATGATAATGCTGAAACCAGATGACATACCATAATACCAGAAGTTAATCAACAGCTATTTCCCTTCTTTAAAAGTGCATTTTATTTTATACCTCTGTAGCCTAGTGGCTAATAGGTCTGCCTAAGGTCTGAGAGGTCAGAGGTTCAAGTCTGCCAGCTAGTTAAAGACTGGCTACTGATTGCCTGTCTGCCTAGCATACAGAATAAAGAATCAGGGTTTTCTGAAAAAGTTTATGTCATTGAGTGAAAGCAAAAAGATTCTGTCATCTTTTCATTCAATGTCAGTTGAAATCTTTCCACTTTCATCCTGCAGTGTGTTCAAGACTAGATGTGCCTCCTACACCATGTTTATTAGAATGTTAAATGGGGATGACACTATATCAGATATATTTTATCCATACATATTAGACTTATATACTCAAATACTTATACACTGAAATATTATCTTTCAATGAAATTCTATTTAATCAAACTTCAACCTGAATATTTTTTAAAGCTGGTCAAACTTTACAGCAACCAGAGACCATAACGAAGGTGGCAATCATCAAAATATTTTTTATCAATACAAAAAAAATGCATCTTTCTTAAAAAAAAGAAAAAAAATTAATGACAATGCTCTCTTACAGTTCTAATTTATATTTCACATCAACATGCCAGAACTAGAGTAAAGAAATTATAGCCTTAGATCTAAATGTACAATGTATATCAAAGAATTTATACCTCTTCATGTTGCATCATCTTGAAGATTTCGCCAAACTCAGAATTATGCCCTGTGCCAATCACTACACCCTGCCAAAAAATCAACAGATTTGTGATGTAAATAAAATTTCTGAGAAAACTGTAAACATCATCAACAGAATACTTCTTTCATACTTTCCAGTTTTACAGTAATATAACAATAGATAATATTCTGATAAACCAATAGTGAAATTTACAACAGATAATTTTCACAGTGCCATACTACTTTTTTCCCCAAAGTGCACCCCATTCACTTGTCTACACAGTAACTTCCCTTTGATTTTTTACAAACATTGTACATGTAGGTAAACAAACAACAACAAGAGCCATGACATGGGCATCCCCCACCAAAAGTGTTCGCTTAGTTATCAATCTTGTGCACAGCACTCCTCCCCAATGAGACCTATCAACCTATACAGTTTCAAGTTATCTCAAACACTTCTTGAGTTATTGTCTGAACAAAAATTAAGCATGAAAAATAACAAAGGGTAAATCAAATCTAACCATAAACAACAATGTTATGGCAATTTAAGCAAAATTCAATAATTTGACCTTGACGCTTTTGGTCATTTTAAGGTTAAAGGTCACACTTGAATAATTTAACATGTCAGCTTTGTCATAAATGTTGTTTTGTCTAAGTTTGATTCAAATCTAACGAACGACAAATAACAAAGTTATGGCCAGTTTTAGCAAAATTCAATTATTTGACCCTGCTGTCAAGGTAATTTTAAGGTCAAGGTCATACTTGAAAGAACCATAATGTCGGATTTGTCATAAGTGTTGTTTTGTCCAAGTATAAATCAAATCCAACAACAAATAATGTTATGGACAATTTTAGCAAAATTTAATAATTTGACCTTGAAGGTGAAGATCATTTATGAGTCTAGGTCTGGTCTACTTGAAAGTCTTGTCCAAAGGGTTGTTGTGTTCAGGCATGAAGACAATCCACCTATCAATAATAAAGTTACGGCCAATTTTACCAAAATTCAATAATATGACCTTGAAGGTGACGGTCATTTATGAGTCAACATCAAGTTCAGTCTAGTCCACTTGAAGATCTTGTCCAAAGGGCTGTTGTGTCCAAGTATGAATCAAATCCACCTAATAATAATAAAGTTATGGCCAATTTTAGCAAAATTCAATAATTTGACCTTGAAGGTGAAGGTCATTCATGAATCAAGGCCAAGTTCAGTCTGGTCCACTTGAAGATCTTGTCCAAAGGGTTGTTGTGATTAAGTATGAATCAAATCCACCTAATAATAATAGTTACGGACAATTTTAGCAAAATTCAATAATTCGACCTTGAAGGTGAAGGTCATTTATGAGTCAAAGTCAAGTTTAGTCCAGTCTACTTGAAGTCTTGTCTAAAGGGTTGTTGTGTCCAAGCATGAAGACAATCCAACTATTAATAATAAAGTTATGGCCAATTTTAGCAAAATTCAATATTTTGACCTTGAAGGTTGAAGGTATTTATGAGTCAACACCAAGTTTAGTCTGGTCTATTTGAAAGGGTTGTTGTGTCCAAGTATGAAGACAATCCATTAAGTAATAAAAAAATTATGATCAATGTTAAAGTTTTTGGACAGGAACGGCAACGGCAGCAGCAATGGCAACGGCAATGACACCATGATTATAGCAACAACTCGATTATTTCTTCGAAAATGTCGAGCTAAAAATACTGTTAGTGTAATGTCTTTTGTTCATCAATGCTTATGAATTCAACTTTTCCAACAACACCATTTACTACATGGTCAGAAAAAGATGAATATTCTTTTTGATCATGACAGTAGCTCCAACAGCTAGTTAGAGTAGACGGTAATCCCCCTGTTGAGTATATCTGGCTGGTGGTCAGTTATGGACCGGACACAAAATATACCCTGTAACAGACCATGTTAGGCTTTGACCTCCAAGTGTGACCTTGACCCTTGAGGTAGGGGTCAGGGTTTTGTGCATGACATGGCTTCTCATTACTGTGAACATTTGTGCAAAGTAATTTCAAAATCCCTTGATGTATGAACAAGAGGGCCATGATGGCCATAGATTTCTCACCTGAATACTTTGCCTTTGGGTCTGCTATTGAGCTAACATCAAAAGCTTTTTTAAGAATCTCCCTAGTATATAAATCTATATGAATACAAGTGACCCCCAGGGCAGGGCCAAATTTCACTCAAGGGGCATAATTTGAACAAACTTAGTAGATGACCTCTAACTTATGCTCCATTAAAAATATCTAAGTTCTAGACTCTGTGGTTTTTTTAAAGTTTTGCCTATATAAACCTAGGTAACATCAACTGACCCCCGGGGTCAGGGCCAAATTTGACCCTAGGGGCATAATTTGAATAAATTTGGTAGAGGTCCACTAGACAATGCTACATACATACCATTCGGCTCAGGGCCTTGTGGTTTCATACAAGAAGATTTTCAAAGTTTTCCCTATATAAGCCTATGTAAAACCAATAACCCTGTGGTGGGGCCAAATTTGACCCCAGGGGTACAATTTGAACAAACTCGGTAGAGGTCCACTAGACAATGCTACATATCAAATCTTAAGGCTCAGGTCCTTGTCGTTTCAGAGAAGAAGATTTTCAAAGTTTTCCATATATAAGCCTATGTTAAATCAATTGACCCCCAGGGTGGGCAAATTTGTCCCCAGGGGTATAATTTGAACAAACTTGGTTGAGGTCCACTAGACAATGCTACACACCAAATCTTAAGGCTCAGGGCCTTGTCGTTTCAGACAAGAAGATTTTCAAAGTTTTTCCTTTCAGTTGCCATAGCAACCAGAGTTCCTGATGGAATTGAATTCTTTGAACAACTTTGGTAGAGTTTCATGCAAGGAATACCTGAGGCATATTTTGTCAATGTTGGCTTAGCAGTTTAGGAGGAGATGTTGTTCAAGTCAAATTGTCGACGATGCATGATGCATGCCGCCGGAAGCTGGACAATCAACGATGCCAAAAGCTCACCCTGAGCAGTGCTCACGTGAGCTAAAAAGTTATGGACCAGACACAAAATATCCCCTTTAACAGACCATGTTAAGCTTTGACCTTTAAGAGTGACCCTGACCTTGGAGGAAGGCGTCTGGGTTTTGTGCATGACTTGTCGTCTTATTACTGTGAATATTTGTGCCAAGTATTTTCAAAATCCCTTGATGGATGAGAAAGTTATAGACTGGACACAACATATACCCTCCAACAGACAATGTTGACCTTTAATTATCAAGTGTGACCTTGATCTATGAGGTAGGGGTATGGATGTCATGCATGATACATTGCCTTATTATAACAAACATTTGTGCCAAACTACTTCAAATTCTGTTGATGAATGGCTTAGTTATGGACCGGACACGAACGTGTTACGGATGGACAGATGGATGGACTGACGGATGGATGAATGGAGCCCATTTCTATATCCCGCTTTTATCTTCAAAAAGGCGGGGGACAAAAACAACTTAGCCCTAGGCCTTGTGGTTTCAGAGAAAAAGATTTTTGAAAGTTTTCCCTTCGTAATTCTATATGAAATAATGTGGCCCCTGGGTGGGGTCAATTTTGACCCTGGGGCCATGATTTGAACTATCTTTGTAGAGGTCCACCAGCCAATGCTGCATACCAAATATCTTAGCCCTAGGCCTTGTGGATTCAGACAAGAAGTTTTTTTAAAGTTTTCCCTATAAAAGTCTATGTAAAATCATGTGGCCCCTGCGGAAGGGTTAATTTTGGCCTTAGGGCCTTGATTTGAACAAACTTGGTAGAGGTCCACTAGACAATGCTACATAAGAAATATCTCAGACCTAGACCCTGTGGTTTCAGAGAAGAGGATTTTCAACATTTTCCCTATATAAGCCTATGTGAAATAATGTAGCAGGTCAATTTTGACCCTGGGGCCATGATTTGTACAGTCTTGGTAAAGGTCCAGTAGACAATGCTACATACTAAATATCTAAGCCCTAGGCCAAGAAGATTTCTGAAGTTTTCCCTATTTATACCTATGTAAAATCATGTGGCCCCTGGGGTTTGGTTAATTTAGACCCTAGGGCCATGATTTGAACAAACTTCGTAGAGGTCCTCTAAGCAATGCAACACACCACATACCTAAACTCTTGGCTTTGTTGTTTGACAAGATTTTTTCTTTTACCTATGTAAGTACATGTAAAATTAATTGATCCATGTGGGCGGGTCTAATATTGACCCTGGGGTATTGATTTGATCAGACAGATGCCTGATGATGAGGTTCACAATAGCTCACCCTGAGCACTTGCTATTATGAGCTTAAAAGGCCATTAACATCTTAAAACTAGACCCTGCTGGTAGATATTGCCTCTGCCTTTGCTATCAGAAAAGATCAAATTTAGTCCACTCTGTTCACTACTCTGTTGGTCAAATTTCAATTAATATCCCTAATAAAAAAATGAAAACTAGGTCTGTCTAAAATGAATAATGGATAAAGTCATTTTAGACATTTAGCAGCCAAACTGTTAATAAATATTTCAGCTGGAAACCTACCTGGCCTCGACCACATCTGACCAGTGTTCCCATGAAAGCTATGTTAGTTCTATGCATTATACCACTTGTCATCACTGCATCTTTTGGAATGGTTAATGTACTTTTTTGACTTGGTAATGTCTCACCAGTAAAACTTGACTCATCCACTGCAAGATCTTTAGCCTGAAAGCAACCATTGTGTGATGATAAAGCCAACAATGTTGTTTTCAACCACTGTCAAATGCTCTTATATTATCTACTATACAGTGGAACTTTCGAAAACCGAACACCCATGGGACCGGCCAAAAAGTTCGGATTTTGGAAGATTCCGGAATTCAGAAGTCTGAATAATCTGGACAATTAGCTTTATTTTGTTGTCTAGGGACAGTTCGGTTTTACGACATTTAGACGGTCTCGGCCATTTTGACTATGCAAATTTCATAAAATGCCATAACTTAAAAACCTTTTCATATGCTTAATTTTGCTGTTTTTACCAAACGTCTTTGAAATTTTAAAAGTTAGAAAAAAAAAAATCGCCAATTACCAAAACCAACACACTGACCGATGTTGGCTAATTAATTACGCTTTTAAGACACCCCAATTACAATTTAATACTTAAAGTTGCTTGTAGCAAACACGTGTTATTAATCCACTAATCACTGCTTTAATTATTAACCGCTATTTATTTATAGATATATTCGGCTGTGTTTCAATCGTAAATTGACAACTTGCTATTCTAACGTGTGTCAAAATAAAAGATCACCGCTAATTGGTAAACAATAGATCCAGATGTAAAATTTTTGCTGCAGTGTTTGGGATCTTAGGTCTGTCTTTTGCACTTTTCTGGTATTTGGAAGTAAAATTGCATTGATATCAACTAAATTTTAAGGAAAATCATCAGGAATTCAGAATTCGGAAGTTCCGGATTTCAGAAGTATGATTTATATAGAAAACGGGGAAATTTTGGGACCGAGAAAATCATTCAGTTTTCAGAAGTTTCCAGGTTTTAGAAGGTCCCGTTTTTGAAAGTTCCACTGTACTTTACCTATTATCTACTCTTAAGGACATAGGAACATATGTTCTGACTGACAGCTTAAGAGGCTTGAAAAACATGGTCTAACAAATCTCAGACTAGAAGTTAATCTGTCTAAAAGATGAAAATTTTGCTTTCCAGAGGGTTCGCTTAAATCTTAGATGTTTACCCACAGTCTCTCATAAATAATGCTCACATGAGTAAACTTTTGGGTGATGGCCTGTATCGCCTACACCTGGGTAATGTCTGCTTTTGTAAAAGTTTGCAATGGATCATGTAAGTGACCTACAGCTCGACCAATATTAACAAATTTGACATAGATAATTATTGAAAAAATCTCTTGTGTACAAATTTCCAGGATATTTGGACTGATAAAAGTAGCATCTAAAGCTTCACAAGGTTTCTCGATATTTAGGCTCTGTGACCTAGTTTTTGACCCAGAGAACCCATATCCATTTGAGCTACAAATCATCAAGAAAACCTTCTGACAGATTCCAGATTTGGCTCTAAATGAAGCCTCTAGAGGTTACAAGATTTTTCCAGATTTGGGCTCTGTGACCTAGTTTTTGACCCAAGATGACCCATACTCCAACTTGAGCTAGAAATCATCAAAAAAACCTGTCTGACAAATTTCTAGGATATTTGGACTGAAAATGTAACCTCTGAAGTGTTAAAAAAGTTTTTACATATTTATACCATGTGACCTAGTTTTTGATCCCAGATGACCCATATCCAAATTTGAGCTAGAAATCATTGAAACAACCTTTCTGACAAAACTGAGCTAGAAATCATCCATAGAATCTTTCTGACAAATTTCCAGGTTATTTGGACTGAAAATGCTACCTTTAGAATATTAACAAGGTTTTTCCATGTTTGGACTCTGTGACCTAGTTTGTGACCCCAGATGATCCATACTCGAACTTGATCTAGAAATCCTCAAGGCAATTTTTCTGACAAATTTCCAGATTATTTGGGCTGAAAATGTAATCTCTAGAGTGTTAACAAGATGTTTCTATTTTTGGGCTCTGTGACCTAGTTTTTGAACCAAGATGACCCATATTTGAACTTGAGCTGGAAATCATAGAAGCAACCTTCCTGACAGATTTCCAGATTATTTGGTCTAAAAATGTAGCCTCTAGAGTGTTAACAAGGTTATTCAATATTTGGGCTCTGTGACCTAGTTTTTCACCCCAGATGACCTATATTTGAACTTGACCTAGAAATTATCAAAGCAACCTTTCTGACAAATTTCAAGATTATTTGGGCTGAAAATGTAACCTCTAGAGTGTTAACAAGATTTTTCTATTTTTGGGCTCCGTGACCTAGTTTTTGAACCCAGATGACCCATATTTGAACCTGAGCTAGAAATCATCATTAGAACATTTCTGACAAATTTCCAGGATATTTGGACTGAAAAAGTAGCCTCTAGAGTGTTAACAAGGTTTTTCTATATTTGGGCTCTGTGACCTAGTTTTCCAACCCTGATAATCCATGTTCGAACTCGTCCGAGATATTAATGAGACAAACATCCTGACCAAGTTTCATGAAATTTGCCCCATTGGTTTCAGAGGAGATGTCGTTTGAATGAAAAGTTGACGCGGACGGACGGACTGACGGACGACGGACAAAGACCGATCAGAAAAGCTCACCCTGAGCACTTTGTGCTCAGGTGAGCTAAAAATTTTGTGTTTCCACCACAGTCACTTAAATCTTAAGCATTTACACAGTCTCTTCATAAGATTGTTATATCATGGCAATTAAAAGGAAATAAATTTTAAAAAGTTATGCTGCTTTTCAAGAAATCAGGGAGAAAAAGACAGCACACTAATTATGCACTGGTGTCATGAGATGCAGTCCTTTACCTGTATAAGCCTTAGATCAGCTGGTACCCTGTCTCCAACCATGAGATCAACAACATCACCAGGAACCAAATCTCGTGCCAGGAAATTTTCAGGCTTCCCATTCCGATGACTGAAACAAAAAGTGATACAAGACATTAATCTTTGTGTTTATCTATACCAATCACCAAATATCTAGACTCCAGACCCTGCAGTTTCAGAGAAGATTTTATACAATTTTTCCTGTTTATGTCCATTTGGTGGGGCCAATGGTGACCCCAGGGTAGATATTTGAACAATCTTGGTTGAGGTTGACATCAAATTTCAGAGTTCCAGAACTGGTGGCTTTAGACAAGATGATTTTTTAAAAGTTTTTCTTTCAAGCAGCCACAGCAACAAGAGTTCTGTATCTGGAATTGAATTCTTAGAACAACTTTGGTAGAGATTCATGCCAAGAACATCCACGCCAAGTTTCATTAACATTGGCCTTGTGGTTTCAGAGGAGATGTTGTTTAAAGCAAGTAGTGGATGACGAAGGACAGACAATAGACAGAATGCTATCACAATTTGTTTATCTACAGCTTAAAAAGATGTTTTCACATAGCTTTCAATATATCATGATACTGAACAAAGATATTAAATTTTTATAATACATAAAGGAAACAGAAATTTCTACACATTCTTGTAGTTCATCATGAACTGTGGTGAGTTTCACAGAAGTAACTTACCAGTGACACTTGGGAGGAACAAGTTTTGTGAGAGCCTCTAGTGATTTCTCCGACCTGTATTCCTAAAAGTATTAAATAATACAATTTTCATTAACTTTACTGTAAGTCAGGGAAATAAAAAATGGTAAAACAGCTGTATAGAAACATCTTAAAACGTGTGTAATACTCTTTTTCAAAATATTCTTTTAAAATCAATACTTGAATTGTAAATTTTCAATTCTCTGGTTTTTTTCCTCTATTCTTCAAATTTGCCCTATATACAGAACACTTTAGCAACAATCAATACACTGCTTAATCATTATCTATTTGTATGGTATTTCAATAAGCTATTACATGTACAACACAAAAAGCTGCCATGCATGTACCAGGAATCTGTTACAATATATTGATTCTTTACCTGTACAAAAGCAACTGTTGAAACTATGATGATTGCCTGAAATATAAATAAACATTGAATAAATAAAAGCAACTGAATCATACGTGTAAAAGGAATTAAAACAATTCCCTATTTATTAACTTTAAAGTTCGTAAATAAATGTTTTCTATAACAACATGTACAACTTTTCCCCTTAAGATTATCATGCTCAGTTTCTTCTTTGCCTTCTTTTGCAGTAAATAACTGAATTTTAGAACTTGTGTCATTAAAGTCATATAGAACAAGAGCTATGTTACACATGGTTAATACCCCCGCCGGTAAGAAGTTACCTGAAGGTTGTACTTTCAAAAAATAAATGTAACTAGAGCTATCACTAAATGTGATTAATACCCCCGCAAAACTGCTTCAGAACTGAGGAAGTTATTCGTAAAAGAATACTTTGTAAAAGAACTGAAATAGAGTTACGGTTGTGGGCAATTAAAGATAGTTGTGGTCCATGTACATTGCATTTCCTGTCATTGTGCTTGATCATTGTATGAAGTTGCATTGAATTCCAACCAGCAGTTTTCAAGTTATGCTCTGGACAAGGAAAACCAACAAAAGACAATAACTCTGCAAATACTGAAGATTGAGTTATGTACAAATTAATAGGTTTTTCAAAGAATAACTTTGTGGCTATCATCTTGATCAAAGAGCAGTAACTCCTTCAAAAATTGTGCAACTGCAAAAAGTGAAGATATGCGCTGCAGTTCATGCTGATAAACATTCTCTGAAAGTTTGGTGGAAAAACCAAATGTAGGAGGAGTGGCACACACAAACATTTTTATAATAAGAAAAAAATCATCGAAGAGCAATAACTCTTTCAAAAATAATGCCATCACAAAATCCTGACAATATGCACTGCAGCAAATGATGTAATCCTTATTTGTAAGTGTGGTGAAAATTGCATGCAAAATGTGGGAGGAGTTGTGAACAGAAGCATTTGTAGGTAAAATGAGGTTTCTTTATGCAAGAAATTTATACATTTCTTATGAAATCATGGAACAACTTTTAGAAGCAGCTCTTTTCATATTTAAATCTTTAACTATTTTGTCAAGACTGTTATTTTTGGATACAGGAATGGCAAATAGAACTCAACATCCAAGTTCCCCCATTTTGATAATAGCCCTCTTGGTGATGAATAACACACTCTTGTTTCTTACTTTTCAAATTCTGGTCAAACCACTGATCAGGAGTGATAATGGCATTCTTGGTCATTCATTTTACAATACACACTAAATTTTGATCTTCAGCTTCAAGAAAAAATGTTATTCTTTATACAAAGTGAATAACTATTCAGGGGCCATAACTCTGTGTTAAATGGTCCGACTTTGACAATCCAATGACATGCACATCTCGTTTTGATAGTGAATATTCCCATAAAGTTTCGTTGAAATCCAGTAAGCAGTTGCTGAGAAATAGCAAGGAAACAAATGTTACTCTGATTACATACTGAATAATTAATCAAGGGCAATAACTCTGTGTTGAAGTGTCAGACCCAAACAAGCCAAGGAATGTGCCCATCTCTTTTTGGTATTGAAAGTTCCCACAAAGTTTCAATCAATTCTGAAATACTCCTTGAAATACACATATAAATATAATCTGTAATATGAAAATTAAGTGAAATCTCAAAAGTCAATTAGAAAACTCTTTTTTCAGTTTGAGAAAATGAGTAATCTAAGGCAATTAACACATTTTTTTTGTTTTGATTCCCTGTGTTTTCGCAATAGTGAAATAATAATTACCCAACAACTTTAGAAATCTTCAAAATTTAAAACAAGAAACATGGCAATGCCACGAAACCAGGTTTTCAAAAATGTTGTTCTGATTCTATACTATAGTATGAATTTTGGAATGAAGATTGCTATGAATATTCAAAAGATTATAACATGACATGAAGGAAAAGATAATATTCATGAGAATACATGATAATGAGTAGGATGTAAATTTCGGCTAACAATACTGTCTGCAAGGAGTATACTTAATAATGAGACAACAATTTCTGCACGTCATCTTGATGTGGTAAACATTTGTCTGAAGTTTCATCAAAATTCTTCAAAGGGTTGAAGAGTTACAGAGCGGACAGGATTTTCAATGTTAATGTCACTGTGACCTTGACCTTGGAGCCAGCCATGCGGAACATGCGTTCTGCACGTCATCTTGATGTGGTAAACATTTGTCTGAAGTTTCATCAAAATTCTTCAAAGGGTTGAAGAGTTACAGAGCGGACAGGATTTTCAATGTTAATGTCACTGTGACCTTGACCTTGGAGCCAGCCATGCGGAACATGCGTTCTGCACGTCATCTTGATGTGGTAAACATTTGTCTGAAGTTTCATCAAAATTCTTCAAAGGGTTGAAGAGTTACAGAGCGGACAGGATTTTCAATGTTAATGTCACTGTGACCTTGACCTTGGAGCCAGCCATGCGGAACATGCGTTCTGCACGTCATCTTGATGTGGTAAACATTTGTCTGAAGTTTCATCAAAATTCTTCAAAGGGTTGAAGAGTTACAGAGCGGACAGGATTTTCAATGTTAATGTCACTGTGACCTTGACCTTGGAGCCAGCCATGCGGAACATGCGTTCTGCATGTCATCTTGATGTGGTAAACATTTGTCTGAAGTTTCATCAAAATTCTTCAAAGGGTTGAAGAGTAATGTAATTGTGAAAAACATCTCTGCACGTCAATGGGTAAACTTTCAAGTTCACAAAATGCTTCAAAGGAATTAAACCACTGTCGTAAAACCGTTACCCAATCTATAACCAGGATTTAAAATGAAAACTTTAACTAAGGCTTTCAAACAGCAGGACAATAAACCCTGTGTAAAAGTTTCTATTTTATGTTTATGAAGCTTTAAAAACAATGTTACTATAAACTGATGATATCACAAGCTTTAAAGTGTTTTGCAAAAACTACATAGGTTCTCAGTGTGCACATCTTTTCTGAAGTTTTCACATAAGGAAAGGTAGCAAACCATTATTTCTTTGTCCCTTTATTGCTAGGGTCTTACAGAATGACTTACTCACAATGGGAAAAACAGGCAATTATTCTAAAATTATGCAAGTGGGATTCAGTGTCCACCTCCTTCCTCAATTTTCAACAATAACAAGCACTATGTTCGAATGAACGCCACGCCCCAGGCAACTGAACTTTAACTCCATGACCTCTAAGTGTGACTGGTGGGTAGAGCTCATCAAGCTGCAAGCACCTGTGAAGTTTGAAGGTTGTAGGTGGAAGGACTTCCGTGTTATGGTCAAGATCAAAGTTTTGTGACAAAAAAACCAAATACAAAGACAGACCAAAAACAAGATGCCCTTCCTCCAGGGGCATAAAAAAATATGCCCTCCCTCTGGGAGTATGGGTGGAAGAATGTTCATATTGTGACCAAGGTTAACATTTGCTATATGGTGACCTTGATCTTAAACCCTGGGACCTCTAAGCGGGTCTTGTGAATAGAGCTCATCAAGGTGAATATATATGTGGTTAGAAAGCTTTGGATGGAAGCACTTTCATTTTTTTGGGCAAGGTTAATATCTGCTACATGGTGACCTTGACCTTTGACTCTGGGACCTCTAAGTGGTATGGCGGATAGAGTCTACACATGTCAAGTTATAATGCTTTGGATAGAAGCATATTTTTTATGGCCAAAGTAAATATTTGCTACTTGGGGTCACGGTGACCTTGGTCTTTGACCCCGTGGCCTATAAGTGTGTCTTGCAGGTAGAAGGGTAAAGTTTGGAGGCTGTAGGTGGAAGGACCTGTTTAATGATCAAGGTTAAAGTTTTGTGACAAACAAACAAACAAATGGACAGACCAAATACAATATGCCCTACCTCCAAAGGCATAAAAAGTTATATGGTCAAAAGATCCCGTTCCAAGAAGAAACAACAAACTTTGACAAGGGACATGTTAATTTTGGTACCCTATTAAATGACCCTTTTTTTCAGAAGAAACTTCCAATTTTTCTATGTTAGTAATCAAGTTTTATGACAGCAAATGTTCAGTAAACAAAGACATAACATACCACAGTGATACTGACGGCGTCATCAAACTGGCGCATGAATACACTGACCACAGCAGATCCCAGCAACAGCAATATAAGTGGATTGTTGAACTGAAACAGATGCAATAGTTGATAAAAAAAAAAAAGAGGGCCATAATGGCCCCTGGATCACTCACCTGAATACTTTGCCTTTCGGTCTACTGTTGAGCAAACATCAGAAGCTTTTTTAAGGTTCTCCCAATAAAGCTATATGAATTCAAGTGACCCCCCAGGGTAGAACCAATTTTCCCCAACAGGTAATAATTTGAATAAATCTGGTAGAGGACCAGTCCTCTAGGTGATGCTCTATGCAAAATATCTAAGTTGTAGGCTTTGTGGTTTCAGACAAGAAGATTTTTTACGTCTTCCCTTTATAAGCCTATGTAAAATCAAGTGAACCCCAGGGCCGGGCCATTAATGACCATAGAGGCTTAATATTAACAATCTTGGTAGAGGACCTCTAGCTGATGTTCCACGCAAAATTCTTAGACCTTGGCTTTGTGGTTTCAGACAAGAAGATTTTTTAAGGTTTTCCCTATATAAGTCCATGTAAGATCAAGTGACCCCCAGGGTACAGCTAATTTTCAAAGTTTTTCCTTTCTGTTGCCATGGCAACCAGAGTTCTTGATTCTTTGAACAAGTTTGGTTGAGCTTCATGCAAGGAATATCCCAGGCATGTTTTGTTAAAATAAGCTTAGCTGTATAGGATGAGAAGTCATTCAAGTCAAACCACACAACACATGCTGATGCATGCCTGCCAATCAATGATCCCAAAAGCTCATCCTGAGCACTTTGTGCTCAGGTGAGCTGAAAAGCAGCTGCTGTAAGGACTAAATTCTTATACATGTTTCTCAGCTCTTGAAAAACTTTTATAGTATCACAGGAGCTTGAAATTGTATTCTGTAGTTATTCAAGAGTTGAAACTGTTAACCTTGCTTCTTTTTCTGTATATAAAAACACAAGGAATAAAAGGTGCACCTGCCAGAACTGCTAAGAATTCAGGTCACATCAGCTAAAATGCACCCTAATTCAGATATCTATCAGTCCAGTTGCTCCGCAGACAATAAAACTTACGAAAACAGGCCCGGATTTACCGGGGGGGCTTATAGGGCCCAAGCCCCCCCAGCTTGCCCGTTTGTAAAAAAATAAAAGGGCTCATTTTCAAAGACTCTTAAACATTTTATTCAGCTCTTTTCACCTCGTAACAGAAACACAGTCAACTTTTCAATTTGCAATGGTCATGCAATATTGCGTAACAACTGATAAAGAGTTTGCAACTTTATAGCCGTGTATATTACACAATGTACCGTATATTCGGCGGCACGGATTATCAGAGAATTCTCCAGACTGATCATGATGTATAGTTTCAAGCGTCTAGTAACCTTGACGTATTTGATAAAGTTGTTAAATGAGCGTCTGCTGGCCATGATCAGTTGCCTGATGATATTGTGCAAACTCCAATCGTAACAACTCGGCCTTTTCCGACAACTTCGTATAAAGACATATTGAAGTCGCCAGAGGTGTTCCGAATGGTGCAAACTCCACACAGCGGTTCCATACTTTCAGTACAGTAATTACTGCCGAAAGTCATGTCACGTGATGATGGTCGAAAGTAAATAAACAAAATTTTAAACTTTTTTTCAAGTTACATTTTTTTAAATTTCATTACACACAGGCATGTTTAATAGATGCAGTTCCAATTGTAACTATACTAAACAGAGAAAAAAATAAATTCTTAAAAAAAAGTTCATACATGTTTATATAGCTGAAATCCAGCTAAGGGTAACCCGTGTCTGCAGAGATCTTTCCAAGAATGAAGGGGAGATCACTGCGAGGAAATTGGATATTGTGATTACGTTATTTGTTATGAAAATTAATTTATTGATAAATTATAAATTTGTTTCAGAGGACTTTATAAAAATAAAATAAAAAAGTTAAAACTTGTCATATGTTTTTTGCTTTAGTTGAACATTTCAAAAAATACAAGTATATTTCTTTAAATTCTCACACAAATTGATATTTTTAGCCTAAAAGCACAACATTAGTCCACCTTTTTAGAGAAAACCACTCCGGTTTCCCCATCAAAAATGCATTGCGAAAACAAATTGAATATTTTGTTCAATAGGCTACACAGTAGAAGAAAACCACTGGTTTTCATGCATTTTTGTATAAAATCTGTCTATCCCCAAAACCAATCCTAAGAATTCTTTTGTTTTCCCAGGAAAATCTATTCTGGATTTAATAAATAGAAAGAACAAGAGGCATGTTGACATGGCCATCCCCCGCCAGATGTGTTTACTGTCTTATTGAAAAAGTACATGTATGTGTTGGAGAGTTTAATAATTCATTTTTAAAAAGCTTTTTGGTAATGAAAACTGATGGCTGAAGTGTTATAGATGTGAAACCCATGTGAAGACCTACTTTTAGAGTTATTGTCCAAACAAAAATGAAGCGTGTGTTATGTATATGTTTAATAATTTGCTATAAATAGCTTTTTTACAGTTCTATTTTTAGAACTAATCAATAACTTAGTTTTTGAATCTGTGTTTTCAATGGTTGGATACTACGTCATCGCGCACCTGTTTTATGCTCTCTCGTGGATCAACAACCCGTCGCTTTAAAGGTAAAATAGTCTTTTTCAATAAGAAATCTGTAGAGTTACAAATCAAAGCACTGAAGGCACTGAATTTGTTTGGGTCACAGACCCAGTAATCAGTGTTGCCAATATTTTCTTTTCCTTACATTTTGCAGAAAGGTTGTTAAAAAGTGTTCATATCTCATAATTATTGGCTGATCCTGTAAGAGACTGAATACTCCTCTATATGCTGCACCAGTGTACTTGGTATTAAACTTTGAAAACCACTGTCCTGTCGAAAATACTCCCACATGTCACTGTGTCAGTAGAGAGTAGTTTCATGTTAATACATAATATTGCCTTTAAAGTTATGAACAATAATCAAATATGAAAAATTACAATGGATATTAATTGTAAAATTATGCATAAGAATGTCATGGTTCATATGGCACTGCACTTTATCAATGAAATTTATCAAAATGTGAAGTTTCAAGTTGATATATCCAATACTTCTGAGTGATTCACCTGCCATAAATTAAGGATGAAAAATCATAAAGGACAATAACTGCAAAATTATGCATAAGAAAGTTGTGGTTCTTGGACACTGCGATCTCCTCAGTTAGGCTCAGTAAGATCTGTCCATCTATGTAGGCAAGTTTGATACATTACAAATGGCAATACCTCTAAAATTATGCAAAAGAGATCTATATTTTCCCTATGAGGTCTATCTACCTGTCGTTTCATCAAAGAAGTTTCAAACTGATACCGCCAATACTTTATGAATTATGCCCTTGACAAATAACCAAACCAGGCATTTAGCTGGTCAAGTTGATTCCAGTATCCTCCCCACGGCCGCCCTCCCTTCCCTGTTTGGGAGGTTGGTGGGGGGATATAATGAAACTGGAAATGAAATCCAATTGCCTAAGATCAGGTGTATTAAGCTGAAATACTAGACATTTAGTGTTAGTGTGCAAATCAGTATCTACAGTACAGCTCAAGCAATTTTCCACTTTCCGCTCTGTCACCGCGGACACTTTTAACGGCGAGCGGAAAATCGCGGGGGACATACTATAGTCAGCCGCGGTGACAAATCACTGCGGACGGGTAGTAAAAAAAACCCGCAATCCGCGGTGAAAAATCACAGAGATTTGCCGTGATTAATTCGGATATACCTGTAAATGTTCACGTAAATGTACAACGTAATCTTCTTTTAAAAAATCAATAAGACTTACAATGTTACTGTTGATTTTAATCAATAAAATTATTTAATTAGCTCGGCGATATTAATGTACATTTACCGGGGAGAATCACATCACAAAACAGTTCAATAAAAAAAGTTTCAAGAAAACGGAAAAACGATCCAAAACACGTCACAATGGCAGCTTTTTGTGTTCCGTCCGGAATCTATGAGTTCAATAGGATGCCTTTTGGTCTCAAAAATGCACCTATGTCATTTCAAATGTTAATGACTAAAGTTCTAGGGTCAATCTTGTGTTGGCGCCAGTAAAATTAACCAATTAAAGATTTTATGCGCCAGAATTAAAATTTTGGCGAGCGACAGCGGGAACCCTGTAACAGTCATGATCAATATGTTTATTTAGGTGAATAAACATGATATAGCAGTTGAGGAAATTTCACACGCAAATCTTTAAATTTTGTAATTATTTACATACGACAGGTGTTACGTCGTTTAAAGGGGTGTTGGTCGTTTCGTCAAACTTATTTTTCTGTACAAAACAGGTAGTTTGTTCGTCAAACTTATATTTAGAGTAGATAATTACCGATTTCACCGAAGTGTCAATCAGATGCAATTACATGCAAACAGACTATTAACGTTAAAGCTGTTCACATTAAACGTCGCGCAAAGGTACCGCTGATTAATTGTTTGTCTTATCGGTAATTTTACAAATTAGATTATTATCCCGCTAATTAGGTTGACTGCACATTCATTTTAATAAGTCACAAACTCACTTCAGCAATCAATTATAATTTTATTTCAAAAGGTGTGAAATACTATATATTATTAATTTGACGAAACGACTTTTTGCATGCTATATAAAATAAGTTTGACGAAACGACGGTTTGACGAAACGACCTATAATTCACATAAAGTTTTTTTTCTTTAAAAAATGTGTTTGAGTTCGTTATACTTTACAGACGTACAGTAATAGAAATAAATGTCCCCGTGTAATAAATAAATTAATGGTCACCCGAGAGAGCGAAATACCGCTGCAATATTTCACAGTGATCCGCGGCGACGATATCCCGCAGCGCAAATTTCACCCGATCGAGTGGACGAGCGGAAAGTCACAACTGTCGCGGGGACATCGCGGTGACAATCCACCCGTAAAAAAATCGCGGGGATCGGCGGACTTTGGAAAAATTGCTTGAGCTGTACTGTATAAGTAACCAAATTGCACCTAGCTGTATTAATGGATTTTTGGTCAGTCAATTCATATAATTCTGAGCAGACGCAAATCTGTTTTCCAGTTTAATATCTCAGAATGAATTAACACTGTTTGCTAGATTTCCATTTACATTTTGTTGGAATCTGCCATTGGAAGTAAAGGGAAATGTATTTAAAGTTGTATGGCATTATCTTTGATAGTATTGAAATAAAATAACTTTAGCAACGAACTTTACAATACTTTGTATATGAACAGAACTATATCTATACATGTGTATAATATTTCAAACAGGGGAACATATACTTTATCAAAACAAATGCATTTCATACTAAACTAAACAAGAAATCGGTAGAACCGATGGATGCTTCCCCAATAAATGCCAATTCCAAAAGAGCTATTGTTTAATATGTATTTTTTTTAAAGTATGAAAAATAACAAAGGGACAATAACTCCTTAATTATGCAAAATAGAGTTACGGTTTTTGCACGCTGCACTTCTCCTCATAGAGATCTATCTATAAGTTTCATGTTAATATCTCTTATACTTTGTGAGATATGCCCCGGACAAAAAATAAGTATGAGAAATTTCAAAAGGCAATAACTCAAAAATAAATAAAGCAAGAGTTATGGTTCTTGTGCACTGCACTGCTCATCAATGAGATCTAACTACCTATGAAGTTTGGTCTGGATATCTCTCACAGTTTTTGTGTTATGCTCCGGACAAAATTATGATGGACGGACGGACAAACGGACGTACGGACGGACAAAGCGGCAACTATATGCTCACCCTTTGGGGAGCATAAAAATGAAATTTAGTTTTATTACAGTAATCTTAAACCTCGTCCAGTGACAAAAAAAAACATCCAATAATAGTGGACCTAAATGGAAAACAATTATAGAATACATGTTCTGGCGATGTATGAATGTAATAGTTCTAACAGGTCTTTGTGTTCATAAATCATTCTTTAACAGTTATTATGTAAAAGGAACAAGGAATTAAATACACAAGTGGAATAGGAAATACAAAGATGTCACCAAAATGCAATGGACAGACAGTAACTCTTCCTTAAAGTCTTTCTCCCATTCAGTGTCAGGCGATCAAATTCTTATGAAGCAAGTCCGTAACAGAAAGATGCAATGCATTTAAGAATACAAATCCCGATCATAGCGCATCAAAGGCTTACACTTTAACCACTGAGCTAAACTGAGCATTACTGATGCCGCAAAATACAGCCATACGAGAAAACCCGGAAATTCTGGGAAAAGGCTATAAGCAGTACCGTAATAATATGTTATTTTAAGATTGTCTTTTGTAAATTTGAAAATTCATATTCATGGGAGTCTCTGGAACAGGATGCTTTCAGTATCTTGCACTACTTCCGTAGCATAAAATAACTAATCTCTTCAGGGGGAGTCGGTCATATGGGCAACATATTTGGGCTCTATGACCTAGTTTTTGAACCTAGATGTCCCATAATTGAATTTGAGCTAGAAATAATCAAAACAATCTCCCTGACAAATTTCCAGGATATCTGGACTGAAAATCTTACCTCTAGAGTGTTCACAAAGTTTTTCCATATTTGGGCTCTGTGACCAAGTGTTTGAACCTAGATGACCCATATTCGAACTTGAGCTAAAAATTATCGAAACAACCTCTCTGACAAATTTCCAGGATATCTGGACTGAAAAAGTAGCCTCTAGAGTGTTAACAAGGTTTTTCCATATTTGGGCTCTGTGACCTAGTTTTTGACTCCAGATGACTCATATCCAAACTTGAGCTACAACGATCAAAACATTTCTTACAAATTTCCAGGACATTTGGACTGAAAAAGTAACCTCTGGAGTGTTAAAAAGCTTTTTACATATTTGAGCCCTGTGACCTAATTTTTGATCCCAGATGACCAATATCCAAATCTGAGCTAGAAATCATTGAAACAACCTTTCTGACAAATTTCCAGAATATTTGGACAAAAAAGTAGCCTGTAGAGTGTTAACAAGCTTTTTTCTATTTTTTGGCTCTGTGACCTTGTTTTTGACCCCAGATGACCTATATTCGAACATTAGCTAGAAATCATTGAAACAACCTTTCTGACAGATTTCCAGGTTATTTGGACTGAAAATATAACCTCTAGAGTGTTAACTAGGTTTTTCCATATTTGGGCTCTAGTTTTTTTACCCAAGATGACCCATATTCGAACCTTAACTAGATATCATCGAAACAACCTTTCCGACAAATTTCCAGGATATTTGGACTGAAAAAGTTGCCTCTAGAGTGTTAACAAGATTTTTCTATATTTGGGCTCTGTGACCTAGCTTTTCAACCCAGATAACCCATGTTGGAACTCATGCGAGAAATTAATGAGACAAACATCCTGACCAAGTTTCATGACAATTGTTATTTTTTAACCATGTACTATGAATAGATAGTGAAATAACAAATGTGCTGTATGATAAAGGAATACCGTTTGGTTAAAGATATTTTCAATAATAATGGACAGATGTATACTTTAAATGAATTAGAATCCATAGTTGGGCAAAAGCTTAACTTTATTTATTATAACAGAATTTATTTATGTATTCAAGCACATCTAAAAAGATTTAATTCTGAGATAAATAGTTATGATTTTTCAGTTGGTAATAATCCATGTTTAAATTGTTATGCGTATCCAATACTGGTTAAGAAGTTTTTAAATAAATACATATATAATACACTAGAGTGTTAACAAGATTTTTCTATATTTGGGCTCTGTGACCTAGCTTTTCAACCCAGATAACCCATTTTGGAACTCATGCGAGAAATTAATGAGACAAACATCCTGACCAAGTTTCATGACAATTGAGGCAAAAATGTAACCACTAGACTGTTAACAAACTAACTGTGGACGAACGGACGACGGACAATGGACAATGGACAAAAGGCGATCACAAAAGCTCATTCTGTCACTACGTGACAGGTGAGCTAATAAGCAATTTGTTTTAGTAAGTTTTAGTGTCTGTCTATCTATTTGAGTTTATCTATCTCTAATACTGGTTGCCCATATGACTGAAGCCCACTGCAGAGAGAAGATATTTTATGTTGTAGGGGATAGTGCAAGATACGAAAAGCATCCCATTCCAGAGACACCTCTGGTTCTTTTGCAGGCTCAGTGTACAGCACTGGTACATGGGACCTCGGTTAAACGTCTCATCCGTAAGACAGTTATGTTAGTGGTGAAGCGAGGGATCGATTTGGGGATCCCTGGGTTACCAGTCCAGCATGTTACCAGTGGACCACTGATCCACTCCTTTTAGTGTCTGCTGGGTGAAAGGACTGATATCCCACCTGGGCACATTTTAGCAGATGTGGTCTGAATTCTTAGTGGGTGGGACGGATGTGTGTTTCATTGTTTGTGTTTTTATATACAGAATAGAAGCTAGAAATTCAGTTTCGGCTCTTGAATGACTAAAAATTAAATTTCAAGCTCCTGTGATAGTATGAAACCAATCACCAAGACAGTAACTAAACTGGTTTTAATGTATGTATGCTCACTTACAGTGACTGATCTTGAAACTTTGATAACTGAGTCTGTCCTCAAAACACCACTCATGATTATACAATTCACTATTAAACAACATTAAACAGTTATACATTACTGGCATTTGTTACATACAAAAAGCTGCGATTTAAAGTGTTGTAACATGTATCTTACCTGCTCAAGATATTTTTTCCACAGTGGGGTGTCTTGACTTATTTCAAAGTCATTGTAACCATGGACTGCCCGCCTCCTTACTACCTCACTTTCATCAAGACCAGTGGCAGGATTTACCTCCAATATCTCACATACCTCATCAACAGACAATCTACATGCCTGGCTCGATGGTAATGATTTCATCATTTCCTCCTGAAATATTGTGCAAATAAAACCAACCATAAGGTAATGCTCTAATATGCTGACAGGATTAAACCTAAAGTCTGTTTTACTGTTTGGAATTGTCCAAATGGTATCAACCTTGCAAAAAGCATATGTCCAGAGAACAAAAGTGGCTTTTTAACTTGTAATTACATTTTTTAGGCACAAATGCATTTAATTTTTTCAACAGAAGATTTTTTTTGTATCAACAAGAGACAAATGCTGGCATGACTTCGATGCCTTTTCTGTTTCAAGTTTTGGCAGTGTCTAGTTACAGGGTCGAATAGCCACTCTGAAGAAAGTTAACCAAGCTTTATTTGCCTGGGTGTATTTTTTTCTGATTCAAATAGCATTCAGTACTGACTACCAAGCAGGTCAAAGAAAAGTAAGCTTTACTGTAACTTTCACATCCCTCACAAATGCTATCAAACAGATCAAACAGCTTGGAGATAAAGATGTATTACTATGAGCAAATCTAGTGCAGCTTTTATGATACAAACAGGTTCATGCTTATTATAAGCAGCTTATACCTGAAGATCAACATTTTACATGCATTAGAAGCATTTGGCATTTTCATGCCAACTATATCCAGTTTAATATTTCACCATAGACTTTAGGCTAAAATCTATTTCTATAAGCTGATTTCAAACTCTACAATGTTTGTGCTCAAATCATCAATAGGTTTATGGTTTAAAGCACATAAAATTAATTTTTCCAACTAACATATTTTTGGACAGTTTTAAATATACCCAGACAATGAGGAGGAAATTCTTCTTCTTGTGTTAGGGAACTCTATTGAACACCTTACAAAAATAGTATGCAAACTATCAAAGCCAGTAAACTATCAAAGCCACTAAACTATCAAAGCCAGTAAACTATCAAAGCCACGAAACTACTGTTACCTGACAAGCTTGACATGTGCCAAACAAACTACATAGGGTAAAACATAACAAGAGCTGTAAGTGGAGACTGCACGCCCGACTATTTTAGTACTGGATAGTTAAGAAAGGGACAACTATTTAACAAGAGCACCGCAGAGCAGCAAGTACCTATACACGACAAAACCAAACAAGATCTGTCCTTCGACAGCACGCTCCACTTTTCTCAGTGCTCGATAATAAATCATAAGCTTAGTCAAACAAGAGGCCCAAGTGAAAAAAAATTGAGATGGGGAGGGCTAAGAAGAAGAAAAATTTTTTAGGTGGGTGGGGGGGGTGGGGGGGAAGAAGGTAGTACTTGCCCATCCCATGTAAGTAAATAGTTTAGTTCTAGGCTAAGAGGATGGGTGTGGGTTACAAATTTATACAAATAGTTAAAATTCCATTGATGTAGCTTCAAACAAGAACTGTCACTGTAAGATGACAATGCCCCCGAAGTGGTGCTTTGACTTTCGGCTGAGGACCAGTCATTCAAGTGTCAAGGTCAATTAAATATGTCAGTGGGAAGGTCTTGTCCACAGGCTCACTGTCAATGACCACTGTGGCAGGGATGGCTGTAGCTCTGGACCTTATTATGTAAGTTATATGCCATCCCATTACTATTGCAGCCTGAAGGAACAAGATTATTAGAATTTGTGTATGTAGGCTGGTGAGAAAAGTTCATAAGGTGAAATGAAAAGTAGATCCTTAGTGAAATAAAACACAGTGTATGCATTTTACTATGGAAGTTTAAAAAAGATTTTTCGCACAAAATAATCAGTTCCCACAAGTTAAAAAAAGATTTTTTGCACAAAATATTTCGTTCCCACAAGTTAAAAAAAGATTTTTCACACAAAATAACTCGTTCCCACAAGTTAAAAAAAAGATTTTTCGCGCAAAATAAACCGTTCACACAGATTAGAAAAAAATATTTCTGAAAATAAGTCGTCCCCACAGATTAATAAAATAAACCAACAATGTCCTCTCCATGCTTCCCTATTTTACAGTAAACCTGACAATATTACAAGTCTCCTGGCAGTATTGTTTTAGTCAGAGAAAGGAAACATGTAAATATTACACATAAAAATGATATTTATTTTATTAATTAGTGATAAGTAACTAAATAAGTGACTATTAAAAAGATTTTCTGAAATGAAAAGAACAATTTACATGCATCTTACTAGCCATTTTTCAACAGCATCTTCTGGGTCAAAGTTTGCTATTGTTGGAAATTGTAATTTCACAATCATCAAGTCATTGAGAACAGAAGTCCCATGCTTTGATCATCTACAGGTTTTTAAAAGTGGTAAATATTGTACACTACAAAGTTGTTTAAGGTCGCATTGTGTTACTTTATGTAGAATTTGATTGGACATTAAAAATAAACGGCAAATCAAAACTTGTTTTACATTTTTTCTATTCAAGGGAGAAACATCAGTCTTGATTGTACTTGATATATCCCGTTATTTGTGCCGGAGGTACGGTCCGGAGTACGGCCCAGAACTCACAATATAAGGACATGTGGTTTTTTGCAGGTCAGTTTACTGACATGTTTTCTGAGCTGACTTGTCAGCTGTTATCAGTGCCATCAGTAACCAATGATTACCTCTGGCATTTTTTGTTTTAAGTCAGAAGAACTTGCTACTGTCATTTTACCAAAAGTCTGACAGCTACCAAAGGTTTGATTACTTAATGCTACTTTTCATGATAGTTAACAATAAGCCATGCATACCTTTTTGTGCAAAATCCTATGAATATAAATGCTTGGGGATTTCCTAGGAAATCTTCGATTCCTAGTTCCCATGTACTCTATAGGAAAGGTGTATGGAAATACCGAAATACTAATTAATTGTACATATTTTATGTTACTTACAGTACAGCTCCCGCGATATGTACAAATTTTGTGCTTGCTCCGCGATCGCGGTTGATGCAAACCTCCGAAATTGGCAGTTTCTCCTTGAAAAACGCTCAGAATCTCCGCGATTAAGTTTACACACAATCGCCACGGGTTTTTTTAGAGTTGTAGAGCATTCCCGAGGAGATTCTCCATGAATATTCTAATGTTTCATCAGCAGAATTTTGACGAATTATTTTCAATTTAAAGGTGTGAAAAAGTAATCAATGTAAAATACATTTGCTGTGTATGTTTATTGTATACTTTCATTTTTGAACTTTTCAAAACACTTGTTATAATTTTGCAAAACTGATCAATAATTTTTGCCAAGCACCTAGGCCATACAGATGTCGCAGCAGAGTTTATGGTTTCTTAAAAATAGGAAAGCAGTTTAACATGTGTTGATCCTAAATCCAGTCAATTCATTTTCTGAAAATACGATCAGCTGTTCCGTGAAGCAATTGCTTTGAAATGTCTTTCTTTGCATAAACAAATAGGAGCGTTCATACACAATTGCATCAGAATTAGCTCGCATTTGTTCAAATTTTGACGAATTAGATGTATTACTATATAAATTGAATTTAAGTCATTCAAAGTTATTTTTCATTACTATACATCAGAAACAAAATATCTACCAAAGGAATTTGAAGTTTCTTCTAGTGGAAAGATGTTCAATGACTTAAATTCAACAGGCAGATTTTGGTGTATATCTTATTCGCAAATTTTCCACCACTCGCCGATTTTCTTTCTCTTGTAAAATCTTTCCACTCAAAGATACTTCAAATTCCTTGGGAAATATGTTATTTCTGATGTAAAGTAATGTAAAATAACTTTTTTATGACTTAAAAACAATTTATGAAAGAAAGGCCGATTCCGGTGTATATCCGTATGCGCATATCTTCCACAACTCGCCAATTTTCTTCTTGCAAAATCTTTCCACTCGAAGATACTACGAATTCCTTGGGTAAATATGTAATTTCTGATGCAAAGTAATGAAAAATAACTTTTGTATGAATTAAATTCAATTTATTTATGAAATACAGGCCGATTCCGGCATATATCCATATGTGCAAATTCTCCGAAACTCGTCGATTTTCTTTCTCTTGTAAAATCTTTCTACTCGAAGAAACTTCATATTCCTTTTGTTATTAAGTTAATTATGTTTTATCTTAATAAATAATTTTGTATATCTTAAGAAAAAAAGGCTTATGTATGAAATATACAGTACGCGCCAGGAGGAACTCACAATTTCCGCTTTATTTCGCAGACGCGGAAAAAAAATATCCACCGCGACATCGAGGAAAAAAACGGATTTCCTCGAAGTCTCGACATCGCGAAATATCTGACGACCAGCCCGAAAATAATTAGGGTCATAACTCACCTGGATAAGCTGAACATTTAATGAAATGACCGTAATGAAACTGTGCATTTTACGTCTGCCAATTATGTGACATTTGGTAAAATTAAAACCAAATTTCTAATACATTTGCTGTGTAGTTTATGTGTACTTCCGTCGTAGAAAACGCTCGTTATTGTATAGCAAAATCGATCAATAATTTTGTCAAGCGCATAGATGATACAGATGTCCCAGTAGGGTTTACATGTTGCATGTTTTCTTTAAATATAGGAAAGCAGTTTTAACACTTGTTAATCGGAAACCAGTCAATCTATTTTCTGAAAATAGGGTCAGCTATTCCTAGAAGCAATTACTTTCGATTTTGAATTGTCATTCCTTCCATTAACAAATACGAGCATTCGTAAACAAATGCATCAGAATGAGAGTTCTGTACATTTAAATGATATTTTAAAGCGTAAAATTCGCCGAAATGCGTGTAATCAGGAACTTTGTGAGCCTCGATACGTCAAATCTTACCTGTGCAAAAGTTCACGGAATCATTTAGCGGACGTCTGCCGCGATATTTGGTGACCATGTCCGCGGCGGTGTTCCTTGAAATGCGGCGGACATGGTCGCGTTTTAAGGAATGGGTAGTCCGCGACGACCTCGAGGAAAACGAGAGTTCCTCCTGGCACGTACTGTAGGTCGATTCTGGCAATGCAGTCGATTCCAGTTGATTCCGGTAAAAATGGTCGATTCCGGTAAAACATGGGACCGCAAAGTATATAAATATTGTGTAGTCCGAGTTGAGTGATGGTTGTATCGTTTACCAACCGTTTTGTCGAACTGATTATTCCATAGGCAGAAAGTCTGAAATACTTCATTTATTATGAGAGTTGTTTAATGCAGGTGTTTTAGCATGTAATTAATCAGCAGATAACTAATCCGATATAGAGCACATATAATCAGATGAATTATCTCAAATTATAGTTGTTAAATGCCTGTTGATATGCCTTTGAAATATTTAAGTAAAGAGATTAATATTCAGGTTGACAAAACGACTTTTCATTTAATACACATAATCAGTTTGACGAAACGGTTGGTCGCCGAAACGACTGTAAAGCGATGAGTTTAGTCTGTTAGTTACCCACGTAACCAGCTAAGACTGTAAGAGGAATGTTCAGTATTGAAAACGGGTTTTTTTTGTACGAATATGAACCTCACTCACGTTTTCGGTACACCTTTTCTCCTCTTGGTTTCCTACTTCATTCTTTAAATCTTGCAGCATTTGTTAAAAATGAAAGTTGTAAATCTTGTGGCGTGTAATTTTAGATTTGGTTTCACTATTTTAACCGGAAGTCAACCAACATTAACTTTGTGGCTAGAGAGTACATTAAAAATTAGTCTGGATTACCTGCCCCTTCATCTATGTACTAAACTTTAGTGTTATCTGTCTATCTATTTGAGACTATTGATTTTATGGGAGCAAGACAGTTAGACCCCTTGACAATTAGACCCCTTTCAGTTTTAGATGACACTTAGACCCCTAAGACACCTAGACCCCTGATTTGATTTTTTTTAAAGACACTTAGACCCCTTATTTAAGGAATGTTCAATTATATTGATTTAGTCATGAGATTGATTTTATTACTATTATTTTTTATATTATTTTTGATATTATATCAATAAAGTAATAATTTTTGGTAAAATTTGATTGAAAAGGATCAAGAAAAAAAAATGAAACGTAATTTCATGGGGGAAAACCTATCAGGAGAGGTGTTAAATATCAGAAGAGGTGTTAAAGATTATAAACATAAGGGCAAATTGAGAAATAATTAGTTATTATAACACTTTTCCAACATGTTTTTACTAATTTAATTACTCATATGTTAAATTGTAAATATATTGGTGAAAGATAGGATCTCATTTAAGAACTCAGTTGCAGTGACTTTTGAATGGTCTTGCATTAAAAATTGGCAACTCATGTTTATTATAAAATATATGCATTATTTCTTTCATCCATTCCTTGTCTCTAAGCTAGAAATATTTGGTACTGTGAAATTGAATTTTTGGATTACTTTAATCAATATTTTGGATTATTTTATTAAATTTTATAAGTAAACATTGTACATTTTTATTGCTTCAGTCATCAAACCCATAAAATAAACATTCCCTGACAAAAAATTTATTTCAAACAAATATCAGAAAAAAAATCATCAAACATACTTTATATTGTCAAAATCCAAAATAAGGGGTCTAAGTGTCTCAAAAAAAATAGGGGTCTAAGTGTCTTCAAGGGGTCTAAGTGTCACCTTCAACTGAAAATTTAAAGGGGTCTAGGTGACAAGGGGTCTAAACGTCTGACACTCGATTTTATCGTCGATACCGGTTGCCCATATGACCGACGCCCCTGATTAGATTAGTTATTTTATGTTGTGGGGGTAGTGCAAGATACAGAAAGCATCCTATTCCAGAGACACTCCTGGTTCTTTTGCATGCTCGGTGGAAACTGATATTCAAAAAAAAAGTTTCATGGAAAATTCATACCTTCTATATATAAAAAACATGTATAGAAGGTATGAATTTTTTTCATGAAACTTTTTTTTTAAATATCAGTTTCCTGTGGTTAAACCAGATATAAGAGACGTTATCTACGTCTTTGGTTAAACTTAAACAAAGCATATTTGTAACAAAATCGGTCAAACATACGTTTTTTTTACTAGTTTGATAGTTTTCTTTCAGTGCCTAAATTGAGATTAAAGCCGGTTTTCTTTTTGATATTCGGATATTTCAATGGATCAACCGGCATTTAACAACTATAACTAGTGATAATTCATCTAATTATATGTGCTCAATATCGGATTAGTTATCTGCTGATTAATTAAATGATAAAACACCTTCATTAAACATCTATCATTAATAATGCAGGGGTAATTGGCATCGTCGGAAACCCACGTTCGATCCATTCCGTTTCACTCTATTTATCTAATTACATAATGTAGTTGTGCGGAATATGTACCGGGGGTCACTGACGATGGGGTAATTGGGTGTGAATGAAGTATTCCACACTTTCCGCTTATTGAATATTCAGGGTGACGAAACGTCTTTTTATTTACCATATATAATGAGTTCGATGAAACGGTCGGTCGATGTGTGAGCGGATGTGGTCCAGTGGTAACGCGCTGGACTGGTATACCACAGGTCCCGAGTTCGATCCCCCGCTCCTCCACTAAAATTACTAATAGTCTTTCGGATGGGACGTTAAACCGTGGTCCCATGTATCAGTGCTATACACTGAGTTAAAAAGAACCAGGGGTGTCTCTGGAATGGGATGCTTTCTGTTTCTTGCACTACCCCCACAACATAAAACAAGAACCACCGCAAGCGGAGGCCCGCTCGACTTTTTCCTATTTCCAAATAAAAAAACATATCAGAGGAAGCACATTGTGGTGAAAGGATTTTAAATGAAACATCATTTGGAAATATAATTAAACATAACAAAGTTATGGCCAATTTTAGCAACATTCAGAAATTTGACCTTAAAGGTCAAAGTCAAGTTCAGTTAACCTTCTTTGGAGGTATTGTCTAAAAGGTACTAATGTCCAAGCATGAAGACACTACATCCATTAACAACAAAGATATAGCCAAGTTAAGTAATGTTTAGGTCATTTAAAGGTGAACATTCGGCCACGCCGCCACAACTCTCTTAAACTTTGTGAGATATGCCCCGGACAAAAAACAAGTATGAGGAATTTCAAAAGGCAATAACTCAAAAATTAATAAAGCAAGAGTTATGGTTCTTGTGCACTGCACTGCTCATCAATGAGATCTATCTACTTATAAAGTTTCAAGTTGATAACTCTTATACTTTGTGAGATATGCCCGGACAAAAAATAAGTATGAGAAATTTCAAAAGGCAATTTCTCAAAAATTAATTAACAAAAGTTATGGTTCTTGTGCACTGCACTGCTCCTTAATGATCTAACTACCTATGAAGTTTGGTTTTCATATCTCTCATAGTTTTTGTGAGATATGCTCCGGACAGAATTATGATGGACGGACGAACGGCAACTATATGCTCGCCCTTCGGGGAGCATAAAAAAGTACTATAAATGACGTTATGGCCAATATATGCAAAATTCAATAATTTGACCTTGATGGTCAGGGTTTTTTGAAGGTCACTGTTGAATGATTCAATGTGTCAGTTTTGTCATAAGTGTTGTTTTGTCCTAGTATAAATCAAATAAAACCATAAATAACAAAAATTTGGCTATTTTCAGCAAAATTCAATAACTTGACATTAAATATCAAGGTTATCTAAAGGTAATTTAAAATGTCGGTTTTTGTTGTTTTATCAAAGTATAAATCAAATCCATAAATAAATAACAGTAATGACAATTTAAGCGAAATACAATAATGGACCTTGACTGTCAAGGTCATTTTAAGGTCAAAGTCATACCTGAATTATTCAACATTTAAGTTTTGTCAAAAGTGTTGTTTTGTCTAAGAATGTATCAAGTCTAACCATAAATTACACAGTTATGACCAATCTTAGCAAAATTCAATAATTTGATCTTGCTAGTCATGGTCATTTTTATGGTCAAGGTCAGACTTGAATCAAAATGTCGGATTTGTCAAAAGTATTGTTTTGTCCAAGTATAAATCAAATCCATCAATAAATGACAAAGTTATGACAATTTAAGCAAAATTCAAACATCTGACCTTGACGATCAAGGTCATTTTTAGGTTATGGTCACACTTGAGTTATTCAACATGTCGGTTTTTTTCACAAGTGTTGTTTTGTCCAAGTATGAATCAATTCCAACAATAAATGACAAAGTTATGGCTAATTGTAGCAAAATTAAATAATTTGCCCTTGAAGGTCAAGGTCATTTTAACATAAAGTTGATACATGAAAGAATCATAATGTCGGATTTGTCATAAGTGTTGTTTTGTCCAAGTATGAGCAAATCCATAAATAAATACAAAAGTTATGACAATTTGAGCAAAATTCAATAATTTGACCTTGACGGCCATGGTCATTTTAAGGTAAAGGTCACACTTGAATAATTCATCATGTCGCCTTTGTCATAAGTGTTGTTTTTTTTCCAAGTATTATTAACATCCAACCACAAATAACAAAATTATGGCCAGGTTTAGCAAATTCAATAATCTGACCTTGACAGTAAAGGCCACTTAAAGGTCAAGGTCATATCTGAAAGAATCAAAATGTCGGATTTGTCATAAGTGTTTTTTAGTCCAAATATGAATCAAATCTATATATAAATGAGAAAGTTATGACAATTTATGCAAAATTCAATCATCTGACCTTGACTGTCAAGGTCATTTTAAGGTCATGGTCATATCTGAGTTATTCTACATGTCGGTTTTGTCATAAGTGTTGTTTTGTCCAAGTGTAAATCAAATCCAACCATAAATACTAAATTATGGACAATTTTAGCGAAATTTAATAATTAGACCTTGAAGGTGAATGTCATTTATGAGTCAAGGTCAAGTTGAGTCTGGTTCACTTGAGGATCTTGTCCAAAGGGTTGTTGTGTCCAAGTATGAAGACAATCCACCTATTTATAATTAAGTTATGGCAAATTTTAACAAAATTCAATAATTTGACCTTGAAGGTGAAGGTCATTTATGAGTCAAGGTCAAGTTATGTCTGGTCTTTTTAAGGTTTTGTCCAAAGGGTTGTTGTGTCAAAGCATGAAGACAATCAACTTACTAATAATAAAGTTATGGCCAATTTTAGCAAAATTCAATTGAAGGTCGTTTATGAGTCAATGACAAGCTTAGTCTAGTCTACTTAAAGGTCTTGTCCAAAGGGTTGTTGTGTTCAAGCATGAAGACAATCCACTTACTAATAATAAAGTTATGGCCAATTTTAGCAAAATTCAATAGTTTGACCTTGAAGTTGAAGGTCATTTATAAGTCAAGCACATGCTGAGTCTAGTCTACTTGAAGGTCTTGTCCAAAGGGTTGTTGTGTCCAAGTATGAAGACAATCCATAAAGGAATAAAAAAATATGATCAATGTTAAAGTTTTCGAAAAAGTAGAGCTAAAAAGCATCAAAATGGAATAACTTTGTGAATCACTGAATCACTGAACCGGAACATGCCTGTAATATGCACACCTCCTCTTGGAGGTGAAGCTTCCTATGAAGTTTTGATGAATTCCAGTCAGTGGTTGCTGAGAAATAGTCCGAACAAAAATGTCAGTTGAAAGAGCATTAAAGGGGTTAAACTTTCTCAAAATTCAATGGACCAGAACATGCTGCTAATATGCACAGCTTCTCTTGGCAGTGAAGCTTCCTAAGAAGTTTTAGTAAATTCAAGCCAGTGGTTGTTGAGAAATTGTCCGGAAAAAATTTCGGGACGGACGGACAGACAGACGGACGGACGGACGAGGCGGCAACTAAATGCATCCCCATTGGGGAGCATAAAAATAAATACCTAAAGTGAAGAAATAAGTTAATAGCAGCATGCTCTTTTCAGTCTTATTACTTTCATATTATCAATTATGCATTTTCTAAATCTCTGCAATTTATTAATATACAGTTTTTTTTCTTTTTCTATTCTTTTTCTTTTGAATAAAGACAAAATAATTCTTTTGTAAATACTTCATTAAAACTTTTCTTCCTATCTCTCTTAATCTATATAAATTGCTAATATTTTAAATTTAAAACATTGCTCAAGGTAACTTATTGATTTCAAGCGTCTTTTATGGCCCGTCTCCATGGTAACCAGCGGGTGGCTTATCGATTGCCACGTGTTTTATGACCGTCATTAGCCGGTCTCTATGGTTACAAACGGGTAGATGTGATTTTATAGTAGAAAGTTTTGACTAAAATCTATTAAAAAATTAAAGTTATAATATAATTTATTTGTTGCCTTTCTTCATATGCATGTTATTACTATTGAAAAAAGATAACAAGAGTGCCAATGACCCTAAAGCGCTCACCTGGGTTCAAAGATGAAAGAAATTTTTATGAATGTAATGATGCATATCACAGAAATGGACCAATGCAATTTCATTGCCATAGCTCCAAAAACAAAAAGGAGGTCAGTAGGTCAAAATATAGGTCATGGTACGACATTTTTGAAATCGGAACGAAAAGCTGTACACATGGTCCAAATTTCATTGCTGTAGCTGAAAAAACAAAAAGTAGGTAAGTAGGTCAAAAATATAGGTCAAGGAATAAGGTTTTTGAAATCATCTTGAAAAACTGTACAAATGGTCCAAATTTTATTGCCATAGCGAAAAACCTAAAAAATGAGAAAAAAGTTTGGGCCGCCGGGTGATCCTACTGTGGTCACAGTGCATACTACCAAATATCTAAGCTCCAGGCCTTGCAGTTTGTGACAAGAAGATTTTTAAAGTTTTTTGCTATTTAACTCTATGTAAAACATGTGACCCCTTGGGCGAGGTCAGTTCTAACCCCAGGGTCATAATTTGAACAATCTTTGTAGAGGTCCACTAGATGATGCCTCATACCAAATATCTCAGCTCTAGGCCTTGCAGTTTCTGACAAGAAGATTTTTTTAAAGAATTTACTATATAACTCTATGTAAAACATGTGAACCCTTGGGCGAAGCCAATTTTGACCCAGGGACCATGATTTGAAAAATCTTGGTAGAAGTCTACAAGATAATGCTGAACACCAAATACCTAAGCTCCAGGCCTTGTGGTTTCTGACAAGAAGATTTAAAGTTTTTTCCTATATAACTCTATGTAAAACATTTGACCCCTGGGGCGGGGCCAGTTTTGACCCAGGGGCCATGATGTGCACAAACTTGGTAGATGTCCAATAGACAATGCTGAATACCAAATATACTACTCAAAATTTGATAGGGATCACTTATAAGAATGTGTATATTTACTACATAAGGTAGAGAGGTTACATTTTTTGTTGTGATTCTGAAAATATGTTCGTATGAAAGTTTGGTACCAAAAAATGAGTAAGTCTGTAAACCCTTGAAGCGTGACAGAGGCTGAGCAGTGGGAGGGGCACTAATTTGGGATAACAGACAGGAGATGAAATGGAACTTCTTGGAAAAATCAAGTCTATGGCCTGAATTTTGCTTTAATATCGCGTGTGGTGTCCGTTTGCTCTGCTCCGCCTTCTCATGCTGCTAATGAGTCTTCGGATTCTTTGTTGTGGGAGTCGAGCCCACTCGTCCAGAAGGGCCTGCTGTAGCTCAGGGACCGTGGTTGGCTGGACTGGGCGAGCAGATATTGCAGTCTGCAGCATGTTCCAGGCGTGCTCTATTGGATTGAGGTCTGGAGACCTTGCTGGCCAGTCCATTCTCACTATTGCTGCTGCCTCCAGGTACACTTCGGTGACCCTTGCCCTGTGAGGCCGGGCGTTGTCGGCCATTAAAATGAACTCAGGGCTTATAGCACCAGCGTACGGACGAACGAACACATCTATGATCTCATTGACGTATCGTACAGCCGTCAGTGTGCCGTTTCGAACAATGTGCAGGTCCGTTCTTCCCTGCAAGCTAATGCCCGCCCACACCATGACCGAGCCCCTGCCATGACGGTCATGGGTAGCAACACATACGGGTGCCAAACACTCATTGGCGGATCTCCATACCCGCACTCGCCTATCAGTGAAGTCAACACAAAATCTAGACTCGTCAGTGAACAGCACTGGGGTCCAGTCATGCAGCGTCCACCTGGCGTGATCGCGGGCCCATTGAAGACGTGCCTGGATGTGGTTTCGCGTCAATAGGATTCGGACTGCTGGCCTTCTAGCCCTCATGCCAGCTGTATGAAGACGGTTCCTGATGGTTTAAGTGGAAAGTCTTACACCGGTGGCATTTTGGAGGGCAGTAGCGGTAACAAAGCGCTGACGTCGCGCTTGAACGACAATAAACCGGTCCTCACGCTGAGTTGTGGACCTCTGACGCCCTCCGCCATGCCTATGTTAGTTTGAAACCATCGTCACATCTTGGCAAAGGTGCTCTGGAACATCCCAAGGACACCTGCCACGTGCCGTTGGGAACGCCCAGCCTGAAGCATCCCTACCCTCTATTCATCTCATCATTGTCAATACGCCGTCTTTGCCATAGATTTGCCATGAACAGTGCTAGGTTCGATATACACGTTACCATGCACAAGCGAATTCTGAATAAAAGGGTGAGCAATCACAAGGGCGATTAGTGATCACATGTGTCGCCTGATGATAGCCAATTAAACAGTAGTATTGAGATGTGATTGGACAGTTTGTAGGCTAAAACGCATTTTTTATTCAAGGGCCATAACTCAGCCAAAAATCATTTAACCGAAAAACCTGTAAGACATGCGCAAGTACTTGAGGTACTGTAACATTTCATTTAAATTGATTTAGTAGTATAAAAGAAGAAGTACGGACAAAATTTAAAAATAAAAATTATGAAAGGGCCATAACTCTGACAAAAATCATTGAATTGGAAAATGCTGACGCTATCCACAACGAGACTTGGTACTGATCATTCCTGTAAAGTTTGGATGAAATCACACCAGTAGTTTCTGAGGAGTTGTCCGGACAAGTTTTGTGATGGACAGACAGACAGACGGATTGATGGACAGAAGACTGATGATGGGGAAGTGATCCCTATATGTCATGGCTACTTTTTAGCATGTCGCAGCTACTGTGAAGCCTGCAACACAAAGTTCATTATTTGGATAAAACGCCTTTTTCATTCAAGGGCCATAACTCAGCCAACAAGGGCGATCAGTGATCACATGTGTCGCCTGATGATAGCCAATTAAACAGTAGTATTGAGAAGTGATTGGACAGTTTGTAGGCTAAAGCGCTTTTTTTTATTCAAGAGCCATAACTCAACCAAAAATCATTCTACCGAAAAACCTGTAAGACATGCGCAAGTACTTAAGGTACAGAATAATCCTGTAACATTTCATTTAAATTGCTTTAGTAGTATAAAAGAAGGAGTCCGGACAAACTTTAAAAATAAAAATCATGAAAGGACCATAACTCTGACAAAATTCATTGAACCGGAAAATGCTGAAGACATGCACAACGAGACTTGGTACTGATCATTCGTTTTAAGTTTGGATGAAATCGCAACGGTAGTTTCTGAGGAGTAGTCCGGTCAAGTGTTGTGATGGACAGACAGACAGACGGACGGACAGACAGACAGATGATGGGGAAGTGATCCCTATATGTCATGGCTACTTTTTAGCATGTTGCAGCTACTGTGAAGCCTGCAACACAAAATTCATTATTTGGCTAAAATGCCTTTTTTATTCAAGGGCCATAACTCAGCCAAAAATCATTCAACCGTAAAACCCGTTAGATATGTACAAGTACTTGAGGTACTGGTCAATCCTGTAAAATTTCATTCAAATTGCATTTGTAGTATAAGAGAAGTAGTCCGGACAAACTTTAAAAATAAAAATCACAAAAGGGCCATACCTCTCACAAAAATCATTGGACTGGAAAATGCCGACGATATGCACAACTAGACTTGGTACTGATCATTCATGTAAAGTTTCGATGAAATCGCACCAGTAGTTTCTGAGGAGTAGTCCGGACAATTTTTGTGACGGACGGACAGACGACGGAGCAGGCGACACAAAAATCTGCTGGACAGGTCGGCTTTGCCATATGAATAAACTACATGTATGAGAAAAAATCAGAGGTTATCATTTTAAAGATATTTAAGAAATAAAAAGTGATCCCTATCAAATTTTGAGTAATATATCTAAGCTCCATGTGTTGTGGTTTCTGACTAGAAGATTTTTGAAGTTTTTCCTATGTAACTTTATGTAAAATCAAGTGACCCCCAGGGCGGGGCCAGTTCTGACCCTCAGGGTCATTATTTGAACAATCTTGGTTGAGGTCCACTAGATGATGTCTCATTCCAAATATCTAAGCTCCAGGCCTTGTGGTTTTTGAGAAGAAGATTTTTAAAGTTTTTTCTTTTGATTGCCATGGCAACCAGAGTTCTGCATGGAATTGAATTCTTTGAACAACTTTGGAAGACCTTCATGCAAGGAACATCCCTGGCAAGTTTCATTGAATTTGGCCCAGTGGTTTCAGAGGAGATGTCGTTCGAATTAAATTGCTGACGCCTCACGACGCACACCGGACATTGCGGGTATGACAAAGCTCACTCTGGCACTTTGTGCCAGGTGAGCTTAAAACACGATTTTATAATGAGACTTTGAATAATAATGCTCTATATGACATAAGAGTAAATAAGAGGGCCATGATGGCCTGAAATCGCTCACCTGAGTCTCATTGCTCATGTTACAAGTATCATTACTGGTTGTTATAGGCGTTCATTGTTCACAAATTTGAATACGTTTGCAATAAGTTTGAAGACTCTGGCTGTAATGGTACTCATTTTTTAGCAGAAATTGTTTTATTCTAAAAGTCCCAGTGAACTTTACCTTTGATCTACAGACCCCAAAAGCAATAGGGTTTTTTCTAATAAAACTACCCTATGAAGTTTGAAGGTTCTGGGTGTAATGGTACTCCTGTCATTGAGTGGAAATGGTTTTCACTCTAGAGGTCCCTCTGACCTTGACCTTTGACTACTGACTAAAAAACAAAAGGTTTTTTCTACTCAATAAGGGCAATAACCCTGTGAAGTTTGAAGGCCTTGGGTCAACTGGTACTCAAGTTATTGAAAGGAAACAAAGTGTGACAGACAGACAGATAAACAGACACCCATGGACAGGGCAAAAACAATATGTCTCGATCAGAAGGGCAAGGTTGGGGAGTGGGGGGAGACAAAACAATGAACAATTGAGGGTCTAGCCCTTGGTATTTCAGAGCTGCAGATTTTTTAAGTTTTCTCTATATAAGTCCTTGAGTAAAATCAAATGACCCCCGCCCCCGGGTGAGGCCAGTTTTGACAATAGGGTCATGATTTGAACATACTTAGTAGAAGTCTACAAGATAATGCTGAACATCAAATACCTATACTCTAGGCCTTGCGGATTCTGACAAGAAGATTTTCAAAGTTCTTCTTATATAACTCTATGTAAACAAGTGACCCCCGGGGCAGGGCCTATTTTGACCCAGGAGCTATGATTTGAACAAACTTTGTAGAAGTCCACTAGACAATGCTACACACCAAATATCTAAGCTCTATGCCTTTTGGTTTCTGATGTGAAGATTTTTTTTAGTTTTCCCTATATAACTCTATGTAAAACATATGACCCCTGGGGCGAGGCCATTTTTGACCCAGGGGCCATGATTTGAACAAACTTGGTAGAGGCCCACTGACACTGATGCACACCAAATATCTAAACTCTAGACCATGTTGTTTCTGACAAGAAGATTTTAAGTTTTCTCTATATAAATCTATGTAAAATCAACTGACCCCTTGGGTGGGGTCAGTTTTGACTCAAGGGTCATATTTTGAAAATACTTGGTAGAGGTCCACTAGATGATGCTTCATACCAAATATCTTAGCTCCAGGCCTTGAGGTTTCGGAGAAGAAGAATTTTAAAGATCCAACTTTTAAAATCTAATTTTAGCTCCAGTGAACCAGAAATGCAATGGACCAGAACCATTTGAACAATCTTGGTAGAGCTTCACCCAAGGAACATCCCAGGCAAGTTTCATTAAATTTGGCCAATTGGTTTCAGAGGAGATGTCGTTAGAATTAAAAGTTTACGACGGACGGACGACGGACAAAGACTAATCAGAAAAGCTCACCCTGAGCACTTTGTGCTCAGGTGAGCTAAAAAGGGCTAACATCGGCCGGCGGTCAACGGATAACGCAGGCAGCTGGAAGGTTCTTTTAAAGAACGTTTTAAAGGTCTCATTGAGATCAGTCTAACAACATCAAAATTACCGTCCCAGCCCATCGGGAAGCCAAGCTACAAGGCACCGACGAAAGCAATTTTAAAACTTTGACTAGTCACAGCCGACGAACGGGGTAAGCTAGAAAAATGTTCTTGAGCACGTTAGAAAGAGCTGGCCGAGTCCTATCGATCGATGCTTAAGAACACAGTTCCATCCCGACGGGCGTCGGATTACTGACGGTTGTCGACAAGCCGTATGTGCTGGAAAGTCGAGCCTGATAAAGTTCGCAAGCTCTTAACGTGACCTTTCCAACGATTCCAAGATCCTCCTCCTAGCTTGACGGATGGCTTTGCTACGGCTTGCACATGGTTGTGTTTTTTGTTCATTATACTTCTTTTATAAAGTCAAAAAAGGGCCAACTTCGGCCGGTGGTAAACGGCGAACGCGGGCAGCTGGAAAGTTCTTTTTGGGCGTGTTTTGAAGGTCTCACTTAGGGTAGTCTAACGACACCAAAATCACTGCCCCAGCCCGTCGGAAAGCCAAGCTTCAAGGCTCCAACGAAAGCAATTTTGAAAATTTGACTAATCATAGCCGACGAACAGGGTATTTAGAAAAATTTTCTTGGGTACGTTAGAAAGAACTGGCCGAGTCCTATCGAAAGATGCTAAGAACACAGTTCCATCCCGACGGCGTCGGATTTCCGACGGCCGTCGGCAAGCCGAATGTTCTGGAAAGTCGAGCTTGATATCGTTCGCTAGCTCTTAATGATTCCTTTCCAACGATACTAAGATCAGCCTCCTAGCTTCACAGATGGCTTTGCTACGGCGTGCACATTGTTATGTTTTTGCTGCCAAAAGCGGCAGAATGACGCTCTTGACCCCTGACATTGGTTTTTCTTAAACTGTCGCCGGAAACAGGCCAACAGAACACTTAAATTTCACCCGCATATTTATTTATAATTATTCTCGATGCCTGTACTTCATTTTTCTAAAATTACAAGGTAGTTCTAACTTAACCTGGGAAAAGGCAATAGCGGCGGCTTCGCAGCACATTTCACCACGACACTTACTGATTTTTCTTAAACAAAATCCTTGTTTCTCAAAATATTTCGGCCAAATTACCCGTGAATGTTTTTAATACTCTAAGATACATATTCCAAGTCTTATTTTTGAAATAAATTCTATGTATAACAGCCAGGCGAATGGCAGGTGTGTCAGATTTCATGTTTCATTAATTCTACCTCTTATTTTTCCTTCTTTGTTGATTCCGTTGAAGTGAAAATCAACATACTTCATAACAGATATATTTTGTGAAATATGTGCAAGTTTCATTACACAAGAGGATCGCTCACCTGAGTACTTTGGCTGTAGGTTTGCTGTTAAGCAGTATTTCATTTTTTGATTGAAAATATGTAAGTGCCTACAAACCAAATATGTAAAATATCAGTCAAAAAATAAAGGCTGTATGACAGAAAGTAGAAATATCTATTATAAGCTATGGTGACCTTGACCCAGTGACCTCACCCTACCCACGGGTAGAGGTCCATGCAAGGAACCTATATACTGAATATCAAAGATATTGGTCTATAAATGAAGGCTCTATGAGGTACAGTAGATAATTATATTTTTAGCCTCCGTGACCTTTAACCTAATCTAATAATTTGAAAAGGATTGATAAAGCTTGCTTCATGCCAAACTTTACAATTCTAGGCCTTGTGGTTTCAGACAAGAAGATTTTTTAAGATTTCCTTTTTTACATATTAAGGGCCCCTGGGGCGGGCAAATTTTGACCCCAGGGCCAACATTTAAACAATATTGGTAAAGGTTCTTTACACAATACTCAACACCAAATATCTAAGGCTACACTATTTGTTTTGGAGAAAAATTATTTTTCATGTTTTTCCTATATAAATCTATGTAAACCAAGAGATCACTGGGGCGTGGCCAATTTTGACCCAGGGAACATAATTTGAACAAACATGGTAGACATCCACTAGACAATGCTACATACCAAATATCTAAGCTGTAGGCATTGAGGTTTCCAGTAAAAAGATTTTTAAAGATTTCCTTTTTTTACATATTAAGGGCCCAGGGGGCGAGGCCGATTTTGACCCCACGGCCAACATATAAACAATACTGGTAAAGGTTCTCTACACAATACTCCACACCAAATATCTTAAGTCTAGTCCTATTAGTTTTGGAGAAAATGACTTTTTATGTTTTTCCTATATAACTATATGTAAACAAAGAGAACCCTGGGGCATGGCCAATTTTTACCCAGGTAACATAATTTGAACAAACTTGGTAAACATCCACTAGACAATGCTACATACCAAATATCAAAGCTGTAGGCATTGTGGTTTCTGAGATGAAGATTTTTAAAGATTTCCTTTCTTACATATGAAGGGCCCACGGGGCGAGGCCGATTTTGACCCCACGGCCAACATATAAACAATACTGGTAAAGGTTCTTTACACAATACTCCACACCAAATATCTTAGGTCTAGTCCTATTAGTTTTGGAGAAAAATGATTTTTCATGTTTTCCTATATATGTAAACTAAGAGAACCCTGGGGCATGGCCAATTTTGACCCAGGGGACATAATTTGAACAAACTTGGTAGACATCCACTAGACAATGCTACATACTAAATATCTACATGTAAGCTGTAGGCATTGTGGTTTCTGAGAAGATTTTAAAGATTTCCTATATAAGTCTGTGTAAAATGAAGTGACCCCTGGGGTGGGGCCAATTTTGACCCCAGGGAAGTAATTTGAACAATTTTTGTAGAGTTCCATTAGAGGGTGCTATATGTCAAATATCTAAGCTCTACCCCTTGTGGTTTCAGACAAGAAGATTTTCAAAGTTTTCCTTCAAGTTGCCATAGCAACCAGAGTTCTTGATGGAATTGAATTCTTTGAACAACTTTGGTAGAGCTTCATGCAAGGAACATCCCAGGCAAGTTTCATCAAATTTGGCCCAGAGGTTTCAGAGGAGATGTTGTTTGAATGAAATTGTTGATGGACGACCAACAAAGACCGGTCACAATAGGCCACCATGAGCCTATGGCTCAGGTGAGCTAATAAAACCCATTGCACAGAGCCAATTTTTGACTAGCAGCTTGTCAGGAGATGTCATTTGAAGCAAAATGTTAACAAATATCTAATTTTAGCTCTGGTGACCATTGTGTCCAACAGAGCATAACCATCTGAACAATTTTAATATTGGCTATAGATGTATAAGGAACATTTCTGTGAAATTTGGTGGAAAATGACCTCGCAGTTTAGGAGGAAATGTTTTAATTTTTTTCTATCTTTAGCTTTTACAGCCCTTATATAGTGGAGTGGAATGGTTTGAGCAGTTTCAGAAAAAGGCAATATAAGTAACATTTCTGTTAAGTTGGGTTTAAAATGGCCCACTGGTCTGTGCAGGAATGTTATTTGAAGCCAAAATGTTGACAAAAATCTTTTTTTAGCACTGGTGGCCATTTTGTGCAATGGAGCAGAACCATTTAAGCAATTTAAATAAAGGAGGAGATGCTGTTAGATTTTTTTTGTACTTTTTAGTTTTTGCAGTCCTTTAGTGCAATGGAGCAAAATGGTTTGAGAAATTTTAGAAAAAGGCAATATAACGAACATATCTGTTGTTAAGTAAACAGTGGCCAAGTGGATTTGGAGGATATGTCGTTTGAAGCCAAATATTGAAATAAATCTATTTTTACCTCTGGCAACCATTTTTTGCAATGAAGCGGAACCATTTGCACAATTAAAATAAAGGGCTATATAAGAAGCATTTGATTTTCTGTGAAGTTTGGTGGAAAATGACCTTACAGTTAAGGAGATGCTGTTTTAATTTTTTTTCTATTTTTATCTTCTGCAGCCCTTTTGTGCAATGGAGTGGAACAGTTTGAGCAATTTTAGAAAAGGGCAATACAAGGAACATTTCTGTCAAGTTTGGTGGTTTTGGAGGAGATGTCATTTGAAGTAAAATGTTGACTACGCACGATGGACGACAAATGCCAGACACAGGGCATCTGCTCAGGTGACCCCAAAATGGATCTAACCTGAACAATATTTTATTTTATTTATAAAGGTATCACTTCAAACCATAAAAGATACTTGAAACTATGCTTTTGCTCCCTAGAACTATAACCCCATGCTAAATTTCTTTTAATGCTTGAGGATGATTTCTAGTTGATAGTATTAGTAACAAAGTACATGTAAAAACCAGATTTTTTTCAGATCTGTTTAATTCTTTAGAACTAGCAAAAACAATATATCAGAATGGGATTAAACATATACATTCACCATTTCACTATTTGCACAAAAAATTGGTGAAAACAGTCCTACCAATTTCAAATATCACATTGAATTATATTTAACAAACATTTCAATAACATGGTAATAGATCAATTAAAAACAGATTAGTAAGATTTATATCAAACATACAGGACTAGAAAATATTAAAAGCAGCAAAACGAAAAACACATTAACAATATGATATTATGATCTTTTTAAACAAGCAAGAACCAACCTAATACACAAGAATTTCATATTCCTCTAAGTTTAGGGATTACGGTATACCTAATTCAACCTTAAATGCTGTGTTAAAACTGAAAGACAGTTTCAGTCTTACATGTATAGACCTTAGATTAGCTAATCCTCTCATCAGGAATGACTTGACCTTGACCCTAAAACATTTGTTCCTATATTTCATACAAAAAATCTAAAATAAATCTCTAGCAACTCAGTCTGAACTTTAAAATTCAAATTAAGGTGAACTTAATTCAAAGGCCTTATTACAATTTTCAATTTCAAAGTATCCATTTCTGGCATGTATGTGGAGCTTGACCTGTAAAGATCATTAAAAGGTATGACATCATCAAAATTGAACAATGAGCAATTTTTGTCAAATATTGCATCTTTCGTATGTGCCTTGGAAACAAATTCCTCTTGAACATCCTCTGTTGCCATGACCAGAACGGTAATTTTGAATTTTCTCTTCCGCCCACACTGAGTTGACAAAGCAAGCCGTACAGTGTTTCTTACAGCACCTGGATTAATTAAGTTCTTCGGCACCCCTATTACAACACATGGTTCATAAACCACACCCTTTGGATAAAACATGACATGCCAATCTAAATGGGAGTGTTGATCCACATCCGAACAAGTAGATGGGGTGGTAAAAAATGCTCCTCTTACCTCCCCTTGCTTTAAGATTGTGAGATTTTCAACCGTTATACAAGTACTCCAACTTTCGGTGTCATAGATTCTAGGTGTTGACTGAATGTCCCAACTACCTCTGTCCTTGTAAGAATCTAAAGGTAATGTATGATACTTCATAGCTGAAAAAATGTTCTGTAAATAAAACTCCTTTTGAAGAGTTACAAAGGAATCATTTTCTAAACTTGCAAGTTCTGACAAATGCATCATGGGAAATCTTATATTTTTCATTAACAGCAAGAACAATTGTTTGAAATCTTCCATATTCTCACATTCATTTTCAGTCAGCCATCTCTTTACTGCTGTGTAGAGTTTAAATTCACCACTCACAACAAGACTGGAGCTTTGTAGAAATGTTATAAGCATGTCTTGACTAGTGTTCATGAATGCAGACAAATTCATCACCAGCTCAAAATTGCACTTTATAAACTGCAAACACACTTCTTCAACTTTTTTATAACCACACATAAGTGCATACTGTAACCACGAAATCACTACATGTTTTGAATGTGGTGCACAATTCTCACTGATGTAATCTAAGCAAGACTTTGACAGATCAGAAACATCATATTTATCTGCCAGAGTTAACAATGGCAGCACATTGTCTTCATTCAAGTCCACCTGTCCTTTATAGAGATATTTTAAAAAGAGTTCAAAGACAGCTGCACACTCCATGTCTTCTTGTAAAACAATGAGGCTGCTTCTACCTTCTGGCCATGTGTTACTTGATAACATGGTCTTGAAAACATCACTGCTCATGCATAGAACCATCCTGTGTGTAGGATACCTAGAAAAGAAATCTAGAATACTGACTGCTTGTACTTTTTAAAAGTTTTGTAGTCTGCAAAATACTTTTTCTTTTATGTGAAGGTGACTGGACACTCTGACTTTTAATCCAAAAAATATCTACAATAACAGGCCTGAAAAAAAACCCTGAGAGATAATCTGCCAGTATGCTCTAAGGATAAACCTATGAGTTAACATAGTTTGTTGCTTCTGAAAGGACTTGCCACCATTCAAATTATTACATCAATAGCCACAACTGTAAAAATGTCATTAGTTAATTAAAATTCTAAAATTGTTCGAATGTGACACCTATTTTCACAAATTATTCAATTCAATCAAATTTGTGTTTACTTGAAGTTTCTTAACAGTCAGACATATCAGTCAGGTTGTTTAGCTAAGCATCATTCCTGGAAGAATCAGTCCTAAATCCTCAACTTCTAAAAGAAGCTTTCAACTTGTTCACATAAATGGCCAAGGTCTGTACCAGGATTCAACTTATGACCTTCAATCAGGTAGAGGTATAGTGACAAGTCAGCAACTTTAATGATAAGATCATGGAGCCAGGTTTAGTTTTGATACAAATGACATTGTATTTTCAACTGGATGGGAAATTTCTTAGCCATAGCCCAGTAAATGACACTTTTTCATTTTTGTACTATCAAGAAATCTAATTTACCTTCTGTTGCCAACCTTTATTTGAATGTCAGTGAACTCCTGTCTCTTATACAGAGAAAACAATCTGTTCAAGGTATGATGAGAATTGTAAATTCTTCTTGTCATGCTGTGTCTGAAAAAATAATGAATATTGTTCCTTTAGTGTTAATGTCCTTTTTCATCCAATTTCATTCCCAACAAACATCAGTTTAAAGTTAATTTAGTACTTAATTCAATACAGATTGAAAAAGATAAGATAGTAGGCAAATTGCCTACCTAAGTCCTCCTAACATAGTTCAAAACATACGTGTACATAGTTAAACATGGTACAACTTATATTCATCGTCGGAGACCCCCGGTACATATTCCGCACAACTACATTATGTACCGTGGGATAATTGACTGCTGATTATTCGTTTTCATGAATATTTATTAGCAAAGGGATGTAACTCTTCATCGAATGAGATGCCGCATTACAAATAGACACTCTTCAGTGTGGAGAGTAGGCATAATGACAAGTTACTTAAAAAAGACGTATTTCCCAGGATTTAAACATAGGCGCGGAAGTCAAATTGTAAAAAGTAATTTCATTGGCTGAGTTTCCGCAAGGGAAATCTTGCGGAAACCAATGAAAGTAGGTAATGAATTATTCATGAGTACGAAGTTTTACCAGCTAATTGTCCCACGGTAGATAAATAGAGTGAAACGGAATGGATCGAACGTGGGTTTCCGACGATGCTTATATTATGCTATGTAATTTCCTTAACAATGCAAGTGAGGAAGTTATGGAACATAGGAACAAATTCACTTAAATAGAAATGTGTCCAAAGGACACAGATGCCCCAACTAAATGACACTGGACACAAACTTGGTGAATCAACATTGTGGGCAAACATGTAAATATGCCATGTAGGTTTTATCCATTACCATTTTGTTGCCTTGATGCAATATATTAGAGAGACTGAAGATTTTATACTTGCAAGAGACTGCTGAACATGTGTTTGAAAATGCACCACTTACCTGTTCATTTAGAAACTAGAAATGTGTCCATAGGACACAGATGCCCCCACTCAACCTATACTCATATAGCTAGCAATATGACCACAAGATAGTCATACACGCTGAATCATTAATAAGATTGGTTTAACAAAATGACAACTATATTATAAGAAACCTGTTGTGGTGTGAAGACTCAAAATACTGTCTCCAACACTGTGACCAATGGATGAATATTATCCTTCACAATTCTGTATGCATAGTTGGACATTCTTGGAGTTTTCAGATGGTAAACAGGTGTTTTCATGTCTAATTTGTACTAAATTCCTAAGTTATATGTTCTGTCAGGCTGTTTATAGAATGTCCATTGTCATCTAAATAGCAAAAAATTTTAAGCAATTGTTGGAACAAAATTTCACCATTTCCATACTTAAATGTCGAATTCTGCTTAAGCTGGTGCTAATGGGCATGGTCGGTAACTTGCATTTTCCATTATTGTCCATGAACATGCTCAATCAAACTGAGTCTGCAATTTGACCATTGGAACAGTGTTAAACTCACTAAGAAGAAGGAAAATGTTTTAGGTATCAAACTGTAGGGCAACAATGCTGTGGTCTGAGAAGTAGGTTGACAGGCAGCATAATCTGGGTTGTAGAATATTATTCTGTATGTAGACAAGGTCAAGTGTAGAACCACCTCTGTGAGTTGGGAGCTGCACACACTGGGAATAGTTATTCAATTTCTGTGACAGTCTTGTATAATTTGTAGAATTAAAAGCTAAGTTGAAATCTCCAAGCAGTAAATCTGGAGAAATTTGGTCTGCAATATGTGTTAGATCATTAATAAAGTCTGTTATGTTCGAGGATGGAGATCTATAGAGAAGACAGAATGACCTTGGACAGAGCTCTGATGAGATGGTAACTGACACTTGTTTGAGGTTGATGTGAAACACTGGAAGTTGTTACTGGCAACTTATCTCGTGTGTAGAACAACAAACCATGGCAGATGTCGTCCTGTGACATAAGCAAACATGTCAAGCTCCACCCAACACGCTAATGGTACTGTACTTGATTCTCATTGACATTTGCTTCAGTCAGACACAGTATGTCAACCCTGCTCAGAACTGGGTGACTCCAGCTCCTGCGCTTTTGCAGTTACAGGCGACACAAGTTGAAAATTGCAAATTTTGAGTATGTAAGGGGCAATAACTCTAACAATTCCAAATAAATCTAAACAGTAAACCCCAGGTGCACAACTTTTCATGCAGATCAACATTCTTGTAAAATTTCTTAACTGTAGGTGCAGCGCTTTTGCAGGTACAGGCGACAAAAATTGAAAATTGCAAATTTTGAGTATGTAAGGGGCCATAACTTTTCGTTACGAATTGTTGGCAAACAAGGATAACAGGTATTTTGAGTTACATGAAGATAAATCATTTCTGCGTTGCATGACATCAGTATTGTATGTGATATACATTGAACTAGAATAATAGGCGATGTAAATAAACGCATGATCAAAAACATTTATATCTTTATAAGGCATATCAGTGAATTTTAGCAGGCCTTTAATTGAGAGGGAACTGACACTCCAAAATTGCGAAAAATATGGTGTCCCGCGCATGCGCAGTCGGTTCTTTATAACAGGCATTTTTGGTCAAAATTGTGAAGGGGCCTGGGCCTGTTCATTTTGTGAAAAAAAGCGCAATATGTCATGAAATTGTAAAACAAGAGGGCCATGATGGCCCTGGATCGCTCACCTGAGTACTTTGGCTGTAGGTTTGCTGTTAAGCAGTATTTCATTTTTTAATTGAAAATAATTATGTAAGTGCCTACAAACCAAATATGTAAAATAACAGTCAATAAATAAAGGCTCTATGACAGAAAGTAGAAATATCTATCATAAGCTATGGTGACCTTGACCTTGACCCAGTGACCTCAAACCCTACCCATAGGTAGACGTCTATGCAAGGAACCTATATACTAAATATCAGAGATATTGGTCTATAAATGAAGGCTCTATGAGGTACAGTAGATAAATCTATTTTTAGCCTCCCTGACCTTTAACCTCATCTAATAATTTCAAAAAGCTTGATAAAGCTTGATTCATGCCAAATTATAAAATTCTAGGCCTTGTGGTTTTAGACAAGAAGATTTTTAAAGATTTTCTTCTATACTGCTATTTAAAACTTGTGACCCCTCGTGCAGGGCCAATAGTGACCCCGGGGACATTTTTCAAACAAACTAGGTAGAGGTTCACTAGACAATGCTGCATACCAAATATCTAAGCTGTAAGCATTGAGGTTTCCAGTAAGAAGATTTTTAAATATTGCCTTTTTTACATATTAAGGGCCCCCGGGGTGGGGCCAATTTTGACCCCGGGGCCAACATATAAAAAATACTGGTAAAGGTTCTCAACACAATACTCCACACCAAATATCTTAGGTCTAGTCCTATTAGTTTTGGAGAAAAATGATTTTTCATGTTTTTCCTATATAACTATATGTAAACCAAGAGAACCCTGGGGCGTTGCCAATTTGACCCAGGGGACATAATTTGAACAAACTTGATAGAGGTCTACTAGACAATGCTACATACCAAATATCTAAGCTGTAGGCATTGTGGTTTCTGAGAAGAAGACTTTTAAAGATTTCCTTTATAAGCCTATGTAAAATCAATTGACCCCCAGGGTGGGGCCTATTTTGACCCAGTGGCTTTGATTTGAAGAAACTTAGTAGAGGTCCACTGGACAATGCTGCACACCAAATATCTAAACTCTAGGCCTTGCTGTTTCTGACAAGAAGATTTTTTAAAGTTTTTCCTATATAACTCTATATAAAACAAGTGACCCCTGGGGCAGGGCCATTTTTGACCCAGGAACCATGATTTGAACAAACTTGGTAGAGGTCTACTAGACAACGCTGCACACCAAATATCTAAACTCTAGGCCTTGCAGTTTCTGAAAAGAAGATTTTTTAAAGTTTTTCCTATATAACTCTATGTAAAACATGTGACCCCCTGGGCTGGGCCATTTTTTACCCAGGAGTCATGATTTGAACAAACTTGGTAGAGGTCCACTGGACAATGCTGCACACCAAATATCTAAACTCTAGGCCTTGTGGTTTCAGACAACAAGATTTTTAAAGTTTTTCCTATATAATTCAATGTAAAACTAGTGACCCCTGGGGCAGGGCCATTTTTGACCCAGGGGTCATGATTTGAATAAACTTGGTAAAGGTCCACCTGATGATGCTTCATACCAAATATCTAAGCTCCAGGCTTTGTAGTTCTGGGAAGAAGATTTTTAAAGTTCCAACTTTGAAAATCTATTTTTAGCTCCTGTGGCCTAGAAATGCAATGGACCTGAACCATTTGAACAATTTTGGTAAAGCTTCATGCAAGTAACATTCCTGCCAAGTTTCAGGAAGATTGGCCCAGCAGTTCAGGAGAAGAAGTTGTTTGAAGAAAAAGTTGACGTCGCACGCACGGACGGAGGACATCAGGCGATCACAAAAGCTCACCTTGAGCACTTTGTGCTCAGGTGAGCTAAAAATGATGCGCAAGTGATGCCATTTCGCGACATACTGAAACCGAAAACGCTTGATTATAATTTCTGACCTGTGTAAATTCTGTTTCAAGTCGGTACTTTAACCCGGTAAACAGGCGCAAATACCATTTAACTCGATTAAAACTATTTACATGTTTGCAATTGGCGAAAATCAATTTTACCAGAAGGAAAAAAATCTAAGTCCCCGATACTTTTAGAAGGAAAAAATGCCCTGTATAAATACCTTAATGGCGGATAGTAAATGTTGTTGCTTATACCATAGTATAATGATGAGAAAAAACTTAAAGTAAGAAATTAAGTACGAATTCTAGCTGAATTAGTAAAATAAATATTCCCATATTGTTTGATTTTCTGGTTTGTTATTTTTGAACGCAGTTTGTTTCAAAAACAATAAAATCGATACTAAAATTGAATCCTTGTTTTCCAAAATGGCGTAAAGTATGTTCAAATTCTTGTTTTCTGGTCAACTTTCGGGGGTATCAGAAGAAAATGGAGTTACGAAATAAGTCGGCATTAGATGGAAGTTGATAAGTGGACATAGAACTGAGATTTACAATGTATTTTATTTCTATATCTGTGTTTGTTTATGAAATAGAGCATCGTAAACATAGCAGCTTTGTCGAAAATACAGTCATTCAGAGATCAAGTGCCGAATTTCGGGTGGTATCAGTGCAAAAAGACTTAATAAAAACACTAAACGTTAATTGCATCGCACTCTACTTGAACGATATTGGGATCTGGATATAAAGTTTCCTTCATATTAACTTCAAAATGGGCAGTTGAATATTGTGCTTTCATCAAATGGAGACAGATTTTTTACAAAAAAGAGAAAAACATATTGAGCTGTTGTCTTTTAATCGTCCGCTTGCAAATAAATCTTCAGTTGTGTTGACGCAGAAATTAAATATTCTTAAAGGTTAATGTTTCATCTTTCTTAAAAATTTTAAATTTAAAAATCAGCCCATAATTGACAAAAAGACCGATGTTTTTGTAAACTTGGTGCGAGCATTGCATGCCAACTTTCTGCTAACCAACAGTAGATAACAAAATAGAAAGAAAAACGAGTTGTTGTCTTTTACTTGTCAGCTTGCAAGAAAAACTTCCGTTGTTGAAGTGAAAAAAATGATATAAAAAGTTCAACTTTTCTTCTTTCTTAAAAATTTTAGATAATGAAAATCAGCCTATTACTGACAAAAAGACCAGTTTTTTTTTAAACTAGGTGCATACTTACCGTTTACCAACGATAGATTATCAATTATCAATCGATATTCCGTTACATGATATACAGGTTAACGCGTCACAGCATATTTTGGTTATTCTTTCGATAGATAATGAGTGTCCATTCCCTGATTTTAGCAAATATTGAAATGTTCTCAGACATGCACCAAACTTGGTAAATGAGTGCCTTAAGGCTTCGCATGTGTATTTTGATGTTTTCTTATACTGCTTTCTTACCTAAAAAGTCTCTGCTGGCTTAACACGTCCGTCTACGATCCACAGGAAAGGAAGAGGGATATCTCAAGTTGGGAAGAAATTTGGTGGTTACCGAAATTCGGTGATTCGTGAGAGGAATACACCTGTAATAATCACTTTGACAACTTGGTCCCCGCCCCACGACTTAAAGATAAATTAGGCAGGGAACCAGACTACTGGTATAGAGGTTACACACAAATAAATCAAATCTTACGGTATTTCAATGTAACATCAAGTCGAGTTTCCCTTTATTAGCTACTGAAGATGCTACCGGGAAGAATCAATCATGAGAAACAAGAATTGTCCGTCACACTTATTCCTAAATTCAATTTGTTTTTCAATATAGGTGGTTGTTTTCAAGTAAAATGATTTTCGGGACAAACTTTCCATTTTTTTGACCAGTTAGACAACTTTGTAGCTATATAGCTCTTGTAGTGTCTGTTACTCTGTAATGTTATACCTGTCATTTATTATTAGCCCCGCCTTTTTATAATGCAGCATCTTTGTCCTCTATGATAGCAGAGAATGAGTCTAGGAGTCATACAGTTTGGATTAATATATTAACCAGTTTAGATATCATGTAGTACTAGTAAACATGTATATAAAATAAATATAATCTTAGAACATGTTGTTTTATTAAGTCTTACCACTCACCAATCATATAAAACACAAGACCGTACAGCTCTGCATAAACCCTGCACAAAATTGACTGGTTCCAGACAAAACTGATTTGGTGGTGTATAACCTAAAGACAACATGATTTGGTTTTCAGGGATATCACAACTCCACAAAATTATACAACAGCCTCCTTTGTATTCAAGCATAGCTTTATCTTTCATTTACTGCACTTCTGAATGAAAATTTACCCCGTAAAATACTGTAAGGGCAGTGTCAATATTGATGTCTGAATTTTTTCTTGAAATGGTGTGCTCTATCAATAAATATTTGGCGGACATTTGTTCTACCTTGGTTCAACGAAGACAAAGATAACAGTTTTATTCTGGCACTGAGTCTACTAAAGGCAGGTATTGTTTAGAGATGCATATTGCGCTTATGTTGCACAAACTGGGCTATTTATTGACCCCATCCGCCCAAAAAATAGAGAAAAACTTAATTAATTGATATTCAGTAATCTCCTATGTCATTTCTAAAATAAAGAGATGTGTAGCTTATAGGCTCATAGAAGTGAATGTACCAATCCTACTCATAAACAAACATTTTTTCGCATATTTTCTGTTATTTCGGACAAAACTTGGTTTTCAAAATGGAGCTCTGACGGGCGGAGAAAACAAATATTTAGTGTTGCGGTGCATTTATTAACTTTTTTTCGAATCAGCTATAATGATCTGTATTTATATAACTTTTCCACATTTTAACATAGACGTTATAAGCATATGAAGCATTTTTACATGTTTTTTCTCCTAATATATTGAAATAATGGACTTCTTAAGCTTTAATTTTGCGTTTTTTCTATATTTTGCGCATATTTTCATCGAAATTGAAGAACAAAGCCCTAACGATACTCATCCGTACTCAGAATTAACATTTTATTACTGTATTCTACTGGAAACAGCATGAAACTGACCACAATTTCAACAGAGTATAGCAAGAAGCATGTAAATGGCATTTTCCCAAAAAATAAAGGGTGGTAATTCTATGCCTTTATAACGTTCATTTTGAAATCCCGTAGCTGCAGTAAATAAAACTAGTGTATTTTTTAAATTGTGAATTCTGTAGTATAATGTTGATCGTTTTTTGGAACTTAAAGGCTGAAGACATATTTTATGTTTATGATAAAGTACTAAGTATAATTATACTAAAAAGTCCGTACCTTATAACTTCTTTATTAACTAGCATTTCAGTTTGCGTGATATTTCCACAATTTCTTCAATCTTCTGCGAGTTTATGGTTTGTCTGTTGTTTTTTCTCATTGCAGAAACTATTTTCGTCGTTTAAAAGCTAAATTAGGATGAGAACGCATTAAATAATGCACCGTTTTCAACACTAAAGCAACACCGAGACGTAATTTTCTTTTAAAATTAACCTCCCCTGTTTTTAAGGTCTGTGTGACATTTCCGAAAAAAAATCTTCAAATCATCAACGATTGCCAAGAAAATGATTATTTACACATACAAATTCAAAATAACACCAACCCGGTTCATTCTTACAGATATACATTACATTCTAGCAGCAACAGACAGAAACAGCCATTTCAGTCTATCATACACTTTATTTTAACCACAATTTGGCAAAATATTTCAAAAACTTATCAAATAGGGTTAAAACAACCTTCAAAGAGACTTTGGTTTTGCAATATTCAAATTAATGCAAACATTAATACAAAAAAATCATCAATCACTAGCAGAGAAACCACCAAATTGTTGTTATTTTTAGGTTAGACACAACTAAATCAAATCCTACAGTATTTCAATGTAACATCAAGTCCCAGTCTCACTTTATTAGCTTCTGAAAATACAAACTATGCCGAATTCTAAGAAGAATCAATCATGAGAAACAATTTCATTCAGACTTCTTTCATATCATGACCAATCAACTTTTCCGGTATATCGTCTCAAAGGAGATCACCCCAGTCACTTCGATATCTTTTTATTACAATCTGTAGAAATTTCCTGTTTATTTAAAAACCACAAAAATTTCCAAGAATTGTCCGTCACACTTAGCCTAATTTCAAGTTGTTCCTCACTATATGTTTGCAAGTAAAATGATTTTCAAAACAAACTTTCCATTTTTGTCATCTTATAGCTCTGCACAAATCCTGCACAAAATTGGCTGGTTCCACTGATTTGGAGGTGTATAACCTAGAATCCAGAGGAAAATGCTGACCAAACAGATAAAGAAGGATTATTGGAAATAGCTTACTATTTAGTATAAGTAAAGAAGGGTATTACAAAAATGCAAAATGAATTTAGGTCTTTCAGTTTGTGAAAATTTATTAAAAATAAAAAAAATTGTACTTTTGTTGTAGTTGTTGTTGATGATAAAAATAAAGATAGTAGTTATATCATATTGCGCATCAATCGTAATAATTCGGCTTTCTCCGACAACTTCATATAAAAATTTATTGAAGCCGCCCGAGGTATTCCAAGTGATTACGCATGTGGAACTAAGTCACACTTAGTGTTAATGAAGACGATCATCTTGTTTCAAAATAATGAATATGTAACGAGGGACATTCCTGATAACAAATTATCTCCCTTACTCAGATTACATCAAATGTAGACAAAATAGCACATTGGTCCTTCCAAGCTGGAATCCTCTGACTTTATCCTTGTTTCTAATTTTGATGGTCTTGACTTTTAGTTGTGAAAATTGTCGCTTATGTATTAAATAAAAAGTTAGGTTTATCAAAAAGCAAAGATAATGGTGTTAACAAAACATGTTGCTAAACTTAATACGTGACTACCACTGTTGCAAATAATTAGGCTTAATTGTCACCATACCAAAAGAGAAAATAGCGATAAAAGCAGAGGAATCCAAATGGAAGGACCAATGTAATATCAGAGAGTATTCAGGCTAGATAATCCACTAATTTCCCCCATTGTTAAAGAGGTTGATTTAATATTCGCAAAGTTGTTTAAGGTATTTAGACATATGTTTATATTCATTCCATACCATTTTTAGAAGCGGAAGCTTCTAAAGCTGCACATCAGATTTTGAAATTAGAATCACTTGACCGCTTCTTATCCATACATTCGCGTTGAAAAATAGTACCACAGGTTGTATGAGTTTTCATTGCAATTTTGATAAAAGTGCTTTGATATTGCAGAAATCTGTTGTTTTTGAAAGCTTGAGGTATAATTTCATTTTTTTGTCAAATCAAACTGTAACACTTACAAGTTATTAATTTAGTATTCATCCGCAAAAGTTTCATTCACAAAGTTTACAACGCATTGAAACAATCGCAACTTCTCGGCTCTTTGCTAATCGGCGAGGTATACCGAATGCGTGTGATGAAATAACGTAAACACGAAAACGTACAGGAACAGCCAATCACGCTTTTGACTCTGTTGGTAATAATTTTTTGTTGTTTGGTTGTCAAATCAATCAGAATAACTCAAATATTTTCCTCTAATGAATGTGCTTAAAATATTTTTAACATCATTGCTTTTAGTTTGCATGTTGATTAAATTAACAATGTCAGTATATTTTGTTTTCCCAAATCTTGACCGAAAAAAAAAAATCTTGCTATATTATCATCTGTCCACATTTATGGCGATAATTCACGTTTTTTCAGAACGGAATATATTGTGTTTATGCCAATCACAAAAAGTATTTGAGGCTTCCATTGAACAAGCCATTTCTTGATTATACACAGCAGTTTCCCGAACCACTTTAGTCTTAACGAAAACAGTTAAACAGTACCTATATTCGGACACCTAAATTCGGCTAACTGACGGAACGTCCGAAAATCGAAAAATCGAATATTTTCCAATATGACAAACAAAATATTTGAATATTGATTTCAGTATTCGTTCCAGTCCCTACTTTTTGATAACCTTTTACTTGTATAGCATGTACATAATAATATATATTTTAAATGCTTTTCTTGAAACACCTTCAGTTGATTATTGATAAGCACAGATCTTAAAATATATCTTGGTCATAACGAATGTTAGGATTTAAACATTTCAATTAAAACGTTTGGGGTTTCATCATGACCATGTCTTACCTTAAATTAATTTCATGCCTCATTTCCTTTACAAAAGATAAGATCCAGTCTGAAACTATTAATACCTTAAACAAGTTTTTTTTGGTATCTGATAGAATAGGAGTCTTTATGCAAGTTTACTTCATGTAAGGTAGGATGCATGTGTTGCATTATAAACTTGTCACAAGAAGTTATTCTACATAGTCATTATGTATGTCTAGGACAACTCTGAGTAGATTGATATCCAAATTACATATATTAAACAGCACTGAATGTTTTGAACGTCATGGTCATACTTTCAAGAAATTAGTTTCTGTTAACTTCTGTGTTGTCAGCATAATTGCATTTGAGGCCGCAATATATATATTTGCAGTATTATTTTTTTACATTTCAGGTTATTTATCTACTGTTTCCACATCTAAGTTATTTGTACACATGATTTTGTTACTTTTTTATGAACAGTTTACTTACATAAAATATCATTGATTTCTGTGTTGCTCTTGACTTAGAATAAGCAATTGACAAGTATTTCATTTTAATAGAGATCACCATGGTATTTCCACTACTTTTAGCTTTTCTGTTTCGAAGAAAATCTCGAGCTATTATGATCGCTAGGTCGTCTTCGTTATTGTGCAAAATCTTTGATGTAGCCCGTACCACCACAAAACTTGGAATGCTTGCTTTTTATGAACATATTTTTTGGGGTTAAGCCCCTTTTTAACTTAGAATTTTTGTCAAAATTGGTTTTTAAGAGGAATGATTTCAAATATATCAAAGGTATCAACATGAAACTTGGAATATTTGCTTATTATGACAGTTGTAAGACAAGGGGCATTACTCTGAAAGCTGTTTTAGAATTCTGGCCATTTCAACTTGAATTTATTGTTGAAATTCGTTATTGATATAAAAAATTTGAAAACTGTCAAAAATATTGTACTCATTCTTGGTATACTTGCTAATTCCATGAAATTCATGTTATTTTGTTACAAAACAAACAATGTTTCAGTATCATAATTATCACAATTAACGTTAAGCGACGTATGGAAATAAAAGGTTGAACTATACATCATGCTCAGTCTGGAGAACTCTCGGATAATCCGTGCCACCGAATATACGGTACATTGTATAATATACACGGCTATACAGTTGCGAACTCGTATCAGTTGTTACGCAATATTGCATGACCGTTGCAAATTGAAGGTTGATTGTGTTTCTGTTACGAGGTGAAAAGAGCTGAAAAAATGTTTTAGAGTCTTTAAAATGAGCTCTTTTATTTTTTTTTTAACAAACGGGCCAGCTGGGGTGGGAGAGGGGGGTGGCTTGGGCCCCATAAGCTCCCCCGGTAAATCCGTGCCTGTGGTAGTAATAAGTTGAAGTTGACAGTCGGGAACTATTTTTCTGTTCTATGAGAAGGTTGTAAAAATTAATGCACCAGTCATTTTATACAGACGGACTACTTGCGGATTAAGTAACTAAGAAGTGATAGATGCTGAAATTGTGCTACCATTATTTGTTTGGTCTGACGACCCAAACAAATACAAACCGGGAACTGACAGGTGGCGAAACGTCCAGTATCCTATATATTTAAACATATGCGTTTTCTTGGTTGTATTACACTTGCTCTTCAGGTCATTACTCAACAAGTTACATAAAAAACCGGAAAAGGCACTGAATGGCCAGAATCATATTAGTTGATATCTACTGAGATCTTATTTCGTCATATGTAGCACCACACCACAGAGCAGTTACGTCTCTGAATGAAGGGGGATAAATGTTTAGGGGAGGGTTAAACTCACTTATTAATATTTAGGGACCGAATGTTGATAATCATCAAACGTGCTATTTTCAAGTTCTTGGGTTAATACCTTAGTTAAACTCCAATTAGTTTATTCAGTGAAATGATATAATAATGAAAATAATCATCAATAACAACTCGTCCACAACTTTTGCTATAACTTTGACAATATCAAATTTAGTCGGCGCTCTACTGAGATATGTATTATTCAATGTACATCTATTTGTCTCTTATTTGGTATTTGTCCATTTACTGTTTAGTGGACATATTGTAGCAGCATGATAGCAAAGTATTTTAATAGTTATCCTGTGATTGTTTCTATTGAAATGCTGTAATTGAAAAAAAATGAAAAACGTTTCTTTTGTTCTTTTCTCCACTCCTAACTTTGTACAAGTATACATGCGTTTTGTTGATATGCTGATACTACACTTGCCTAATACTGCATATGCTTAATTTAAAATTAACAGTTAGTATATAAATTTATCAGTGCTGAGACCTGGCTAAAATTAAAAGTCACTGGTTCTTATCTAGTTTAGGCCAGGAAAAATCTGTGACTACTTAATCATATTTGTAGCTCCATAGTAGCATTACCAGGAGCAGAGAATACCCTAGTGCTTGCAGCGCTTTGATTCCTCTTTGAGTCAAGCGGTGAAAGGAGTTGCAACACACACAAAGTTACTTCCCCTGTTATATCCAAGGGAAGTAACCACTGCGTGGAGCTTGATTTGCAGAAAAATGGCAGATTACGATGATGATGACGACGGAATGTGGAATGCAACTGGGGAAGAAAGTATTATTGAAGGAGTAAGCTTTTATTCTTTTCATCTGCCAGCCATAATCGTTGTCGATCGTTTGACATTATCAAGGGGAAATTCTTTATAAAGAATAAAAAATGGCAAAACGTCCCCAATTGAAAGGGGCCGCAATTGAAACGTTCCCTACATTTCATGCATTTGTAAAACGTCCTAAATTAGTGAAAACGTGTTTTCTTGGAGGAAACGTCCATATTGTAAATAAATGATTCATAATCATTCCATATTCGACTAAAATGACCCAGTTTAAGTCTCAAAACTCTCCACCTTTGAGGAAAATGCCCCTATTTAATTTGATTTCAGTTTTCGGATTTACAATAAGCACAAGTTTAAATTAATAACCTAAACTGAATCTGCGCCAGTGCCACAGTATTTTGTAAATAAGTGTTATTGCTGTAAATGCAGCTTTTAAAAAATACCAAAGAATGGTCCATGGCAAGCAAGTCAAATCGGCCCCAAGTCGATTCAGCCTCAAAATATGTCAAATCAGCCCCAAAAAAGTCAGATCAGCCCCATTGCATTTTTTATAAGTCCAGTCGGCCCCAGAATAAGTCAGATCGGCCCCATTTTTTTTAAAGAAGATTTATAAGATATAATTGTGTTTAAATAATTAAATAAAAATCAGCTTTAATGTTTGCGAAAATTGTTATTAACATAATTTTACACGCGCGGAATAATTTCTGTTTGATTATCAATGTGACAAACAAAAACAACTTACTGTTAAATTAAATTAGCTTTAATGTTAGTGATAATTTTTATTAACATAATTTTTAGTGTGTAATCTGCGTTACTTGACAACATCACAAAAACCTCAAGTTAAAATAATGTTTCATATAGCCTTTTAAAGAGGCTGTACTCCAGATTTGATATAAAAATATTTGTTACATTAATTAAATATCTAGATGCCGTGAGATTACAACAACATATGATATTTTACTTCAAAACTGATTATAAAAGTCAAAATAGAACCAAAAGAATATAATCGCTTCAGCCTGATTTGAACTCTGGACCTTCATGTTAACAAAATTTTTTCACCGCTTTTACTGTCACCACTATCGCTGCTTGCATAATAATAGCTATTTATTTTAAATTTTATACAGTATAGTTATACCATCGCGTTACGGTATAGCACTATGATAGGAAAAAAATCGATTTATAATGTGATTATCTGACTTATTTTTTGTCAGTTAGTTAGTTTTTAAGCATTAGTCATAAATATTACAAGAAATTTATAATACAAGAAAACTTTCTTTTTTTGTCATCTGGAGGCCAGCCCCTTTAAATGTGCTATAATTAATCAAATTATATTTAAATGAATAAATGCGCAAACAATTCCAAAATCAAAAAATGATGATTTTTATTATGATTATGATACTGTTTTGATTTGACGTGATTAATAGTGGAGTTAATTAGATAATCTTTTCATTTATATTGATTGGCACTGTAATGTATTAAATGTCACAATAGAATTGCACGCTAGGGTGCTTAATCCACAACGTAAGATCAAAGCAACAGTATATAGAATGGAGAAAGATAATCATGTCATTTATATAGGTGTTGATTGGGTATTGTTTATTAACTGTGTCATGCAACAGAACCAGTGCCTGCAAGGTGATTTAATCCACGACATAAGATCAAAGCGTTTAATTTTATATAATTGATAATGATTTAGCTGGGTGCCTTAGTGTGGACCCTTGTACCTTAGTTGAGTTTACGCTATCCTGGGTCCACACTTAGTTGAGACTTACTTTTATATATTTTCCCAAGTTCGTCTCAACTCATAGTAGGTACCTCAGAATTTTTGATTAATTTTATTGACAAAATTCATTAAATACCTTGTTTAACCAAGGTATCAGTTTTTAGGGATAATCATTCCTAGTACCCCTATCAACTTATAGGTTCTCTTGAATTATTTTTTAGCACTGCGTAAAATTAGACACATAAATTTTTTTACGTCTTTAAATTATTTTATATGGTTTGAAATAAATTTACATATTTTATGAATAAAACAAGTACATATTTTTACTCCCTGGAATTTAACGAAATACTTTCTTTTTGATAAATAAAATATAGGTTTTAGCCGGCATAATCTATATATGTTTGTATAAAAACTATTGGTTTTCAAAATTTGATTACATCAAAGTTACATGAATGATCTTTATTTCAATTTAAGTTAATCTCAGAAATATTTTGCTCAATATAACACAGTTTAGAAAAGTTAATAGCTATATGTCAATTATATACATTTAAGTCTAAGACTATAGACTACATAGTAATTTCCTAAGGGAATATAATTATATCATTGTATTCACTTTTAAGTCTGTTTGAGGGTGCTACCAATAAGTAGGTAACACTTCTTTGAATAGAAATAATTAACACTCTTACATGTGACTATAAACAGTTAATTTAATTATCATAAGTCGCTCTCGGTCATATGGCTCAGGCCTAAATAAACAATCCTGATCAGTCAGTCAGTCAGTCAGTCATTGTCTTGATAATGAAACAAATTCGCAAATATCCTGTGATAGGGCAAAGATTAATTTAAGCTTCACAGAAGGCATACAAAATTATACCATTAAAATATGTTTGATCAATAAAATGATATATAAATAAATGTAAATGATCTTTGAATGCTTTGTAGGGTGAATTCACTGAAAAAATACAAAAAAACATGACATTTTACATAAAAAACTGAGGCCAATTTGACTTGAGGCCAATTTGACTTGGGGGCCAATTTAAGTTGGGGCCGATTTGACTTGGGGCTGATTTGACTGTAATTAGGTCCATGTCTAGTCCAAATCATAGGCACTCGGTGTCAGGACAAAAGAATTATGTCTTCGATTGTTTGAATGACCGATTTGGTCGAACTTCAACCCAACAAGATGGTAGCATTCGGTATTTCTTTGATAAATCCCCACAGAAACTTCTTTACAACAAGGTGGTAACATTTGATACAATTGGGGCTGAAGTTTGACCAAATCGGTCATTCAAACGTTTGAAGACATAACTCTTTTGTCCTGACACCAAGTGCCTATGGTCCAAATAATTGTGCTTAAAGTTGCAGGGGTTTCATTAGGCGGGTATTTCTCCCGTCTATTTTTCTTAAAATCAGGCTTATTTTATAACAAACTGGCAGCAAATCATCCGCCTACTTTACCTGTATTACCTCCAACTCAAAAACTTAATGAAACCCCTGAAGTTGAATATCGTGCTATTTTTTGAATGATCAATATCCACCTTCAGTAAAGGCAGCATCCTGCCTGAAGTTGCATTATTGAGACTAGGTCCATGTCACCCTCAAGTGAGTGTCAATTACTAGGGGTTCTGGGACTCATTTTCATTTTGTTGTTTTCTAATAGTAAACACTATTACTATATTCCCCATGTAATACATGAGGGATATTGCCAGTCAGATTCAGAAATATATCCTGAAGTGGAAAAGGTGATGTGACTTAACACTATGGTTGTAAGCAGGGCTCGAGAAATTTTTAAATCTCAATGGTCCCGGCCCCACTTTATGGTATATTTCAGGCATTTATCTTGACTGCCATGGATCTTCATTATTTTGAACACTAATTTAACAATATTATCTTGAATAGAAGAAAATTTTTATGTATTCTTTAGCTGCTAAATTGATAGTTACACTACTTCTTTATCTTAAAAGTGGCATGTTCAACAGTACTTTTTCTGATCCTGACCTTTGTGTGTTGTAGGACACATAGAATAAGTATGCCCTTATTTTCAGAGGGAATAAAGATATTGGCACTGTGTGGTGCTCTACACTGAAACTAACACAGCTTGAAATCATCTTTTTAACACCATGTTTTGTTAAAAATGTGTTCTCCACATTTTTCTAGAGTCCAGAACATGAAGATGAGGAGATGGGAGATGATGCTGTACAGCAGGAATGTCTAGATACATTTTCCAGTAAAGACTATATTATGGAACCTGGAGTATTTTCCATGCTTAAAATGTGAGAGTACTTCATAACCTAAAACATTGCTTTCAAGTGATGTAAAAATTTTCAACATATTGTTTTAAATTTCAAATCAGCCAATCAGTACCTAGCTTTCAAATTTTTGAAGGTGAATCAATTTCTATTTTTAACCATTTGAACACATGAAAATCTCTATTTAACTTGGATCCCAAATGACTCAGTTGTTTTCTGCCATAAACCATAGTCACTCAGGTCAGACTTAATAAAGGAAATCTTTGAAAATATTGAGATAATTGTATATTTGGGAAAATGTCCTGTAGCTTTTGTCACATAATAGTTACTGCGTGTATACAAAAATAAACAGGCCTGTTTACTTGAATATTGTCGTCAATATGCTCACGCTAACTAAAAAATATTCATTTAGTAAATGTTATTTTACAAAACAAAAAATATTTTATAAATATTCAAGATGGTTTAAACATGCTATAAAAGTTTACACACTCAACCTCAGCATGCCGTGTGTACAGGTAAACCATAAAGACATGTCATAAGATGCAGTCTCATTGGCTGGGATATAAATAACAATACTGGAAATCTAAATTATCCAGAAGATGGAAATGAATGGGTCCCCTTCAGATCTTACCGTAGTTAGATCACATACTTCAGTCAGTTTGTGCTTCAGTAACCTTTCAAAGACTTTACTGTTACTCGCATTTTTTACAAAGACAGGACTTTATGGTAATTTAGAGAAAGCAGGAACATCATGTGTTAGCAAAAATCTTTAATATGGTGATGCCAACTTTGAAGTTGTTTTCTAGGTGACATCAAATTGACCAGATTGGTGATTTTGTCACATTACATCACATATGTCATGTGACTTGAAAATGGCTGCTTACTGAGTCTTTGACTTGCATAATTTGCATTACTTTTTGTAACTGTTATTTTAATCAAAATCAACTTGGCAGATTTATTTATGTCATTTATGCACTAAATAAATGATGAGATTTAGTTAGACCTAAACAATAAAATTTCCTAATTTCTGTATAATCTAGTTTGTAAATGCCATCTGAATTCTTGGAAAGAGAGTTGGGGCTTCTATATACTTTTGTTGACAAGTATAATTCTGCATTAGGCACTTGTGATTTTATATAAAAACTTTTTATAAAAGCTTTAAATGCCTCGAAATCTCATAATTAGTCAATATATACATGTTAAATAGAATTATTGAAATAGTGTTATGCCTTGTTTTGACCAGGTCAGTTGGTGAGTTTCTAGCATCATGAAGAATGGTCAATGATTACCTGCTTCTCAACCTGATAACTTAGCATTTAGGATAAGGAATTTGTTAATATGTGAACAAGAGGATTTTCATAAGCATTGAAGGCTTTCCCTTTGAGTAAGGATGATAATGTAATAGAGAAGCTGTTTACTTCTTTTAAGAATTAATGAACTCTCCAAATACTAGTCAATCAGGCTGATTAAATCTTTGTACTGACAGGTTTCTTCAAGCAGGGGGATCCCCGGAGCGTGTTGTAGAGTTGTTGTCAGACAACTACCACGGCGTGGCTCAGACTGTGAACTTGCTGGCAGAATGGATGATACAGGTTGGAGTAGACATCAAAGAAGTCCAAGAGATGGTTGAAAATCACCTGAAGGAGATGATTATTAGAACATTTGATCCAAAAAAAGCAGACTCCATCTTTTCAGATGAAGGAGAGGTTTGTTAATAGTTTCTTCATAAGAATTATGAATTCTATGTTTAATATTTTATTCATACAATTAATCTGTGAGCCTTTTGGCTAGTGGAATGTTCTCTTTATTTAAATGAAGGATTTTATGCCCCTGGAGGGAGAGCATACATTGTATTGTTTTTGGGCTGTCTGTCTGTTTGTCACAAAACTTTAACCTTGACTATAACACGAAAGTCCTTCCACCTACAGCCTCCAAACTTCACAGGTGCATGCACCTTGATGAACTCTACCAGCCACACCTACTTAGAGGTCAATGTCCCCCTCCCCTGAGGGCATGGCGTTCATTCGAACGTAGCGTTTGTAAATATATATTTTTGGATAATGATAGATTATTTATTAACAATCTTCTCCTTTTAGTCTTCTTTCATTTGTAGCTAAATACATATGTGATTTACATTTTAAAATTGTTTGTAACTTTGTTTAAAAAAAATTCTGGTGAAACCAGAAAAACATCCCAGACTTTTCACAAAAAAGTTACTGAATTTTGATGCCACAGATAAATTAGTTTTTAACAGTAAGTTGAATAAAAATCACTCCACATATTTGCTGTCTGTCATTGTCATTCACAGATGGAACTGGCATTGTCAGTACTAACTTCTCCTAGAAGTCTTCTGACTTCTCCCAAATCTTGCCTTAGGGAGAAGTTACTTCTCCCAAAATTTTGACCCTAGTGAGAGCCCTGTATTGTCTAGATAAAATTGTAACCCAACTTCATTTAAATTGATCCTGTCCCAGAGAAAGAAAGCAGTCTTGCAATCTATATCAGGAATTATAATTTCACTTTTGCCAGATTCCTAACAATTTTTTTTCATATTTGGTTCACATGTTTCCTTTTTTCTTTCAATTGCTTTGTGACCACTAATTGCATCCCTCCAGAATTCTGGTCAGAATGTCCATCCAGACTAGAAAGACATCTGGAAATGCCTCACATTTCTTGTTTAATTATGTCTCCCTAAATTTCCAGGAGACATAAATTATTGTTTTTGCCTTCGCCGTCCGGCTGTCCATCCGCACTACCGAAAAGAAATAGGGGGCCATCTAACTGTAAACATAACAAAAGAGAACAATAGAATTCATTCCGTAACAATAGAAAAAGGGGCCAGTGGCCCTCTATTAAACAAAAGAAAATAACAAAAGAAAAGGCCCTCTATCCAGTTTCGGCCGGACGTCCGTCTGTCCGCATTCAGGTTGTCCGGCTTTCACAGGTCAAACTGCTGGCGGGATTTCGACGAAACTTCACAGGATTGATAAGTACTTTCTGCATGGCTGAACAAAATGGCCACCAGAGCTAATCATAGAAAAACCTTGTCCGGCTTTCACAGGTCAAACTGCTGCCGGAATTTCAACAGAACCTCACAGGAGTGATCAGTACCAGACCAAGTTGTGCATATCGCTGGCACTTTCTGCTTGGCTGCACAAAATGGCTGTCAGAGCTAAAAATAGAAAATCCTTGTCCCGCTTTCACAGGTCAAACTGCTGCCACCATTTCGAGGAAACTTCACAGGAATGATCTGTACCAACCTTAGTTGTGTTTGTTGCTGGCTTGTTCCCTTTGGCTGCACAAAATGGCTGTCAGAGCTAAAAATAGAAAATCCTTATCTGGCTTTCACAGGTCAAACTCCTAGTGGGATTTCCGCAAGACTTCACAGGAGTAATCAGTACCATGCTTAGTTGTGCATAATGCTGGCATGTTCTGCTTGGCTGCACAGAATGGCCGCCAGAGCTAATAATAGAAAATCCTTGTCTGGCTTTCACAGGTCAAACTGCTGATGGGATTTGGACGAAACTTCACAGAAGTGATCAGTACCAACCCTGTTTGAGCATATAGCCAGCACGTTCCACTTCACTGCACAAAGTGGCCGCCAGAACTAAAAAAAAAGAAAATTATTCTTCGGCTTTCACAGGTCAAACTGCTGATGGGATTTGGATGAAACTTCACATGAGTGATCAGTACCAACCCTTGTTGTGCATATCACCTGCATGTTCTGCTTGGCTGCACAAAATGACCATCAGAGCTAAAAATAAAAAATCCTTGTCCCCCTTTCACAGGTCAAACTGCTGGTGGGATTTTGACGAAACTTCACAGGAGTGATCAGTTCCAAGTGTAGTTGTGCATGCTTCACTGCTCAGAAGGGCCACCAGAGCTAAAAATAGAAAAACCTAGTCAGGCTTTCACAGATCAAACTGCTGATGGGATTTCGACGAAACTTCACAGGAGTGATCACTACCAAGCCTAGTTAACTAGTGCATGTCACTGGCATGTTCGGCTTGGCTGCACAGAATGGCTGCCAGAGCTCTAAACAAAAAATCCTTGTCAAGCTTTCACAGGTCAAACTGCTAGCGGGATTTCGACGAAACTTCACAGGAGTGATCAGTACCAACACTAGTTGTCTTGGTGACTTTAATGCACCAGTGTCAGCTAATGAGCTCGACTAACTTCAGTCAACTTACAACAACTCCCAGTACAATTCGACAAACCCTGATTGATCTCAAATATGTGAAAAACCTTGCAGTTGTACAATCTGGAACTGAGCTATCATGCAAATATATATGCAAACATTTGGATTAACAACAACACAGAGCCTCTTTGAACTCTTTGATAGATCAAATTCCATCTGTGTGGAAAGCTTAAAATACTTCTGATGTTCAACACCATTTGTCACTAGGTAACCAATATCTTTACTTTTTGATTGTAAAACATGAAGTGTTTTATCATTTCCACATCAGTTTTCAGCTTCACCTACATCTATTAAATCTGTTAAAACCAACTGCAACTTATGTTTTGACTTCCACTCTCCATACCAAAACACATGCCACTGTTCCACCCTTAGAGTACATATTTGGGAGACATATGTTTTTGTGACAATAATCCCTTCTAGTTGAGGTCCAAATGTCAGGTGTTTTGGTAGAGTTGCCAAGCACCCACACATCTGAATCTGTCTGAAGTAATCAGTCGTCGACCATATCTTCTAAATCATCAGCATCAGCCCTGCATTTTTGTCCCCTTGTCCTTCTCGGAGGTTCGGCATTGGCTTGAGCTTCTTCGTCCTGAACAGCTGGAGCTTCTGCATTCTGAGCATTATGCCTGTTCGCTAAAGGCTCAGCTTTACATCGACCATATTGCCTAATTTAAGTGGAAAAGAACTTTCCAGATGTACAGTTGAGAGCATAGTAAAAATGACTGAGGTGACCTGCATGAAAATTCTGCTTAAATAGCCACAAGATTCATAGCTCCCGAGAGAACCAGGTTACAGATACATTTTAACCAAAAATCACACAGATAACCAAATGCCTAAAAACAAAAATGCTTTATATTCTCATAAAAATAAATGGAATTATCTTAAAGAAAATAATTCCTATTATTTAAGGGTTTGTCCCTTTAATGTAAAAAGTAATATTGTAGTTCAAATACTTCACGCACTGATTTAATGAAACATTTGTTGAATATTGTGATAGTAATTCAAATACATGTAACTCAAACACTTTGAATACATGAAGAAAAAAAAAGTTAAATATTGTGACTGGTTACTGTAATTGCAGACACCTGGCTGGTTGGCTGAAATGATAGAGTTCCCAACATGGAGAGAATTGTTCTACAGACTGGCAGAGGAGTACCCAGACTGTCTCATGTTGAACTTCACAATCAAGGTGAAGAAAATGGTTAAATGCATAAGCAAAATAAATTTCCTCTTAATTGCATTTCAGTATCAGGTGTGTAATGAGTTAGGTGGTATGAGGTGTGTATACCTACATGGACTACATTTATGTAGCATGCTGAAGTTGAGATTCTCATTCCCAAAATTCCTTTGAATTAATTAGTAATTTTTGGTAAGTTTTAATGACTTGTTATGTGGAGAATAATGCTGGCAATTAAGATCAAAATTTAACTAAAATTTACTCTGTTGGTTTCTAGATGTTCCTAATTTTATTTCAAGGGTATGTAATAAAAAGATTACTTGCTTTGCACTGAGACATATGCTCTTGTTCTTCTCTTAGAGTGACAAAATATTGCACTACTGAAGTCACAATATAAATAAAACTCCAAGGGAAGTACTTGTGCTTTAAGCTTTATAGAGAAAGGGGAAGAACAACTTAAAAGTTTAGATCAAAGCAAGAGCATTGCCTATCTTACCGGACCTTGAAATGGTCAGTAACTTGTGAAACTCATGTTTTAGATAATTCCTGAGTAGGGTTGAGTATACCGGTAGTACGGTGTATTAGATAAAAAAATTGGTATGATTTGATTGATTAAAATTTCTGTATACCGCCCATTAAAAAAAATAAAGCATTATTGCCAATTTATACAAATATTCACACCAGTGCATAGACAGCTTGCTAAAAAGAAAATTCGCTCATTATTTTCACCTATAACTTGACTATGTTCGTGGATGTCAGCATATATAAAAACACCTACCGGTACTTTCCTTTTTTGTAACCTCTCCACCATTGCTCAGATTTAGTCAGAAGATGCTAATTTGCATACAGAAGTTATTTTTAGAAACAACATTTCATTTACAGCACCTGATAAATTTAGTGCTGATAAGTATTCTGGACAGATCGTACTTCTTCCTCTGTAATGTTTACAGCTAGTTCTCAGTAGAGTCAAGGTTCTGACAACCACACTTCTGAGTATGTTTTGGTCTTTCTACCTTTTTGAATTGATTTATGTTTTGAATGATCCACTATTGTTGTCTACGTCATGTATTCAAAATTGATCATATGACATTGACAACTCATTTTACAGATATTGGCAAAGTGCTTTTGGCATATCTGAAGCAATTTAAGACTGGCGGTACATAAAATATTTTTGATAATTTAATCCTTATGTATCTCAAGCACATCTTGCCATCCAAGAAAAGAAAACATGCAGAAATGGTGTTTATAATGTTTTAAGCAGTCTAGAGTTCTTATTTGGTTTATTTTTATGCCCCCACAAAGTGGGGTGCATATAGCATTGCACTTGTCCGTCCGTCCGTCCGTACGTACGTCTGTCCATACGTCCCGAAATCTTGTGAACGCAACTCCTCTTAAACCGGATGGCAGATTTTGCTTAAACTTCCAGGGATGAACAACCTTAATGTGTAGATGGTAGTAAAGGAAGGAATTTTGGCTGCGACAAAATTTAACAGAATTATGGCCCTTTGTTGATTTTTTCACTAGAAATTTTGTGAACGCAACTCCTCTTAAACCGGATGGCAGATTTTGCTTAAACTTCCAGGGATGAACAACCTTAATGTGTAGATGGTAGTAAAGGAAGGAATTTTTGCTGCGACCAAATTTAACAGAATTATGGCCCTTTGTTGATTTTTTCACTATATACCATATAGAAATTTTGTGAACGCAACTCCTCTTAAACCGGATGGCAGATTTTGCTTAAACTTCCAGGGATGAACAACCTTAATGTGTAGATGGAAGTAAAGGAAGGAATTTTTGCTGCAACCAAATTTAACAGAATTATGGTCCCTTGTTGATTTTTTCACTATATACCATATAGAAATTTTGTGAACGCAACTCCTCTTAAACCAGATGGCAGATTTTGCTTAAACTTCCAGGGATGAACAGCTTTAATATGTAGATGGTAGTAAAGGAAGGAATTTTTGCTGTGACCATATTTAATAGAATTATTGCCCTTTGTTGATTTTTTCACTATATACCATATAAATAATTGAACATATAAATTTTACATTTGTAATTTAATTTATCATGTACATAAGGTTACCTGTAGATCATTTTAGGTATATGTACAGAAAAAATCTTACATACAGGATATACATGCTCTTGTTTATGAGCACTTATGCATAGTGGGGGCATCCGTGTCCTATGGACACAGTTCTAGTTTATGACAATTATGGCCAGTGTTACAACTTAAATTTTGTATATTTTTACTATATCTTGTTATTCATTAAATATTTTTGCCTGGCAATCTGTTTCCCTTTTGAATATATAATTTGACTTTTTTATACGCCCGGGCGGGCAGACATGTGGCGTCCTGATGTTCAAGTCAGTAGATCTCATTGAGATGGAGTGCAGTGCATAAGAACCATCACTCTGCACTTCATGATTTTGCGGTTATTCCCCTTTGTTTAATTTCCTTGTCCAGAGCATAACTCCAACACTATCAGAGCTATTGACTTGAAAGTTCCAAGGTGGATAGATCTCATTGAGACAGAGTGCAGTGCACAAGAATCATCACTCTTCACTTCCAGATTTTGGAGTTATGCCTCATTGTTTAATTTTCTTGTCTGGAGCGTAACTCCAATATTATCAAAGCTATTGACTTGAAACTTCACAGGTGGATAATTTTCATTGAGTTAAAGTGCAGTGCACAAGAATCGTCACTGTACACTTCATGATTTTGGAGTTATTCCCCTTAGTTCAGTCGTACTTGATGTTTGTCTGGACAATACTCCGACATTATCAAAGCTATTGACTTGAAACTTCATAGGTGGATAGATGTTATTAAATCAAACTGCTCAATTAAAGGGCGTATTTTGCTCCGCCTTGTGGCGCTCTTGTTTGCCAAGAGATCTCATCTGGATGAAAATTTATTTGTGATGAAAACACTGCTCTTAAAGAAAAAAGAAAACCATTGATTTATGATAAGTAAAAGCAAGTATTTTTGGTTTGTCAAAAACAGTGTAACTAATGATGTTTGCCTGTTGATTTTAGTTAAATTCATTGCTTGAAAATAAGATATGGCATACATGTTTCAGTTGTTTTGTATTATTTTAACTGTACTCAATACTACTTCTGAGTAAAGATAAAGTTTTTTTTAAAGGTTTCTTTCCTTACATATGCAGAACATTTTACCTGTGAAAAAAAAAGTGATAACACTGTCCAAATTGTTTTTGGTAAAATAGTTTTGCAGGATACAAGATTATGATTTGTAACTTTATTTTTAGTTGATATCAGATGCTGGGTTCCAAGGGGAGATAACTTCTGTATCCACTGCATGTCACCAGATTGAAGTGTTTTCAAGGGTCTTGCGTACTTCTATAACCACCTTCCTTGAAGGTGGAGTAGAAATAATGGAGAAAAACCTGCCAGAGTTTACTGTAAGTCCTGGTAAATTTGTAATTCTGTCCTGTTTGTTTGTTACTAAACTGAAGGCCATGTGTGTTTGAAATAAGAATGACCCGAGACACCTGTCCTGTATTTGCTTTATCTTTGTTTTACTTGATTGTAAGTTGTGCTCGAGCACAGATTGAAAATCACTTAAATGTATGTTGTTATGTTGTTTGTTGATATTTCTGGTTGCTTTACCTGAATGAGTTTTAAAGTTTTAAGATTGTTTTCTAAGTAGCTCACAATTAGTTAAGTTACTTAAGTTTATCAAAGATCACAACTACAGTCCAGGGGACATACTCTAAAATTAAGCAATGATACTATAGTTTATTTTATTCGCTCATTCTTAATTACTATATTATAGCAAGTAAAATGTTTATTTGAAACATACAAGAACTTTCAGATTAAGGGCTAAAATTGATTGAAGTATTCAGTTTTCTTGCTATGCTTGTGTTTTTGACTGACACCTTGTCATCTGATAATGATTTATTAAATATCATTCACATTTTCATGGTATTGAAGGAAATAAAAAAGCTCTGAATTTTAGTGTATGCCTCTTTAATTACCAGAGATGTTATATGTCATTTGCATTATAGAAAATGGTATGTCATGGTGAACACACATACTTGTATAGTCAAGTGCTGATGACTATTCTGGCACAGGAGCAAAAAGGTGGGTCCAATATCAGAAGAATATGCCAGGAGCTACAGAAATGTGCTAATGACAGGTACACTTGATGTCTTTCTTTCTACATGTTTAGAGTTTATTCAATGAAAGCATGTAGGCCTCCAGCCCAGATACAAACAATATACAAGTACATGTGGACAGAAGTTCCTTTTTCTCATCACTTCTTTTCAGAGAAGGTTAGTATGTGACACATACATGTACAGTACACAAGTACAGTGAATTGGCATTATATTCGAGGATCGAAATTCCTTGTGTATTTCAAGCATTTTCTAAGGTTCCAACTAAATAACTAGAAAAAATACCAAAATTGATTTATCAGTTGCAATTGTACTTATATGTCCTGAATGAAGGGCATGTTAATTGAATCAGGAAATTGTAGTTCAGTAAAATCCTGCTGTTAAGACCACCCATAGTTCTTAGATAAAATGATAGTAAAAGTAGGGTGGGCTTATAAGTAGAATGGACAATGCTATTTGATATTTAAGTTTGTTGGTCGCTATTATTCTACAATGGACAGACATTTATGTAGAACACTGGTAGATGTACAATGTATATGGCATTATCTTATTAGGACAGGCAAGTTATAAAGTCAAATGTAAAATAAATTACTTTTATGAACTTCAGTTTAATTCAGCATAAATATAATGCAAATGTTAAAAAATTTACATGTATTTATTTTAAGCTCGCCTGAGCAGGAAGTGCTCAAGGGTGAGCTATTAGGATGGGTGACTGTCCGTTGTTGCAGGTTTTCCATTGGCCATGATCAACATTTTCCTTCAAATGACATCTTCTCCTGAACCGTTAGGCTAATTTTAACTATTCTTCACAGGAGTGTCCCTCATTTGGCCCTTATTCAAATACATATACTTTAAAAGTGAATAGTTCCATACCATTTTCCTTAAAACTTTGAAAATCTTCTCAGAAACTACATGCCTGAATTCAAAATAGCTTCAGGAAAATGTTCCAAAGGTTACCCTCAATCAAATTCCTTCAAGCCAATTTGGTCCCTTTAAAAACATGACCTGCTGAGGGGGGAGGGGGGGGGGCTGTTTTCACTATATTGCTACATGGAAAACTTTGAACATTATCTTCTTCGAAACTACCTGCCCAATTTTAAAATAATTTTACAAAAAAATGTTGTTTAGGTTACTCTTAATCAAAACTCTTCAGGCCATTTTGGTCCCTTAAAAAACATGGCCTATAGAGGGCGGGGTCTGTTTTCACTACATTACTATATGAACTTTTTAAAACATTGAAAATCATCTTCTCAGAAACTGCTCTCACAATTTCAAAATAATTTTCCACAAATACTCATTAGTGCACCCTTTATCAAGATCCTTTGAGTAATTTTGGTAAAAAAAAAATCTTAGCTGACATGGGGCTATATGGAAAACTTGAAATATCTTCTCCACAGAAACCCTGACCCGATTTCAAAATTATTTCACAGAAATAGCTTTTATTGAATTCCTTCAAGCCATGATGGTTTGTTAAAAAAAAAGACTTTGCAGACAATAGTTGTGCAAGTTCTCATTGTATGACTATGTGGGGTATCTTCTTCTCAGAAAACCTCTGGCCATAGTTCAAAGTTATTTGACAGAAATGTTTCTTTGGTTGACCTTTATCATATTTTCTTGAGTTACGTTGCTTAAAGAAATTTTAAACACATGGGCAATGTTGAAAACAGATTTTAACCTTGACATACTGACCTATGTTCTGTGTTTGGAAGTTAAAGCAAGGAAAAATCAAACAATATCTACTATGGTTCTATGGTGAGTGATAAGGGGCTATCATGGCCCTCTTGTTTCCTCTTAGTTGCATTGAGTTATGCAGTGGTAAGACATTTCCTTTCATGATCTACTGTGTAAATTCAGAATTAATATAATGCAGCTGTAAGCACCGTCTTTAACAAGCACTTTGTTTTATCAGTGCTACTTTTTCTTCAAAATTCACACCTCTTTTACTCAAACTCTGCAGAAGAAGCATAGATTTAATCAAATAATTATGTAAAATTTGATAAATTCCCTTAGTGGAATACTTCTAAGTTCAACGAAAGAAAGGAATATAAAAAACATGCCTTCTAATCATCTCCTGTTTGTTGCTGAATAACAAGTATATGTATTTCACAATGTATCTGGTTCTAGTTTCATTAGATTTATTTAGTGTTTTGGTGGTATAACTGGTTGCAAAGTGGTTCAATTATTTTAAATAAGGAAAACAGCTAATTCAGTGCTACACAGTTTATCTATATATATATATCGTCCCCTTAATGCAAAAAGGTACCATGTGACATTTTCATGATTTTGAGAAAATCGCATTCGAAAGTTTGAAGCTTGAGATCAAATCAGATTTTTGTGCAGCAGAATTTTCTCTTTACATATAAGTAGGCATAGGTCTAGTGTGTATTCTCAGAAAGTATGTACTCATTATTTTCACTAATTAACCGTAATTAGTTAATTAAGTATTATGGACCCTTTTTGCATTATACACTTTTATGAGATTTCCTTGCGACAAGGCACCATATGAAATGATGGTTCCTTTTTGCAATGAACATTTTCGAAACTAGCACGAAAAATATCCTCAGAAGGTACCATCTGAATTATTGCATTAACAAATTTAAGAATATACAAGACATTTTCACATTTTATTATTCATAAAGAGATATGATACAGAATGAAATTGTGTGTTTCATTATGAATTAGGCGATTAAGAGAAAAATTGCCATTTTGTTGAAGTTGTTATCTTACAATAAACGAAAATGACATGTTTCATCAAAACCTTAATACGAGACACTTCATGTTATGTTTTGACTTAGTTTGCTGTATACCTATGTTTATTCAATGTCTGTGTCCTCAACACTCGACTCCATAGGTACAAAATCATTTTCCGTTTTGCTAGATGGTAAGCTCTCGTATTAACTGTGGAACTCTTCTGGAATTATTTCCTTGGTACATAAAGCAATCAGATCACTTTTTTTCTGCATTGACATTGGAAGTTTTGTAACATAACACATTGATAAATCTTTGTACCTTTCTGGCCACTTGTGCAGTCTCCCATTCTTTCTTGTTGTTCTCTCGACATTGATCTCATGGAAGATTGCAGGGTCAAAGCTGCAATTTAGAAATACAGATTTTGGGTTTTGTCTGCGCACTTGTAACCATTTTACCTGTAACCTGTAACCAGTTAATTCGCAAGATCCTCTTTTGCATTGAGTCCCGTCCCAAACATGACACACAACTTGTTTGTCCCCCAGAGAATAAATAGTGAAGTTGTAACAACATTGTTTCCTTGAATAATAAAGTTAGATGACTAAGGAACACGGCTTAGTAAGAACAGCTTGTAAGTCAAAAGCAGCAGCGTAAATGCTTTCATCTGCCTTAGCCATGTCTTTGTCTTTCTGGGTGTTTCTTTTCTGGACTTTTATATGGGGCACGTTTGTGCGGGGTAGTTTCTGTGTGCACTTTCGAACTGTGTGGCTCATTAGTGATATTGAAACCTGATTCAACAAAAGGTGAACTAATTTCATTGACTTCACTTGTTTCTTGAATATTAACCTGATCTCTGCCATCATTAGAAAGTGATTTAGTTCCATTGTAGTGTTCCTGTCCACAAACTGCCAAGTATGCCAGGCAAATGACTTTTATATGGGGCACGTTTGTGCGGGGTAGTTTCTGTGTGCACTTTCGAACTGTGTGGCTCATTAGTGATATTGAAACCTGATTCAACAAAAGGTGAACTAATTTCATTGACTTCACTTGTTTCTTGAATATTAACCTGATCTCTGCCATCATTAGAAAGTGATTTAGTTCCATTGTAGTGTTCCTGTCCACAAACTGCCAAGTATGCCAGGCAAATGACCTTACTTGTAGTTTTCTCAAGCTTGATCTCAATGACTGGTGTTGACACTGACTTTGAATATATTCTTAAACAGCTTTCTGTAATATTTGCAACTGCAAGTGGAATGATATCTGCAATATCTAAATTCCACTGACCACTTGTCTTCAACAAATTAATGTCACTGAGAAATGCCTCTTTAGTATTCCCATCGTTTTTGGCCATAAATGACATGTATCTATCTGCATTTTCACCCTAAAAAGCACACACTCTTCCCTTAGAGAGATAGCACTTTCATCAAAATTTCCACTGATCATAACCGAATTAAAGCAGTTTCCATCTCCGTATGAGATGGCACGGCGAAGCTCATTGCTTGCTAGAAGTGTGTCTAGTCGAGATAAATGTGATTTCTTGACAATTATTTGAACTGTATGCATTTATTTGCTTATTTGTTAAGCCCTAATTTCATCAGGTGAAAATGGAGTTACTTTCTTACACCTGCTTTGCAATGTTTTTATTTTCTCTCTCAATTTTTTTGCTAATTCTTGACTCTTTGTTTTAGGTGATACACTGATTTTCATTTTCTTATATCTTCTGTTCCATCCACTTTTTCTCTTTCTTTTAACATTTCGTTTCCTCTTTTCTACTTTTCTCAACAATATGTTGGACTCGGAATCACTTGAATTGATGTCTTGTTTGCCCGGAACATAGTCTTCATCAGCACCACTGTCATCGAGTTCAGATTTATTATCACTTGTTATAAATTTTCTTTTCACAGGCCTTTTTGAATTTACATCTTACATCTGCAAGGGGAATATCATCCGAATCTGTGGTGTCGTCTCTTTCTCTTTTATCTTTATCAGTATTATTGGTATCTTCTTGTGTCAGTGTGTTGAAGAATTCTTCATCTGACCAGGTAGAGACGGTTTAATATTTGTGTGTAAGTTGAATTTTAAAACTAAGCAAATTCGAAAAAAAAAAACACTTGCTTACAAAATACATTAAATATATGATAATGCATTAAGCTAAGTTTATGTTTGTTTCATTTCAAACATGTTGAGCGATTTAATATTTCAAATATTAGCTGTCAATGCATTGGTATCAATTTGAATTCAAAATATAAAAGTATACTTAATCTGAATTCAAAGTATAAAAAAATGTACTTACATTTTCAGGTGTAGCCATTATAAATGAACTACATAAAGTTTGCCCTCATCCTCTAACTGATATGAAGTAATTAACAACTACTGGTGCTGTTGCAAATTTCTCACCTTATCATCTCTAAAAACTTAGAACAATTGGCCAGCATTTTGATATCTGATACTAACAAATGCATCTGGATTGTGTATTCATTCCAGTGCAGAAAGGTACCAAGTACAGAATTATGTGTGGGTTAACATGATAACGTATGTCCACTTTATTAATGCAACAAGGAACCATGTGTCATATGGCTCTTTGTTGCACTGCAGGTTTAAACCGGGAACTATATAACGTCTGTGCAAAAAGGTTCCATGAGTCATATGGTACCTTTTTGCATAAACTAATCAGCACTTGGTGCCTTTTTGCAGGCAGAAAATTAATAACTTTCACTTGGTACCTTTGTGTTTTTCCTTATAACTTTTAATTGCATTAAAATACAAGTTTAATATTTTCACAAGTTAAAGATTTCATTAAATTATAATGTAATTTTACAAAATTCAAAAATTGACAAAAATGTTAGATGGTACCTTTTTGCATTAATGGGACGATATATTACTTAGATTTAATTTGATTTTCAAGCAAGGAGAAATATAATTGAGAAAAACTATTCAAAACAAAGATCGATAAGTTTTTCATGATTTTAGGAATTTTCTAACTAATAGAGTAATGCTGTTAGCAAATATTAAAAGAGAAAATCAGATATCAAAAGCAGTGAAGTGCTTTGGGCTTCTGTGATCGTACTGGAAGACTGGTACAACCTATCTGACAAATACAGAAGTTGATTGAGCTTATATAGAGAAAAAGCTTGTGCAAAAAGTCATGTGTCGAACGATACAATTTGGCGCACAAAATAAACCAATAAAAACAGTTATAAGAAATTGAAGTTAGACTATGTAAAAATGGCAGCGCTCATGCATAAACTTTAACGAATGAATGGACAAATACTGTATTTATACACGCAAAACAAAGTTTGGGGTGTATATAGGAGTCGCATAGTGGTTGGTTGGTTGGTCGGGTGGACGGTCGGGCTGTACCTTGTCCAGAGCATAACTTGAAAACTACAGGTTGGAAATCAGTGCAACTTCATACAATGGTCAAGCACAATGAGAGGAAGTGCATTATACAAGAATCATAACTCCATCTTCACTATTTTCAGAGTTATTGCCCTTTGTTGGATTTCCTTGTCCAGAGCGTAACATGAAAACTACTGGTTGGAATTCAGTGCAACTTCATACAATGGTCAAGCACAATGAGAGGAAGTGCAGTGTCCAGGAATCATAACTCCATCCTCACTTTTTTCAGAGTTATTGCCCTTTGTTGGATTTCCTTGTTCAGAACATAACTTGAAAACTACTGGTTGGAATTCATTGCAACTTCATACAATGGTCAAGCACAATGAAAGGAAGTGCAGTGTCCAAGAAGCATAACTCCATCTTCACTATTTGCAGAGTTATTGCCCTTTATTGGTTTTCCTTGTCTGGAGCTTAACTTGAAAACTACTGGTTGGAATTCAGTGCAACTTCATACAATGGTCAAGCACAATGACTGGAAGTGCATTGTATAAGAGCTATAACTCCATCTTCAGTATTTGCAGTTATTGCCCTTTGTTGGTTTTCCTTTGTCTTTAGCATAAATTGAAAACTTCTGGTTGGAATTCAGTGCAGCTTCATTCAATGGTCAAGCACAATGACAGAAAATGCAATGTACATGAACCACAACTATCTTTAATTGCCCACAACCATAACTCTTTTTTAATTTTTTTACAAAGTATTCTGTTACTAATAACTTCCTTAGTTCCGAAGCAGTCTTGTGGGGGGTATTAATCACACTTAGTGATAGCTCTAGTTTATCCAGCTGAGACATTTCATTGCTTGGTATTTATCTGTTATCTTACCTTTTAATTAACCACCAAGTCATATTTTATATTAAGTTATATTCACACAACATTAAACAGTTTAAAAGATGATGTCTTGTTTCTGTGATGTCAAAACTGCGCATATCTTGATTTTCAGGGGACTAGATGTGACCCCTATTACACTTGCCCTTAGTGGGGCTGCAGCATATCCAAGAGCCTGTCAAGCACTGTCTTCTATGTTGTCAAAGAAAGCCCTGAACCCAGCAGATATCACCATAGTGAGTACATGTACTGTAATATCATTTTTTTTAGCTCACCTGAACACAAATGGCTCAGAGGTGAGCTAGTGGGATCAATGAATGTCCGGCATGCGTCGGCGTTAGTCGTCAACCATTGGACTTGAACAACTTCTCCTCCTAAACCGCTAAGCCAACTTTGACGAAATTTGCCTGGAATTTTACTTGCATGAAGCCCTACCAAAGTAGTTCAAAGAATTGAATTCCATTAAAAACTCTGGTTGCTTAAAGGAAATCTTTGAAAATCTTCTTGTCTGAAACAACAAGGCCCTGAGCCATAAGATTTGGTATAAAAATCTTCTTGTCTGAAACCACAAGGCCCTGAGCCCTAAGATTTGGTATGTAGCATTACTGGTTGACTTCTACCAAGTTTGTTCAAATTATACCCCTGGGGTTATATTTAGTCCTGGCCTGGGGTCGATTGATTCTACATTTGCTTATATAGCATTGTCTAGTGGACCTTTATCATATTTGTTCAAATTATACCCCTGGGGTCAAATTTGGCCCCACCCTGGGTGTCAATTAATTTTACATAAGCTTATATAGGGAAAACTTTGAAAATCTTCTTGCTTGAAACCACAAGGCCCTGAGCCTTAAGATTTGGTACGTAGCATTGTCTAGTGGACCTCTACCAAATTTGTTCAAATTATGCCCCTGGGGTCAAAATTGGCCCTGCCCTTGGGGTTAATTAATTTTATGTAGGCTTTTATAGGCAAAACTTTAAAAACTTCTTGTCTGAAACCGCAAAGCCTAGAACTTAGATATTTTTTATGGAGCATTAGCTAGAGGTCATCTACCAAGTTTGTTCAGATTATGCCCCTTGACTGAAAATTGGCTCTACCCTGGGGGTAACTTGAATTCATATAGATTTATATAGAGTGAAGCTTTTGATGTTTACTCAACAGCAGACCCAAAGGCAAAGTATTCAGGTGAGTGATCTAGGGCCATCATGGCCCTCTTGTTTGTTTGAGAGATGAGCTCAAATGATTTATCTGGAAATTGTACCATAGAATTAAATCCCAAATTATAAGGGATCACAGTTACTGTTTTTATCCTGTTGATGGCACCATTGCACAGTAAAGCATGAAAATATACTGCTATAATTCAAATAATGCTTTAAATCAATTAAACTTGTAAAACTTCAACTTAACCAGTGTTTAATGACCAGTTTGAGCTAGTCCCTCTGTTACTTATTTGTAAGCTAAGTAAGTTTTACTTGGGAACAAAAATGCTCTGTTTATTTTCTTTTTCATAAGAGTTGCCTGACTTAAACAATTGCAAAATATTAACAACAAAATCTCACCAGTGCCTTGAAAGAAATAGTGATGTTTAAAGGGAAACGAAAGTCACAAATTCAACCAACACCATATTAAAGTTTTTGCATTTATTGTTAAGTTTTGAACATTTTACAAATATTGAAAGAATATTTACTTAGAAATGCTTAACCAAAATAGCATTTTTTTTTTCATTGGCCAACCTATCGAGAGCCATCTTGTCGCGTGACCATTTAGTCTGTGACGTAGTTATTTTTATCTGAATTAATGTCTGCTACAGTAGGTAAAATTATCGGAAGAAAGCCAATATGTTGCATGAAAATATGCTAAATAAATAGATGGCTTATTTTGTATTTTTCTTAAATTATTCGTATGCGTGGTTTTGCCGACTTTACAGACCTACTATGCGAATTACTAAATTCATTGAAATTACAATCGGCTTTTACTCAGGTGACTGTTAAAAAACAGTAAATTAGTATCATAATTATCTGACAGGTTATTATTAAGCCTGTGGCATTTTTTTCATGACAGGCAAATTAGGTCAATCCTGAAACCAACCAAGTCTAATGGGTCATTTAAGATCAAACGACAATTAACAATGGCTTATCCAAACACGGATATGTCAACGGGTATTATGCAATCACATTACGATAATTGCTCAGTTATAATTGCCATCCTGTTAGCATTTGTAGCTCTGATAAGGACAAAGTAGTTTAACCCTTGGAAATTTTATTAGGAATTAAGTTCATTATTCTAGAGATTTGGAACTGAATTTTTTAACTTTACTGTAAATTATCAGGCATAAGTCCATCTCAGCCATAAGTCGAGGGGTAGTTTCTGGCTTAGAATATCTGATTTTACATTAACTCCTTCCATAAGTCGGGGGTTTGGGTTGATGGGAGTGTGGGGCAAAGTAGGATGACAGAATAAAGGAAAAAAGACACAAACACAAAATAAAATATCAAACATTTTTAATTTCTTCAATAATTTGTTTTTTTTTCTCCATTTCTTCATACCGGCTCAAGCGTATTACGCGACGTTTTTGTTGTCTGGGTGAATCCAAAAGAGTAGATTTGTTTTTACGCCAGTCCCTTACTAATTTCTCAGAGACAACAAACTCGCGCTGAGCTGCACAATTGTTTGTTTTTTCGGCAGAGTCCACAACTTAAAGTTTAAATGCACAGTCATATGCAGAACGCTTTCTCTTAGGCATTTTGATTTCTTTACGTAGCAATATTTCAAGTAATGATTTTAATCTAAGCAATATCTTAAAGCATTTATTCCTCTTAAAAGATTAACTACTTAAACTAAACATGCCAGTAAAGCCACGCCTTTTAATGAAAAAAGTCAAAGCACCGTAAACTGTATTCATTGGTCAACATAGGATGACATTCAAATCCCCCTCATTACAAATTAGCATTTGATAACTTCAAAAGGTTTTCGGTTTCTTTGTTTTTCCCATTGATCTTTTACAAAGACGCCACCTTCCCAATAATTGTAGTAAACACACATGTTGTTTGTCACGTTTACACCCGACCTCGACCTGTACAAGGGTGACAATTAACATGCTTTTGTAGTTACTGCTGCTTATCTCTTACTCAATTTAATGTCGACAATAGGGATATTTATTTGTCCAATTAAAATGGTTATTATTTGTTTTAGAAAGTTTTGATCTGTAAATTGTTTTAGTAAACTGAAATAAATTTTATCTTTAAAAATAGTTGTGATTTAAATGAATAAAAAGAACATGATAAAAAAATTGTGAATAAACTACAAATGTCAGCGCATTATGTAAAAATAAATTGTCGTTCAGATATGATGGTTAGTCCTAGTTATATAATGTAATCTCAGCACGTTTCTATCTTTTTTTTTAGGTTTTTACTTTTGATTTTTTTCCATTACTCAACCATACGTCGATGTAGTACTTTGAGCTGATTTTCTGATGAAAAAAATATCGGCTTATGCCCGATAATTTACGGTATTTGAAATACATATGTGCAAATGTCAGACTGAAAGAAGTAAGGTTTTTTTAAACCCCACAAATCAAGATTAGGGGGGTATATAGGAGTGAGCTTGTCAGTCGATCCATCCGTCCGTTGATCAGTCTGTTTCATGGTTTCCGGATGTTAACTCTTGAAGGAGTCAGTGGTTTGTAATAAGTTTTAGTACACAGGTATAAGATCATAAAATACAGGTCAAGTTCGAATTTGGGTTAAGACCACTACGGTAAATTTTGGTTATGTCCCCTTTTCATCTTCAGTTTTGCTAAGAAATGGTTTCCAGATGATAACTCTTTAAGGAGTCATTGGATTGTAATAATTTTTAGTACATTTGTGTAACAGCTTAAAATACAGGTCAAGTTTGAATTTGGGTTCAGATCACTAATTTTTTTAGTTATGGCCCCTTTTCATCTTAAGTTTTGCAAAAGAAATCATTTCCAGATGATAACTGTTTAAAAAGTCAATGGATTGAAAGTATTTTAGGTACACAGATGTAACATCTGGGGTTCAGACCACTATATTTTTACATAGTTATGGCTCCTTTTCATCTTCAATTTTGCACACAAAATGGTTTACAAAACAGATATTCAGCATAATAACTGGAGTTATAAGATATATTAAAGCAATTTTAAGTCACAGTTCCTATTTTCCTTTTTTATCCCCTGCTGAATGGCAAGGGATATTTTTTTGTCATTGTCTGCCCTTCAGTGCATCCATCTGTCTGTCACTTTTTGTCAATCTGGAGCCAGTATGTATTGTTTGTACCAGCCAGTGCAGGTACAAAGTTTGTTCCAATCAGATTAGTAACACCAGAGTAATGGCCCTTTGATTAATTTACTTAAAAGTATATTAGGCATATAGACTAATATATGGATAAACTTAATGATGTCACTCAACACATTTACATGTATGTATCATCAGTATGGGATGGTCAGGCACATAGCTTGTTCCAATCAGATCATTAAGACCAGCGTTATGACCCTTTGATTAATTTTGGTTTTTGATGCGGGAATACCTGAGTTTTGAATGCCACTCTCGGTGGTCTTTTATAGAGGAAAACTAAGAATAAAAGTCTTTTTGCTGTTCATAGAGCATTAAAACTTCCCAGGAGTTTTCTTTGTATGAATCAGTCCAGTAAAACCAGTATTTAGGCCTTAGATTAATTCTTTATACAATTAAATTATGTAAGGCATATCAGCTTATCAACTTGTATAGGGAAAAAACGTACCTGTAAATCTGCAAAATGGCTATGCCTGGAGCATTAAAACTTCCCTGGAGTGATTATCAGAGGGATATAGACTTTGTGCTGTCTGTCTTCCCATCCATCCTTCTGTCTGTCTGTTTGGTCTCATAACTACCTTCATAACTAATGAATGGAATATCATGAAATTTGACATAAATTTGTGTTGTCTATCTGTCCAAATTTTACAATACATGTTTGTAGGATTTAGGGTAATGCAGAGTGACGCAACAACAATTGTCACCTTTGACAACTGCTGGGCTAAAGTACAAGGGTACATGTATCTTAACATAATATATTTCATGACCAAGCTTTCTTTCTAATATACAGTAGTCATCTATATAGCTTGGAGGGTTTTTGTTTTCAAAACCATGAATTTGTGTTAAAAAAGTTTGTTTTTAAACTCATCACAAGAGTAACGAACATTTTATGGCTGGAGATATAAATTCAACAAATTTGCTTGTTAAATGTTTGGTTAATGCAATAAATGTTTATGTTTTCAGTTGTATAAGATGTATTCAGACAACCAGTATCCCCCACCTCCAGTTGACCTTATTCGAGTACCAGCTTTTCTTGGTAACAGTTTATTCGAAATACCTGTAATGCAATTTAAACGGAATAAGATGAACATGTGTACATAAACAGAATATTATCATGGTGTGTTAACCTAAGTTCCAGATTTTTTGAGTTGGTTGTGTATTGACTCATGATGTAGGAGGTAAAGCACAAGTTAATACATTTTTAACCCTTAACCTGCTGGTACCGAAAGTGATAAGCCTTTGCCACCAGTATAGAGCCAGGCCAGCCTGCACATCCGTGCAGTCTGACCAGGCTCTATACTGTTGGTAACTCAATTTTTATATTTTGATACTGAAATCCCTTAAACTTGAATGGACTGTTCAAAATTCAAAGCTGGGCAAATCCATTACAAAATTTCAGCATGTTCAGGGTTAAAGTATTCCTTTCATAATACACATCGTGAATACTTGCTGATGTACAGGAAGATAAATGTTAAGTTAATCTGTAGTTACGATGACACATGTGTAAGATAGTAAGCCATGTTTTGTTATGTTACAACATGTGTAAGATAACATGGCATATTTTGATGTGTTACATGTGTAAGATAATATGCCATATTTTGATATGTTACAACATGTGTAATATAATCATAGTTAATTTAGGTTCATGTTTAAAGAAGAAACAACATCTGTTTTTGGATAAAGTTCCTTATTATTGAATACCTAAAATACACGACACTAATAGACAACACTATTTATTGAAACACTTACATGATTTGAAAGTTGTAGACAAAGACACTTGACTTTGAAGGTTGTAACAGTTGTAATTTTATTTTATGACTTTGCCAGTAATAAAAGATACTGGTATTTGCCATATTCGTCTTTCCTCAGGGGGAGTAAAACTGTTACCCTAATAGGAAAATTAAAGTACAAAGTTTGAAAATATTTTTTTTTTGCAATACACATCAGTGAAAAGTGAAGTTTTAAAAAGCATTCATTGTCAGTTTGACCTCTAATACAACTTTACATAGTTTATGTAGTAGATAAGCTGGGCTATCATTCACAGTAATTTTGTAAAGTGATATTAGCCTCAAAGAAGGGGTCCTTGTACAGTAAAATGGTTTATGTTGTAATTGTTTTCTTCTTGTCAGATGATCAAGGGATGTGGTGCCTTCCAGGGTTGCATATATGTTTTACTGGAATGGCCTTTACAAAATATAATCAAGACAGGTTATTGTCCCCCCCCCCCCTTTTCAAAGAAAAAAGCGGGACATAGAAATCGGCTCTGTCCATCCATCTGTCTGTCCATCACAGTTTGTGTCCAGTCCATAACTAAGCCATTCATCAAGGGATTTTGTAATATTTTTGCACAGACGTTCGCCATAATAAGACGACGTGTCATGCGCAACACCCAGACCCCTACCTCCAAGGTCAAGGTTACACTTGGAGATCAAAGGTCGACATTGTCTGTTGGAGGTTATATTTTGTGTCCGGTCCATAACTAAGCCATTCATCAAGGGATTTTAAAAGTACTTGGCACAAATGTTCACCATAATAAGATGACATGGGCAACACCCAGACCCCTACTTCCAAGTCAAGGTCACACTTGGAGATCAAAGGTCAACATTTTCTGTTCAAGGGTATATTTCATGTCCAGTCCATAACTTTTTCATCCATCAAGGGCTTTTAAAATTACTTGGCACAAAATTTAATGTTCACCATAATAAGACGACATAGCCTGCCCAACAACCAGACCCCCTACCTCCAAGATCAAGGTCACAGAGGATTTTGAAATAAGACTGCACAAATATTCACCATTTTAAAACAACTTGTCATGCGTAACACCCAGACCCCCTACCACCAAGGTGAAGGTCACACTTAGAGGACAGATGTTAACATGATCTGTATTTTCTTGTACAGAGAATAACTCCGCAAGTATTAGAGAGATTCCAGTGAAACTTATAATATAAATAGATAACAATGAGAGGGAGTTGCAGTGCAAAGGAACCTCTGTATAGAATAATTTTCCCTGCCTTTTCAAAGAAAAAAAGGGGGATGTACAAATGGGGTTCATTTGTCACACTTCATGTCCGGTCCATTTTTCTGCGATCCATTAAGGGATTTTGAAATAACTTAGCATAAATGTTCTCCATAGGCATAATAAGATAACGTGTCTTGCGTGACTTCCAGACCCCTATCTCCAGGGTCAAGGTCATACCATTCAAAAATTCACTACATCCTGTTGATCACCCTTTCTGCCAGTGTGTGTTTGGTTTTGTGTTTTTATAGACTTTATATGACAAGAGATAGGAATGTGATTAGAAGCTGAAACAGAAACTGAAAGATATTTGTTTATATAATTAATTTCCATACTTATATTCACCTTAGATTTGATTTTGTATTTGTGGTTTTGAAATAATGATAAAAACTATACAAATGTATATCTGTTGACTCTTACACAGGAGTTATTTCATTTTATTTCTATAATGAAGTTATTGTTGCAGATCTAGCATTTATCAAGATTTTGCATTGTAAGTCCAGATCCATACCTCAGACTTTTGGAATAGTACAATTGTGTACTTTATGTAAAACTTCCCTTAGGCGGGGGATTTAGGTAACTCTGTTACAAGTTCCTGTTTTCATTTAAATACTTTTTCATCTTCTTAGATTTGCTGATAGAATCTCTGTTTAAGATGAACATGAGATTGAATCAAGAGCACAAGAGCAAGTATATATACCTGTTGTCATATGCTGCCAGTGTCACAGAGGCATACAAAAAGGTAATGTTGTAATGATAGGAATCTTCTAAAACAGCCTGTCTATAGGTAAAGGAGTTTTGGTCTATTGAATACTCTAAAGAAAAATAAAAGCCCTGAATAATATTTGTAAAACAAGGAAAATAAGACCCCTAAAAATTACATTAATTAAACATCATCCTACTTAACTCTTTAAAAGGGAAAGGTTTCATGTTTGTTGAGTTTATTCTTGAACATTTAGACACGGACTTTATCAGTTATAATAGGTATTATTAAATGTTATACATGCAGAAATTCTGAATCAACCTGTGCTGATAATATATGACAGGGTGTGAGAAAACATATAGAAAAGAAGGAACTTAAACCTACCACCCAGGCCCTAGAGAAAGTACAGGCCCTGTGTGCTTTGAATAAGAATGCATCAGAATTACTGGTGGATGTCTCCACACTGTTCCAGTGCATAAAGTGAGTCTTTTTGTTCCTTAGTCTGTTGAATCAAGTTCAAGCATAAGTACAGTAAAAAGGTGATAATTCAAAGATCTTGTTTTTTCCAAAAACCTGTTACAATCTAAGCAGTTTTGAATGTCTTAGCTAAGGAAACATTACTTTACCTATCCCTTATATGTGATTTTTCCAAATCTTCATAATCCAGTTATTTGAGCATGTGTGTAAGTTTCTTAGGTACTTGTATACACTGCAGTCCCTGGCATTTACCGGTAATAATTATTGGAGCAAGTGAATTCTCTTCTGATAAGAGTGAAATACTTAGACCATATCTTTATGCCCCCATCGAAAATGAGTGGGTATATTGTTTTGCAAATGTCAGTCGGTTGGTCTGTAGACATTTTGTTTCCTATCAATATCTAAATGAGCCTTACAGTTTTTCAGGTCTTTAGGTCAAAGGCCAAGGTCACAGTGACCTTGAAAAGCGAAATGGTTTCAGATCAATATCTATAGAACACTTTGGCCGAGGTTCCTCAAATTTAGTATGTATGTTAGTCATGACCATAGTTTTGCAGGTCCAAGGTCAAGGTCAAAGTGATCTTGAATAGCAAACCTGTATCGGATCAATAACTATAGAATCCTTGGTCACAGGTTCTTCAAACTTAGTGTGTAGGTTGTTCATGACCAGTAGATAACCCTTACAGTTTTTCAGTTCTAAGGTCAAGGTCATGGTGACCTTGAAAACAAAACGATTTCCGATCAATAACTGCAGAATGCTGGTATTTAAGTTGGTCATGACTTGTAGATGATCCCTTTAGTTTTTCAGGTCACAAGGTCAAAGGCCAAGGTCATATTGACCTTGAAAAGCAAAACGGTTTCTGATCAATAACTATAGAACGCTTGGGCCCATGTTCTTCAAATATGGTATATAAGTTGATCATGACTTGTAGATGAGCCCTTTAGTTTTTCAGATCACCAGGTCAGAGGCCAAGGTCACAGTGTCCTTGAATTACAAAATGGTTTCTGATCAGTAACTATATAAAGCTTGGTCCCAGCTCCTCAAAACTTCATGGCTGCCTTTCGGGATAAGGCACTAGGGGGGCATATATGTTTTACAAACTTCTCTTGTTCAAAGAATTTTTGTTTTTGTGCATTAAGGGAACAAAGTGAATATTTTTTTACCATTTTGATCTTTAATTCTTTGTAACTTTCCTTAAAATTACTTTGAAAGGAAGAAAAATATTTCCTTTAAGCCATGACTACTTTAATAATTTTGTTTTAAACTAAATGTGAATATCATACAAAGTTTTCTTTATCATACAGATTTCCTGTAATTGCTATAGGCGTGTTAGCCTGGGTGGATGAGATACTCTCTGACAAGAGTTACTTCAAACTGAACACAGATCACACACCTTTGCACCTAGTACTGGTGGATGAAATTGTGACCAATCATTTGTTACTGCATCAGAAAGCGTTAGATCTTCTAATTCGACTATTTGAATCAGACTTTGAGGAACTGGATGTTCTTGTTCAGGTTTGTTTGCCAAACACAAATGAACAGAGCTTGATAATCAACACCCTCTAATAAACCGCAGTACCATGCAACAATCACAATGTATGCATTGGTACTCAAGCTGACTGATAGGAAATAATTAACGGGAGCACTGAAATCTTGACAACTTTTAGAGTCCTTTTACAATATTGGAAAGTGATCTTACCTACATCTAAATATGTTTCAATAGAGTATTAGATAAAAGTATTCAGTGGAAGTTAAATTGTATAAAATGTTGTTAGCTCACCTGAGCACAACAAGCTCATGGTGAGCTTTTCTGATGGCCCTGTGTCCGTCAGCGTTGTGAAGTGGTGTCAAACCTTTTCTTTAAACAACATCTCCTCCTTAACCAAGAGGTCAGAGTTGATTAAATTTTGCTGGGATGTTCCTAGCATGAAGCTCTACCGAAGTTGTTCCAAGAAATGAATTCCATCAAAAACTTTGGTTGCTATGGTAACAAAAAGGAAAAACTTCTTGTCTGAAAACACAAGGCCTAAAGCTTAGCTATTTTATATACATGTTCACCTTGAGGTCCTCTACCAAGATTGTTCATTTTATACCCCCTTGGTCATAAGTGGTCAATTTATTTTACAAAGGTAATAAAGGGAAAACTTTGAAACCTTATTGTCTGAAACCACAAGGCCATAGGCTAAGATATTTTACATGCAGCAGCATCATCTAGAGGTCCTTGAACCCACCTTCCTCAAACTCAGTATGTATGTTGATCATGACCAGTAGATGACACTTATTGTCATTCCCTAGTGGAACTTTACCTAATTTGTTCAAAGTTTGACCCCTGGGTTAAACTTGGCTCAGCCCCCAGGGGTCACTAGGTTGCATTTTTAAATCTTTTTAGCTTGATTGATATTTAAGCTATATCCTTCATTTTCAGAAATATAAATCATCTGAACATTGTTTATCATTTGACATGCTGATATTTGACTTTGATCCCAATTTGACCGTGACCGTTAAGGTCCAAAGTAAAATTTTTAAACCTTCATTCATTATTGTTTAAGCTATGACCTTCATATTTAAAAATGAAGTACATATGAACACTTGTTATTCATTTGACATGTTTTATATGACCCTGACCCATATTCAGTATTGAACATTAAGGTTAAGGGTTTAATTTTTAAGTCTTCATAACTTAACATTTATGCAATGACCCTTATATTTTAATATTAGATACATACAATAATTATGTTTTGTTTCACATGCTGAAATATGTACCTCGAGTTCTTCCATTTTACATTGATTATTGTGAGGTGATGTATACAAGCAAATGATCAACTATATGTTCCTGCTATTATTTAGTGCTACTCATATACAATGCAGTTGCATTGTATTTTTCACAAATGCAGCCTTTTTAAAGCAGCAGTGACATTCACTTTTATTCATTATAATCAAAATTGATATAATGTTAATTGTCAATAAGAATTATAGTAGGTTTCAACTTCAACACAAAGGTGATATATGCTGTAGATCAAACTACCCAGTCTCTCACTACAACTGTATTTGAATGATTGAATCTGACACTTAAGGTCACATTGTGAATTCAGATATTACAGGTGACATTCAGAAGTCAGTCATGATGATTTTCAGTCACAGTGTTTTTGTCAATTATTTCTCGGTCAGGTTTGAATATGTGTCACCTGGAGTCAAAAAACCAGGTCACTGCATTTTCTGACCTGTGTTTGCAGTTATAACTCGAGATATTTATACCCCCGAACTTTTTGTGTAGGCAGTTAGTCTGTTGCAATTTCCTTGTCCAGAGTATGACTTGAAAACTAATAGTTTGAATTCAGTGCAACTTCACACAATAGTTAAGCACAATGAGAGGAAGTGCAGTGTTCAAGAATCATAACTCCATCTTCACTATTTGCACAGTTATTGGCCTTTGTTGGATTTCCTTGTCCCAAGCATAACTTGAAAACTACTGGTTGGAATTCAATGCAACTTCATACAATGGTCAAGCACAATGGCAGGAAGTTCAGTGTACAAGAGCTATAACTCCATCTTCAGTATTTGCACAGTTATTGCCATTTTTTTTTTCCTTGTCCAGGGCTTAACTTGAGAACTAATGGTTGGAATTCAATCCAACTTCATACAATGGTTAAGCACAATGACAGGAAATGCAATGTACAAGAACCACAACTATCTTTAATTGCCCACAACCATAACTCTTTTTCTATTCTTTTACAAAGTATTCTGTTACTAATAACTTCCTCAGTTCTGAAGCAGTCTTGTGGGGGTATTAATCACATTTAGTGATAGCTCTAGTTATTTTAGATTTTAATCACTATCTGGTGAACTATCACTGTCTTACCTTGATTCCATTGTTCACCTTGAATGGTAGTTCTCAGACGAGCGATACACAGCTATCATGGCCCTCTTATTTTTCTGTTTCAGTTGGAGTTGAAGAAAACAGTATTAGATCGTATGGTTCATGTGTTCAGCTGTGGTTGTGCTATCCCTGTGGTCAACTACATTCGAGAATGCCATAACAAACAGGATACAGATATATCTCTCATTCGACATTTTGTCTCAGAAGTATGTGCTTTGTCAGTTGTTTATTTGTCAAAGTTTAAGACCCATGTTTCTAAACTTTTCATTTTGGTATTTTATTTCTTAGTTTCGGGAAAAATATATACTTTTTGGTATTGGGGATGGGGTCCTATGTCAGATCCAAATTAGTTAGAAAATTAACACTGATTCATGTATACCTCTACCATCCATTATTGTAGCTACAGAAGTTGTGATATAATTATACCCCCGCTTCGAAGAAGTGGGGGGTATACTGTTTTACCCTTGTCAGTGTGTGTGTTCGTCCGTCCGTCCTTCCGTCCGTAACAAATTTCCTAGCAGTTTTCTCAGCAACTATAACATGCAGAAGCCTGATATTTCACATATTGCTATACCCTATAGTCCTATATAGTGTAAGGCAATTTTATGCTCCTTGCTCATCTACTTCCTGTTTACCGAATATTTTCAGGTTTTGTCACTATATAGGTGCATTACATCAACCAAACGACATCTTTATTTTCCGTCGCAGTTTTCTAAGCAACTAGAGCATGCAGCCGCCTGATATTTTGCATCTTGCTTTATCCTATAGTCCTATATGGTGTAAAGCGATTTTATGCTCCTTGCTCATCTACTTCCTGTTTACCGAATACTTAGATTTTTACACATAGTTGACATACATTCACAATTTCCGTCACAGTTTTCTCAGCAACTATAAGATGCAGCAGCCTGATATTTTGCATATTGCTTTATCCTATATTCTCATATGGTATAAAGCGATTATATGCTCCTTGCTCATCTACTTCCTGTTTACCGAATACTTAGAAGTTACCAACACACAGGAAAGGAGGTTCACTTGATCGTGTTTTTGTGAATAAAGACTTCGATGAATCAGAAATCACAGATGTAATACCTGTTCATTATTCTGACCATTTTCATATCCATCTAGCTGTGCCTTGGATGAAGTTGTATTAAATTCAGGTAAATACTCGGAAAAATTTGACACTCTTTATACATATGACAAATGCAAATTACATTATGAAAGTCAAATTTCTGATAGCGGGGGTATCACTAGTGAGCATTAGCTCACAAATTTACTTGTTTTTCCAGGTATTAGATGTGATAGCACCACCCTATACTCAGGAGTTTGTAAATTTATTCCTACCGCTGATAGAAAATGATGGTATCACAGGAACACTACGGTCAGATGATGGCAACGATCCAGTCTCAGAATTCATATGTAAGTATATGTATGCCATAATAAAGGTATATGGGAATTAAAAAGTACCGGTAAGTACAATTATATATAATTATTTTGATAGAGGATTATCTGATTTTACATGTATGTACATACATTGTTATGCTTTGATACGGGTTTATCAGAATTTATATGGAAGTATACATATGTTCTGATATATATTTTTAGCTCACTTGCTCAAGTGTGAGCTTTTGTGATACTTGATTGTCTGGCATGCATCGATGTGTGTTGTCATCAATGCCTTAAACATCTTCTCCTCATATACTACTAAGCCAGCACTGATGACACTTGCCTTGGATATTCCTTGCATGAAGCTTAACAAAAGTTGTTCAAAGAATTTAATTCCAAGCCGAACTCTGCTTGCTATAGCAACAAGTAGGAAAAACTTTAAAAATCTCCTTTGGTTTGAAGCATTGTCTAGTGGACCTTTACAAAATTTGTTGAAATTTTGCCTTGGAGATCAAAATTGGCCCTGCTGCAGGTGTCAGTTGATTTTACATGGGCTTACATAGGGAAAACAAGAAAAATTCTTGTCTGAAACTACAAGGCCTAGAACTTAGGTATTTTGCATGCAGCATTAGCTAGAGGTCCTCTACCAAGTTTGGTCAAAATATCCCCTTTGGATCAAAATTGGCCCTGCCCGGGGGGTCACTAGATTTTACATAGGTTTATATAGGGAAGTCTTAAAAAACCTTCTTGTCTGAAACCACAAAGCCTAGAACTTAAATATTTTGCACTGAGCACAAGCTTGAGGTCCTCTACCAAGTTTTCTCAAATTATGTCCCTTGGTCAAAATTTGCCCTGCCCAGGGGATACTTGATTTTACATATTCATAAAATGAAGACTGAAAACATATTTTGGATCTAGAGCTTAGATATTTTGCATTGAGCATCAGCTAGAAGTCCTCTACCAAGTTTGTTCAAATTATGTCATTGGGATCAAATTGGTCCCGCCCTGGGGGTCCTATTTCTGTAAATTATTGAATCTTTAAAAATCTTGTGAGTTACTGTAAGCTGAAGGTATTCTGCATGGAGCATCATCTAGAGATCGTCTACAAATTTTTTTCAAATTATCTCCCTTGATTCATTGGACAAAACAACACTTATGACAAAACCTACATGTTGATATATTCAAATTTGACCTTATACTTTAAATGACCTTGACCATCAAGGTCAAATTGTTGAATTTTCCTAAATGGTTGGGTGATTTTCCAATAAAATTCACAGAAATGTTCCGTACATGGCCCTCTATTAAAATTTTTAAAACGGTTCCGCTCCATTGAACAAAATGGCCGCCAGAGCTTAAAATAGATTTTTATCAATATTTGGCTTCAAATGACATCTCCTCCAAAACCATTTTAAACCAAATGTGACAAAAATGTTCCTTATAATGCCATTTTCTAAAATTTCTCAAACCATTCCGCTCCGTTTCATGTTAAGGCTGCAAAAGCTAAAAATAAAAGAAAGTTAAAACAACATCTCCTCCTGAACGGCTGGGTGATTTTCCACCAAATTTCACAGAAATGTTCCTAACATAGCCCTCTTTTAAAATTGGTAAAATTGTCCACTCCATTGAACAAAATAGTGGCCACCATAGCTAAAAATAGATTTTCGCCAGTATTTAGCTTCAAATTACATCTTTTCAAAAACCATTTGGCCCTTTTAAACCAAATTTGACAAAAGTGTTCCTTATATTATCCTTTTCTAAAATTGCTCAAACTGTTTCGCTCCATTGCACATAAAGGCTGCAAAAGCCAAAAAAAGAAAAAAATTCAAACAACATCTCCTAAAGGGCTGGGTGATTTTCCATCAAATTTCACAGAAATGTTCCTTACATAGCTCTCTATTAAAATTGGTAAAATGGTTCTGCTCCATTAAACAAAATGGCTGCCAGAGCTAAAAATAGATTTTTGTCAATATTTGGCTTCAAATGACATCTCCTCCAAAACCACTTGGCCATTTTAAACCAAATTTGACAGAAGTGTGCCTTATATTGTCCTTTTCTAAAATTGCTCAAACTGTTTTGCTCCATTGAACATAAAGGCTGCAAAAGCTGAAAATAGAAAAAAATTCAAACAACATCTCCTCCTAAATGGCAGGGTGATTTTCCACCAAATTTCTTAGAAATGTTCCTAACATAGCTCTCTATTAAAATTGCTAAAACGGTTCCGCTCCATTGAATAAAATGACCAACAGAGCTAAAAATAGACTTTCCTTGATATTTGGCTTCAAATGACATCTCCTCCAAAACCATTTGGCCATTTTAAACCAAATTTGACAGAAATGTTCCTTATATAGCCCTTTTTTAAAATTGCTCAAACCGTTCTGCTCCATTGCACATAAGGGCTGCGAAAGCTGAAAATAGAAAAGAAATCAAACATCATCTCCTCCTCAATGGCAAGGTCATTTTCCATCAAATTTCGCGGAAATGTTCTTTACATACCCCTGCGTTAAAATTGCTTAAGCGGTTCTGCTCCATTGAACAAAATGGCCATCGGAGCTAAAAATAGGTTTTCTTCAATATATGGCTTCAAATGACATCTCCTCACAAGCTGTTTTTACGAAATTGCCTCTGCCCAATGGATTTTTTTTGTATAAAATATGAGCTCTTTGAATATCTCCAATTAGAAAATGTAATGTTGCATCTGATGTTTGCTTAACGGTAGACCCTCAAGCAAAGTATTCAGGTGAGTGATCCAGGGCCATCATGGCCCTCTTGTTAGTAAGTGGATTTACTACATACTTTGACACAACACACCTTAGGACAAGACCTTTCCACTGACCTATATTTGTTTGACCTTGACCCCTGAATGACTGGTCCTCAGCTCAATGGTCAAAGCTCCACTTAGGGTGCATTGTCATTTTACAGTAACAGTTCTTGTTTTATGTAGAATTGTATAGTTCAAACAATGTCCATGTGGTAAAAATTGTCCATGCCCTGGGGGTCCTGTTTGTATGAAATATAAGATCTTTGAAAATCTTCAATTCAGAAACTGTAATTTTGCTTCTGATGTTTGCTTAACGGCAGAATCCCAAAGCCAAAGTATTCAGGTGAGCTATCCAAGGCCATGATTGGCCCTCTTGTATAGTCTAGTCACACAGGAACAATGAATATATTTAGGACCCTTAGAATATGTATGAATGAATATGCGTAAAGTCATAATGTATGACAGTAATAAGTTGTGATTTTTCATTCTCACATGTTTAGGGTCCCAATTATGTTCCTGGTATCTGTGTCCAGTTATTAATTTGTACCAAGTAATTGTGCAGTATATTTCCTTATTTGTATTCCATGCATACAAAATCCTGTATTTTTCCGTATTTGTGCAGGTCATTGTACCCCAGGTTAAACAAACAATAAAATGAGAAAATCATCGCACCTCATCCAGTATATTTAGCTGAATAATTGACAGAATATTTCTCTGCATTGTAGATCATTTTTAAATAACCTGATATTATGTACATTTTGTAATTCTATGTTTGAAGTATACAAGTTGCTGTGATTTACTCAGAACATTGTCACTACTGGTAATCTTACCTGTAGAACTGTTTCATAAGAAATAAGGGGTAGTGCTTCAAATTTAAGAACATATCACATAATCAGATGAAAGGACTGAAATATATAAAAATATATTTTTAAGAGATTTGATGATATTGTTGCATAGGAAAGAATTTCCTGTACACATTTTTACACCAATGGTATTGTTTAATGCTTGAATATTTTACTTTTCTTCAGGTCATTGTAAAGCCAACTTCAGCTCAACTTGATATTACCAGATGTGGATTTTGAACAGTTTGTGGAATATTGAATAACTAACTAATGAGTACTTTAAAAGAAATTTGAAGTTTCATTGGCTAGAGAGGAATGACTGAAGGTGCAATATTTGTGAAATATCGCAGGATAATGAACAGAAATGCTAACTAATGCTGCAATACAAAGTGTATTACATGTGGTATCAAAACTAATATTTCCAGATGATTGAGATCGATGAGCAAAGTGATTGGGAAAAGATGTATTAGACAAAAAGCTGTGTTTTCAGATTATTGAGCTGGACACAATGAAAGTAAACTATGCTTAAGTAATAGATTTACATCTGATCCTGTGGCCAGTGTTGCACCCATTCTAAATGGTGTTTTAATTGCAAGTTCCTACCCCCCCCCCCCCCCCCAACAAAAAAAAAATGCAAGTACGTACTTATCCAAGAAAAAGACAAAAGGAGAAAAGAAATAATTAAGAATTAAGATACTTACACATTATAAATGAAAAATGGAAAAGAAAACAAAAATTTGGTTGGGGGAGGGGGGATAGTAGGGGCAAGTTCCTGCACATGAACAAACTAAAGATAAATCAGGGGGGAACCTACCCATCCCATGTAAGTAATTAAGTTGTACCCTTTGTGCTTTCCCATTAGAAGTTTTTGGGGCTAATTTTCACCCCAGGGACAATATATGAACAATCTTCATATTTAAAAATTAATGATGTTTCAGTTTAGTTATTATGGCCTCCATACATTCAGAAATCAAGCCTCATTTCAACCCTGTAGTAGATATTTAAGAGATCAAAAGGCAAAAGGTGGGGACTTTATAAAGCTTTAAAACATGCATATGACTGACAACAGGAAAAAAAGGCACTCTGGCAATATTTCCAGAAATTGACTTTCATAGAGGAGGATTGTAAACGGCAATATTTTTGCTTTTTTGTTTTTAAATCACCATATTTTAATGATACAACAGATGTCCGAGTTACGTTTTCCCGTGTCGTAAGTCATACATACTACAAAAAAACGACTGTACTAACCTACAATAATTATAGGCATACTATTATGTTCTTGTTTAATTATCTCTTGTATTGTTTGAATATCATTCTGTTGACACTACATTGAAAAGAAAGTATCAAAACTGTATCTGAATAAATTTGTCGCTTAATTCGGTATAATCTTATTTATAATTAAATATAATTTACTCCCCTTGACTACTTTCTGTGTTCTAACCAATACACCTACCAAAAGCTTGGATTGCAGAAAGTCACTGGACAGTCACAGTCCCTAGTGGGGTTTGAACCAGCAACCTCTAGATCTGCAGTTGGACATTCTTCCACTATTTGTGGACATTTAACCCGGGACATTTAATCAATATTTTATCTATTTTATGTAGAGTGCCACACAGCTTCTACAAAATCATAAGACAACAATATTCATTGTTATTTACTATGTATTACTTTCACAGACATGTATGTCTTAGGAGAAAAAAGGAAATATTCCAAACATCTCATGTGAGTGCTTTCAAAACAGAGCTTTTAAACAAATAAATAATTATAAGATATAAAATCATAAGTCATTTCATAGACTGCTAACATTAACAAATATAATTCAAGGGTAAGGACTGGTATTAACAAAGCATAAACTGAAGAACAAGTTCCACAACACACCAAGAAGAACAGAGCACTAAATATATGGACAAAACTCTGCAATATTTATTTACACATAATATTGAACATGTTAATTCTAATATAAACAAAAAAATATATAAATAATGAAAAATCAACAAATTGCAACTGAAATATCCACATTTTAATAGACATATTATCTATATTTATATGATAACTATTGACCACTGTTATCCAGGAGCATGACAAAGAAAACAAGAGATATCTATAAGAATGTGTTGTGCAATTTCTAGACATATAACACTTGGATCAAGGTACACCAGATGGATTAAAATACTATTATTTAAAATTCATGTATTTACACTGCATCATGCATCTTTATATCCTCAATATAACTAACAGTGTTACTTTCAGTTTCCTCATAGATTTTTGATCCCAGTTCTGCAAATTTACCTCCCCTCCCCATGCCACCAACCACTCAAACAAACAAGGGCGATCAGTGATCACATGTGTCGCCTGATGATAGCCAATTAAACAGTAGTATTGAGAGGTGACTGGACAGTTTGTAGGCTAAAATGCATTTTTTTTATTCAAGGGCCATAACTCAGCCGAAAATCATTCACCCAAAAAACCTGTAAGACATGCTCAAGTACTTGAGGTACAGAACAATCCTGTAAAATTTCATTTAAATTGCTTGAGTAGTATAAGAGAAGTAGTGCGGACAAACTTTAAAAATAAAAATCATTAAAGGGCAATAACTCTGACAAAAATCATTGAACTGGAAAATGCTGATGAAATGCACAACTAGACTTGGTACTGATCATTCCTGTAAAGTTTGGATGAAATAGCATCAGTAGTTTTTGAGGAGTAGTCCGGACAAGTTTTGTGACAGACGGACGACGGAGAAGTGATCCCTATATGTTGCGGCTACTCCGTAGCAGGCGACACAAAAAACAAGAGGGCCATGATGGCCCTGGATCACTCACCTGAGTACTTTTGCTTTGGGTTTGCTATGAAGGAAACATAAGAAGCAGTATTTCATTTTCATTGAAAATATGTTGGTGTCTACAAACCAAATGTCTAAAATATCAGTCAATAAATAAAAGCTCTACGACAGAAAGTAGAAATATATATTATTAGCTATGGTAACCTTGATTTTTAAAGATTTTATTCTGTATTGCTATGTAAAACTTGTGTCCCCTTGGGGAGGGCCAATAGTGACCCCAGGGGCATTTTTTGAACAAACTTGGAAGAGGTCCACTAGACAATGCTTCATGCCAAATTTTAAAACTCTAGGCCTTTTGGTTTCAGACAAGATTTATAAATATTTTATTCTGTATTGCTATGTAAAACTTGTGACCCCTTGGGGAGGGCCAATAGAGACCCCAGGGGCATTTTTTTAACAAACTTGGTAGAGGTCCACTAGACAATGCTTCATGTCAAATTTTAAAAGTCTAGGCCTTTTGGTTTCAGACAAGATTTATAAATATCTTATTCTATATTGCTATGTAAAACTTGTGGCCCCTCAGGCTGGGCCAGTAGTGACCCCAGGGACATTATTTGAACAAACTTGGTAGAGGTCCACTAGAAAATGCTACACACCAAATTTCAGACCTCTGGGCTTAGCAGTTTTAGACAAGAAGATTTTTAAAGTTTTTCATTCTTTTTGCCATAGCAACCAGAGTTCTTCATGGAATGGAATTTTTTGAACAACTTAGGTAAAGCTTCATGCAAGGAACATTCCTGCAAAGTTCTATCATCTTTCACCTAGTTGTTAAGGAGGAGATGTTGTTAAAAGTAACGAGAACTGTCACTGTAAGATGACAATGCCCCCAAAGTGGTGCTTTGACTTTGAGCTGAGGACCAGTCATTCGAACTGTCAAGGTGAAATAAATATAGGTCAATGGGATGTTCTTGTCAAAGGGGTGTTGTGTCCAAGTATGAAGTAAATCAACTTTCTAATAAGGAGGTTATGGCCAATGTTAAAGTTTTTGGACAATTGGATCTTCAAGGTAAAGGTCATTCCGGGGTCAAGGTCGAATAAATATAGGCGAGTGGGAAGGTCTTGTCAGAAAGGGTGTTGTTTCCAAGTATGAACTAAATCGACTTTCTAATAAGGTTATGGACAATGTTAAAGTTTTTGGACCATTTGATCTTCAAGGTTAAGGTCATTCAAGGGTCAAGGTCAGATAAATAAAGGTTGATGGGAAGGTCTTGTCCAAAGTGTTGTTGTGTCCAAGTATGAAGTAAATCCAGTTACTAATAAAGAAGTTATGGTCAATGTTAAAGTTTTTGGACATTTGGATCTTCATGGTAAAGGTCATTCAGGGGTCAAGGTCGAATAAATATAGGTCAGTGGGAAGGTATAGTCCTAAGGGGTGTTGTGTCCAAGTATGAAGTAAATCCACTTACTTATAACTAAGTTATAGTCAATGTTAAATCTTTTGGACAAATGTATCTTCAAAGTAAAGGTCATTTAGGGGTCAAGGTCAAATAAATTTAGGTCAGTGGGAAGGTCTTGTCCAAAGGGGTGTTGTATCATGGTATGAAGTAAATCCACTTGTTAATAAGGAAGTTATGGCCAATGTTAAAGTTTTCGAACAGACTGACGGACAAACAGTTCAAAAACTATATGCCTCCCTTCGGGGGCATAAAAAGTTGACAACCCAGGACAGACACGGGAAGATCGCAAAAAAGCTGGTGTCTGAGTAAAGGTTTTTAAGTATCTTTTACTTTTACAAGCTTTTTGTGTTGCCTGCTACACACTAGGGATATATATGGATCACTTCTCTGCCATCTGTCCGTCTGTCATGTTGTGCGTATCGTCGGCATTTTGTCAGAGTTATGGCCCTTAAATGATTTTTTAAAAGTTTGTCCGGACTACTTTGACTGTCAAGTTGAAATAGTGTACATCCACATAACAGAACCACTGTGTATCTATGTCTTCTATTTATGCAAAGCCTTATACTAAGCTGAAAACCATTACAAAAGACATTAGTTCTGCAATGGAAGGTACTACTGGGTTGGTCATTGTGATGAGAGATTTCAACTGTGAAGGACAGAGGAAACAGCAGTTAGAATGACACATGGAAACATGGGCTGCAGCAAAAAATTCACATGCCTACAACCAACAACAACACCACCTTGTATCTGGTGTTCACTAATATCTTAGTTTATACCAAATTTATTTTAGTTCGATTGTGTAGGAAGCTTATAGCTTATATATACACTCTCGAATCCGTTCCTGGAACTAACCAGTACTAAGCAATGAATGTAAAGTTTCATCTGCCATTAAAGGACTGCTAAATCTTGCTATGATGCTTAAGTTCCGTATAATCCTGTATAACTTTAGCATATTTCAAGGTGACATACTGCCCTATATTGCATGAATTTTGTTGCAGAATAAACATCATTTTATTGTATTATTATTACTATTTTCGATGTTTTATTCCTGACTTGAACATATTATTTACTTTAATTATTTAGCACATGAAAGACTGTGAAAAGAAAGTGGAAGCTTGAGTTGTGTAAACCATATAATATGTGTAAAACACAAATAATATTGAAAGCACTGTTTTCCTTTTCAAAAGTTGAAACTATGATTTCAATTATTTGAACAACTCTGAAAGCTTACAAAATGGACTAAATGACAAAATTAAACATCTTGCTCATCAACCGCATGTTTACTCTATTTTAACTAAAACATGCTTTATTCTTTGAAACAATTTCAAAGAATACTTGACAATTAATATGCATTATTTAGCTCATCAAACTGTCTTTTGTCTTTCGCGGTGTCCTGTGGTGAAGGAATGTGGTTACCTAATATGGGGGTGACATACTGTCTTTGTTTTGAAAAGTCACCATTTATTGTCATTGTCGGTCTTGCTTGATCAGTCACAGTAAAACACTTTAATAATGAAATTTGCTCTTGAGAAAATGCCTGAAGGCTATAAAACATGGGCTTTATTTGTTCCTGATTGTTATATGAAATTTAAGAATATATATTCTTCCTTACAAGCAAGATTTCCAAGACTGTTTGAAATTTAGCATCTGTTGCCATATGGAACTTTTTTCTATCCTTTATTTCTTGCATTTGGGAAATCTGCTTTTGCAAAGTATTGATATGAACATCATGTGAGTTTGTGTATGCAGAAAGAAAACAATAGCTGCAAGCCACATGTTTGTAAGATATTGATCTTACAATAATACGTTTGCTTTCCTTCTCATTTTTAACATTATTGCTGATGATATTTCTTGAATACAGAAAGCAAAATTATTATGACACCTATATAACCTATATAAGTGCCCTTTTGGTCAGATTTTGTAAAGACAGATACACTCATGTACTTTTTACAAGCAGTTTTTCTTGAAATTTGAATAAAATAAAAAGAATTAATCTACCGGAGAATATCACAAGACCTTTAATTAACAGTTCAATAGATTAAGATGTCAGCAAAAAGTTATTTACAAATAGACTTTTTCCAGTTCAACGACCTTGGGATAGACCTTTGCTGATAATAAATGCTTCATGTGGTTTATATGAATCTGTTTCTCTAACATACAATGTCACAGTCACATTAAAGCTATAAAAATGGGACTTTTTCTAAGCTCCCCATTATAAATCTATTTCAATCTGCGCAGTCCCTTAAAGGCAGATGCAAGGAGGTAATGAGGTAGGTACTAGTTTCTGGAGTGGTCTATATACAAGAAACCAATTTCTGTATACTTGAAACATACTTCAGCTACCACAAAACTGTGTTTCTAACTGTGCCCACCCATGGAACATAATGGTATCCTCCAAAAGTACAATGTTCAGCATTATCAGTTGGGTAATTATTAATTTCTCCACATTACAGAAAACACTCAAACATCCCTACAGTCATTTTACATTTCCAACAAACTGTCCAATCACCCCTCAATACAACTGCTATCATCAGGCGACACATGTGATCACTGATCGCTCTTGTCTTTAATAGCTTTGATCTAGATCCAAGAGATGTGGCCTATTTACAAAGATTAATCAAAACTGTGGGCACTGACCATTCTCAAAGTGTCTGCAGGTAAAGGTACACGATTAAACAGCATGTTGTATACTGACATTAATTTCAAGAAGATAGAGTATAGATAGCAGATAACATGAAGTACATGAATAGGATGTCCAAATTGTATGCCATTAAAATGATAGCGTAGTTCATTCAATTCAATTATAGCAACAATGTCAGTGAAATCTATATCTAAATCGTATTCCATTACGAAAAGCATAGTTCATAATAACAAGAGGGCCATGATGGCCCTACATCGCTCACCGGAGTATGACTGCTTTTAAGAAAGTTGTTATGGACCTGGTTAATTGACCCCAGATGACCCATATTCAAACTTGACCTAGAAATTATAGAAACAACCTTTCTGACAAATTTAAAAGTTAATTGGACTGAAAATGTTACCTCTGGAGTGTTTACAAGGTTTTTCCATAATTGGGTTCTGTGACCTAGTTTTTGAACCTACATGACCCATATTCGAACTTGAGCTAGAAATTAACAAAACAACCTTTTTGACAAATGTCAAGGATATTTGGTCTGAAATTGTTACTTAAAGAGTGTTAACAAGGTTTTTCCATATTTGGGCTCTGTGGCCTAGTTTTTGACCCCAGATGACCCATATTCAAACTAGAGCAAGAAATCATCAAAGCAACCTTTCTGACAAATTTCAAGGTCATTTGGAATGAAAATGTAGCCTCAGGAGTGTTTACAAGGTTTTTTCATATTTGGGCTCTGTGACCTAGATTTTGATCCCAGATGACGCGTATTCGAACTTGAGATAGAAATCATCAAAGCACCCTTTCTGACAAATTTCCAGGATATTTTGACTGAAAATGTACCCTCTAGAGTGTTAACAAGGTTTTTCTATTTTTAGGCCTTGTGACCTAGTTTTTCATCCAAGATAACCCATGTTCGAACTCGTCCGAGTAATTACTGGGACAAACATCTTGACTAAGATCCATGACAATTGAGGCAAAAAAGTGACCACTAGAGTGTTAACAAACTAAGTGTGGACACCCGACGGACAACAGACGATGGACATTGATCGATCCTAATAGCTCACCATGAGCCAACGGCTCAGGCGAGCTGAAAAAATTATAGCAACTATGTCAGTGAAATCTATATCTAAATTGTATTCCATTATGAAAAGCAAGCAACAATCAGTGAAATTTTTATCTAAATTGTATTTCATTGTGTCAAACAAAGTTCATTCAAACAGATTATAGCAAAAGAATTGTCAGAAAAAATGTGATTACTGAACCATCACACAGGGAACAAAACTGACCTCTAATAAACAAGTGCACGGAATAAAGACACATTGCAGCAACAAAACATTATCATAAATGCTGATTTAAAAATTTACCAGCAAATAAGTGTTAAATGAAGCTTAAGTTTCAAGACCAACAGGACTTAAGTCAACAACAACTTCATATTGTTTCAGTAACTTTTTTGCATCACTTTTTCCATTGTTAACTGGATTATTTGCATTTCACTTCCTGTTTTGCTGTGTCTGTCTTCAAGAATCTTTCAGTGAAGCTTGTATAGCAGCTAAAAGCATGGCATCATCATCTTGTCCATAATCCTGGGGAAAATAAATAAAAAAGGAAAAACTAAAATAGTAATGGAAAAAAAGAAACTTTTCTAACCTTTTTAAAATTCTATTTCTTTGTTCATTTATGACATAATCTCAGTATCCACAGATCATGGTACGTATCCATGTTGGTACCCCTTTGCGAAAATCTACTGAAATGCTACCTTTTTGCAAATGCACAGGTCATTCTCTGCTGAAAACAAATCAGTGATGGAAAGCAATCAAATAAATGTTCATTCTACAAATGAAAGGAGGAATGTCATGTGCAAAAGAAGTATACCATGGAACACTAGAATGTTTTAACTATGTCTTTTTTGTTATGTGTCTAGTTGTCAATTACTGCAACTCCACAAGAAGCTACACAATATCGTGATGTGTTGCCTCACCTACCGCCTCGGGTACCATTGGTTTAAGATAATATGCAAATGAATACATGTAATATGTATAGTGTGTGCATAATCAAGCCACTGGTTCATTTAAGCCCACAGAACATGCCGAGGCGCTGGGTCAGGCAACACATCACGATATTGTGTAGCTTCTTATGGAGTTGCAGTAATTGAAAACTAGACACATAACAAAAAAGACATAGCTAAAACATTCTAGTGTTTTGTGGTATACTTCTTTTGAACATGACATACCTCCTTTCATCTGTAGAATATACATTCATTTCATTGCTGTCCATCGCCAATTTGTTTTCAGCACAGAATGACCCGTGCATGTGCAGTAGATTTCGAAAGAGGGTACCAATATGGATACGCACCATGCAGATTAATGAAAACTATTCTTGAACAGTATGAAAATGTATGCAGAAAAAAAGTGTTAAAATCGAATAGCCTCAAGTGCTGTGAACACGTCCGAAAACTCATAAATGAAAAATATCTATCATTTGAAATTTAGTCTTCCCTTGCACTTTCTGTTATCAAACTCTTTTGGAAGAGAACTAGATGTTTTTTTTTCCTATTTATGATGAGCAACCCTTGTACTTACCTTTGTCTGATATAAACTCACACAAATATGATGTTTTCTATTAATATATGTTTCTTCACATTTAAATCATTACCAGATGATAATGTTTCCAAAGAGTTTTTCAATACACACTGCTAATGAAGTTCTGAAGTAATTATATATTTGCATCAGTTTAACTTTTCAGGTTGTGAAATGGCATTAAAAGAAATGTGGCATCCTGCTGCATCCAACATCAAAGGTTTGGAATCTAAATGCAAGACCGGCTTTGTTGAGTCAATAACAAATGAGGAAATTCTAAGTAAGCTTTTTTTGTTAAATAAAAAACTTACCACATAAGTGTCATACTCAAACTTGTGTCTCAAATTTAAGTGGTTTATAAAATCTGAACTTGTCTGATTTTTGTTACCCCATGGCATAGATGCACAAACTGGACATACCTAAAACAAGAAATCGGTAGAATCAATGGATGCTCCCCGAAATGCCAATTCCAAAAGGGCTATTGTTTAATATGTATTTTTTTTTAAAGTATGAAAAATAACAAATGGCAATAACTCCTAAATTATGCAAAATAGAGTTACGGTTCTTGCACGCTGCACTTCTCCTCATTGAGATCTATCTACCAATAAAGTTTCATGTTAATATCTCTTATGAGATATGCCCCTGGCAAAAAATAAGTATGAGAAATTTCAAAAGGCAATAACTCAAAAATTAATAAAGCAAGAGTTATGGTTCTTGTGCACTGCACTGCTTACCAATGAGATCTATCTACTTATAAAGTTTCAAGTTGATAACTCTTACACTTTGTGAGATATGCCCAGACAAAAATAAGTATGAGAAATTTCAAAGGGAAATAACTCTAAAATTAATAAAGCAAGAGTTATGGTTCTTGTGCAATACACTGCTCCTTAATGAGATCTAACTACCTATGAAGTTTGGTCTTGATATCTCTCATAGTTTTTGTGTTATGCTCCGGACAAAATTATGATGGACGGATGGACGAACGGATGGACGGACGAATGGACGAGACGGACAAAGCAGCAACTATATGCTCGCCCTTCAAGGAGCATAAAAATAAATTGGTAACTGAACATCAAATACAAAATAAACTTTGCCACTAGAAAGTGCAACTTTTCAGAAGACTGAAATAAAGGTAAAACAATTACCGGTAGTGTACATGAAAATTTGAAAGTACAGTAGTTGATTTGTTACCTGACTGAACCTTTTTCAAAAGGAGTTACCCTAGTCCCTTGTTACTTAGGAATATTCATGTATTGTAAATTCTCTTAATAGTAAAAGAATCACTTTTAGAGTCATTTATTTCTTAACAGAACTATTATCACAAAAAAAGTCATGTAAGGAATTTTGAATTTAAAGTACAGTTGAAGTGCTATCAAGCAAATCATGATAGAATGAAATTCTGGTTCATTACAATAACATTGTTTGGACTCTTTTATAATTTTATCTAGGACCGAAACATGGGATACATTAACTAAGAAAAATGTGATTCTACAGAAAATTATCAGGTCTGTTGCCGATTTGAAGAATTGTGTTTAGACTGAACTGTACGATTATACATGTAAATCACTTACAACAGGTTCACGTGTTAAACTGTGGACTTCATTACTGTGTTTAACTAGACCAGTTACATCCAAGTTCTTCAAATCACAGTATGGGCAATCAAATGTAGACCTGTTTGGAAGATTTCTGAAAGATGGTGTTTATTTATTCCAATTCAGTATTAGCAACTATGAGACAAGATCAGAACAATAATATTACATGACATCACATGTACCTATAGTTGTGACAAAAGCAACATTAAAATTGTGTAACTATTTTTAGCAAAAGCAGTATATCTCAAAACCTGGGTTGAAAGTGAACAGCAGTAGAAACAGGAGCTTCTACTTTGGTCGGATAAAAATTCAAATCACAGCAAGATTGTTCATCTCAGCAAGACCATCTGAAGGCACATCTCCCTTGGTTAACCATGCTGTGCCTGTGTACAAGCACTGAAGGTAACTGGCTTGTTACTGAGTAAACAATTTCTCCTTGTTTTCATCTTGAGCGAACTTTCTATACAGCCGGATTGCTTTTACTTCACAGAAGTAGTTTAAAATCAATATTAACTAAATTTTGAAGAAAAATGTATATAACAGGCTTAAAAGGTTGTGACAAATTATTATTTTTTCTATCACCTAATTTTATTCCTGATAAGAGGGTCATGATGACCCTATATCACTCACCTGAGTACTCTTCTGCCTCATGACAAGCCTTACAAAAATGAAGAAAAAAACAACTAAGCTGGCTAAATTCCCTATGCTATCAGAGAGGCAAGTATCTATATTACGTTCAGACTGTAGTGTATATTTATCGAATGAGTACTGTTATTCTTTATTTAGAGCAATAGGTAATATTAATCTTGTAATAGAACATCTCCCTTCTTGTAAATAAAATCAATATCATTTTATGAAATAAAGAAATAACTGTAAATATATAATGTAAACTGCACTTAGATTATAAGTTTTTGTTATGTTCATTTACTCATGAATTTATTATGACCTAAAGTCAGTTTATTCATGAATGAAATTCCACACTTATTTCAAAACATAGTTCTCATATCCAATAAATGACTGGAATACCTATGATAGAAAATCCACAAGTTGCAGATACAGAAATTACATTAAAGGTGAGAATAATGGGACTGTTATCAAATAAAAAATGTTATCAAAATAAATTTAGCACCAGCTAACTAACTGTCCTGATAACATAACCAACAGCTCATTATTTTACAGTGTTTCTTATATCAAAGTCACATAGATTTAGTTATTTTCCTTTTAACCTGTCTTTCATATCTTGTTATTTGTGGCTCTAGTATAGTCTTTTTCTCTCTCAGTTAATTGTGGTGATAATTCAATTGTAACAGGGCTATAGCTTGAATCCACTGATCAGGCTGTTCAGATTTTCTGGTGACCTAGTTTTACATCCCACATGACCCAGTTTCAATCCTGACCCATATATCATCCAGGCAAATATTCTGAGCAACTTTCATTAAGACTTGATCAAAACTGTTGTCTCCTGAGTGTTCACAAGGTTTTCCTATGATTTGGCCTGGTGACCTAGTTTTTGATCTCACTTGACCCAGTTTTGAACTAGACCGAGATATTATCAAGGCAAAAATTCTGAGCAATTTCAATTAAGACTTAATAAAAAATGTGGTCTCTAGAGTGTTAACAAGGTTTTCCCTTGATTTGGCCTGGTGACCTAGTGGCCTAATGTGATCTGTAGAGTGTTAAAAAGGTAAAATGTGGCCATGCAAACACCAGATGACAGATGCCGGACATCCAGCGATCAATATAGCTCACCCTGAGCATATGCTAAGATGAGCTTAAAAAGAAATGAAAAAGGTAACTTCAAATTTTGTCCACAAATGTGGCAGAAGTTGTATAATTATAAGGTATGATATCACATCAAACATCAGTATTACCTAGGAATTTGCTGTGATGTCTCCTTTATAGGTCTGAAGTAGGTTATACTTTTATCTATTCTATCACAGGCTGCAATATGCTGATTCATCTCTGATACCAACACCTGCAACAAACACACTTTTCCATTGTAATAAGTTAATAATTAACATAAATTTATGCCCTCTAGTGATCGAGGTGTACCACATTACTATATACATGTACCTTCTCTGCTTAATACAGTCAAACTTGTGCTAACGACCACCCACTAGTAGCGACCACCTGTCAACAACGACCATTTTGTTTTCCCCACGACAAATATTACTCTATAATGACCCCTGAATAACAGCAACCTGTTTCCTGCGACCATAGACCGGCATTTTCACTGCCCAAAAGGCTTATTGACCATTGTTACCAATTTGTCTGACTATTGGTTTGTGAACATCAAATAAGCACACCATAGAAAGGTGTGAATAACACCTTGGTTGTTTGGTCTCCGGGTCATCTTTGATCAACAATGGTGAAACTTGATTGAAAATTAATGTTAGATAATAAGTGCCTAACTCTGTCGCCAGTTTGACTAATTGATTAGTTTTTTTTCAATACACAATCAAGCAGTGCTAAGGGAAGGAACTCTTCATGACAATATTAAATCAAACTGAATGACAGACAAATTAAAATTATCAACTAATTAAAAAGGTAATTTACGTTTTTATTTGGTTTATTTAGTTTCAGTTTCAATCGGCATAAAACTCCATGTTTTAAAATAGAGCTATGGCTGACGGGAATATGCTGGAATATGAAGTGCATTATTTTTGAATACAAATTGAGGCTACTGAATTTACAGATTGTGTCATTTATATTTTATTGACTTACAAATGTACAAGCATATTAACTTTAAATTAAAACAAGAGGGCCATGATGGCCCTATATCGCTCACCTGAATATGACTGCTTTTAACAAAGTTGCTATGGACCTGGTTAATTGACCCCAGATGACACATATTCGAACTTGACCTAGAAATTATTGAAACAATCTTTCTGACAAATTTCAAGGTTATTTGGACTGAAAGTGTAGCCTCTAGAGCATTAACAAGGATTTTCTACTTTTTTGCCCTGTGTCCTAGTTTTTGACCCCAGATAACCCATAGTCAAAACTGAGCTAGAAATCATTAAAACAATCTTTCTGACAAATTTCAAGGTTATTTGAACTGAAAATGTTACCTCAATGCGTGTTAACAAGGTTTTTCCATATTTGGGATCTGTGACCTAGTTTTTGACCCCAGATGACCTTTATTCTAATCTGAGCTAGAAATCATTAAAACATCCTTACTGACAAATTTCTAGAATATTTGGACTGAAAAAAACTTCTAGAGTGTTAACAAGTTTTTTTTTCTATTTTTGGGCTCTGTGACCTAGTTTTTGATTTCAGATGACTAATATTCAAATTTAACCTAGAAATCATTGAAACAACCTTTGTGACAGATTCCAGGTTATTTGGACTGAAAATGTTACCTTTAGAGTGTTAGCAAGGTTTTTCCATATTTGGGCTCTGTGACCTAGTTTTTGACCCCAGATGACCCAATTTTGAACTTGAGCTAAAAATCATCAAAACAACCTTTCTGACAAATTTCTAGGATATCTTGACTGAAAATGTTGCCTCTAGAGTGTTAACAAGGTTTTTCTATTTCTGGGCTCTGTGACCTAGTTTTTGAACCCAGATGACCCATATTCGAACTTGAGCTAGAAATCATAGAAACAACCTGTCTGACAAATTTCCAGATTATTTGGACTGAAAATGTTACTTCTCCTTCTACAAGAAGATTTTCAAAGTTTTCTCTATATAAGCCTATGAAAAACCAATGACCCCGGAGTGGGGCCAAATTTGACCCCAGGGGTATAATTTGAACAAACTTGGTAGAGGTCCACTAGACAATGCTACATACCAAATCTTAAGGCTAAGGGCCTTGTGGTCTCAGACAAGAAGATTTTTGAAGTTTTTCTTATATAAGCCTATGTAAAACCAATGACCCCAGGGTGGGGCCAAATTTGACCCCTCAGGTATAATTTTAACAAACTTGGTAGAGGTCCACTGGACAATGCTACATACCAAATATCTTAGCTCTATGCCTTACGGTTTCTGACAAGAAGATTTTTAAAGTTTTTCCTATATAACTCTATGTAAAACAAGTTACCCCTGGGGCGGGGCCATTTTTGACCCAGAGGCCAAGATTTGAACAAACTTGGTAGAGGTCCACTAGACAATGGTACACACCAAATATCTTAGCTCTATGCCTTACGGTTTCTGACAAGAAGATTTTTAAAGTTTTTCCTATATAACTCTATGTAAAACAAGTTTCCCCTGGGGCGGGGCCATTTTTGACCCCAGGATCATAATTTGAACAAACTTGGTAGAGGTCCACTAGATGATGCTTCATACCAAATATCAAAGCTCCAGGCCTTGTGGTTTCTGACAAGAAGATTTTTAAAGATCCAACTTTTAAAATCTGTTTTTAGCTCCTGTGACCCAGAAATGCAATGAACCGGAACCATTTGAACAAACTTGGTAGAGCTTCATGCAAGGAACATTCTAGGCAAGTCTCATTAAATTTTGCCCAGTGGTTTCAGAGGAGATGTCGTTTGAATGAATTGTGGACGACGGACGGACGGACGGACGCCGGACAATCAAGGATCCTAAAAGCTCACATGAGCATGCTCAGGTGGGCTAATTAAGAAAAAAACATTTCCTTTGTACACAATCATTTAATGATACTCCTTCAAACTGAAATATACATGTATATTGTACATTTCGTACCATACGCACATGCTGAAATAAGAAAATAAATTATCCATACTGGTCCCCCGAACAAAGACCACCTGTGAATAAAGACCACTTTTACTCATTCCCTGGAGTGGTCTTTGTTTGCAAGTCTGACTGTATATGTCTCAAGGGGATAGATTAGTGGTCCAGTGGTGACCAGCTGAACTGGTAATCTAGGGGTTGTGAGTTTGATCCCTTGCTCCCCAACTATCACAAGAGTCCTATGGATGAAACATAAATCTGTTTCCATGTATCAGAGCTACATGCTGAGATGGTCACATGAGGAACCAATAAAGATGATAAATGATGATAAAAAATTTCTAATAGATAGCTATGACTTCAAGTCATAATAACCCAGAATTCTGCCATCCATTGCCAATGTAAGAGTCTTTCAGATCAGACATTACATCAAGGTTCTACAAACAATACTTGTGCTATACACTGAGTATGGAAAGAAATAAAGAATGTTTCTGCACTTTGTACCATCTTTTGAATTAAGCTTAAACTTCTCAAGATTTCTGCTACCCTGACTTTTCTGATAAGTTAATGCATATCAAATTTTCATTATACTGCCTATCTGACATCTGCCTATATGTTGTTGCCTCTGACAGCTAACTAGTTAATGCAACGTAAGGATGTAATTTTCAAAGTTTCTACAGTTAATTGGTAAATGAGAGAAAAATGCCATCAAACTGCATCATGCTGATTATCTAATACCTTCGACACATAAATAGAATGAACATCATTGATAATGATCATGATTATTACACAATGTCAGAACAGTTAGTTCAGAAACATTTCTATTAGAGGAGAGTTTAAAATTGAAAACTGAATTATCAAAAATATGTATAATGTAAATAACGATGTTGAAATTTTTAGTTAAATATCTCACTGTAGTCTCTTGAAGTCTGGCAAAAGAAGAGAGATAAAAAAATCCCACACAAACACACATCTGAACAGTAGTATTTCTGGGTCTTCCAATTCTTTCTTCATGCAGTGACATTTTCACCTAACAAGACTTAGACTGGGCCTTTACTTAAACTACAGACTACTTACTTTTTGGTTACATCCAAAGCATGGGATCTGTGTTGTACACATCTGTTTTACAAGAGACTCCTGTACCTTCAGTTTTCCTGATCTTAAGTTTGCACGACAGACTGGGCACTTTGGTTTCTCATCTGTTAACACATGCTGGACACATTCTTTACATACTCTAAAATCAATTTGAGATATGAAGTTAGAAATTATATACTTAACTTCTCTATAAAAATATGATCATTGTATGTTGATAATTACAGGCATCAAGATATAGGTTCAAAATTAAATTTTAAATTAGTTTGCAAAGCATCTGTCTGTGACCATGAGGTATCTATAGAACAACTTTTCTAGTATCTTAACTGTAATCTTATTTAACATGAATATAAAACAAAAACAAACAAGAGGGCCATGATGGCCCTGGATTGCTCACCTGAGTACTTTGGCTGTAGGTTTTCTGTTAAGCAGTATTTCATTTTTTAATTGAAAATATATAAGTGCCTACAAACCAAATATGTAAAATATCAGTCAATGAATAAAGGCTCTATGACAGAAAGTAGAAATATCTATTATAAGCTATGGTGACCTTGACCTTGACCCAGTGACCTCAAACCCTACCCATGAGTAGAGGTCCACGCAAGGAACCTATATACTGAATATCAAAGATATTGGTCTATAAATGAAGGCTTTATGAGGTACAGTAGACAAATCTACTTTTAGCCTCCGTGACCTTTAACCTAATCCAATAATTTGAACAACCAAACAACCTTTCTGACAAACTGCCAGGATATTTGGACTGAAACAGTAGCCTCTAGAGCCTTAACAAGATATTTCTATTTTTGGGTTCTGTGACCTAGTTTTTGACCCATGATGACCCATATTCGAACTTGACCTAGAAACCATCAAAATAACCTTTCTGACATATTTCCAGAATATTTGGGCTGAAAATGTTACCTGTAGAGTGTAAACAAGGTTTTTCCAAATTTAAGCTCTGTGACCTAGTTTTTGACCCCAGATGACCAATATTCGAACTTGGGCTAGAATCATCGATACAACCTTTCTGACATATTTCCAGGATATTTATGCTGAAAATGTTACCTCTAGAGTGTTAACAAGGTTTTTCCATATTCAGGCTGTGTGACCTAGTTTTTGGCCCCAGATGACCCATATTCCAACTTGACCTAGAAATCATCGAAACAACCTATCTGACATATTTCCAGGATATTTGGACTGAAAATGTTACCTCTAGAGTGTTAACAAAGTTTTTCCATATACAGGCTGTGTGACCTAGTTTTTGACACCACATGACCCATATTCCAACTTGAGCTAGAAATCATCTTAACAAGCTTTCTGACAGTTTTTCAGGAAATTTGGGCTAAAAATGTTACCTCTAGAGCGTTAACAAGGTTTTACCATATTTGGGCTGTGTGACCTAGTTTTTGACCCCAGATGACCCATATTCAAACAAGAGCTAGAAATCATCAAAACAACCTTTCTGACGTATTTCCAAGATATTTGGGCTGAAAATGTTACCTCTAGAGTGATAAAAAGGTTTTTTCCATGTTTGGTCTTAGTGACCTAGTTTTTGACCCCAGATGACCCATATTCGAACCCGGGCTAGAAATCATCCAAATAACCTTTCTGATATATTACAAGGATATTTGGGCTGAAAATGTGACCTCTGAAGTGTTAACAAGGTTTTTCCATATTTGGGCTCTGTTACCTAGTTTTTGACCCCGGATGACCCATATTCGAACTTGGGCTAGAAATCACCCAAATAACCTTTCTGACAAATTACAAGGAAATTTGGACAGAAAATGTGACCTCTAAAGTGTTAACAAGGTTTTTCCATATTTGGGCTCTGTGACCTAGGTTTTGACCCCTGATGACCCATATTCGAACTTGAGCTAGAAATCATGGAAACAACCTTTCTTACAAATTTCCAGGATATTCAGGCTGAAAATCTTACCTCTAGGGTGTTAACAAGGTTTTTCCATATTTGGGCTGTGTGACCTAGTTTTTGAACCCAGATGACCCATATTCAAACATGGGCTAGAAATCAACCAAACAACCTTTCTGACAAATTGCCAGGACATTTGGACTGAAACAGTAGCCTCTAGAGCCTTGACAAGATTTTTCTATTTTTAGGTCATGTGACCTAGTTTTTGACCCCAAATGACCCATATTCGAACTCGTCCGAGTAATTACTGGGACAAACATCCTGACCAAGTTTCGTGACAATTGGAGCAAAAATGTGACCAGTAGAGTGTTTAACGAACTAAGTGTGAACGGACGATGGACGACAGACGACGGACGGCGGAAGATGGACATTCATCAATCCTAATAGCTCACCCTGAGCCAGCTCAGGTGAGCTAAAAAAAACATTTTCATAACATTTGACTTTATTTATCAACAATGCCACAATCTATGATCTGAAGCAACAATTACAGCATCCAGTTTGTTGAAATAATCCAACATAAACAGAGTTTAAACAGTTTTGAATCAGACAAAATCCTATATAGCTGAAAATTGCTAGGACCAAAAACAGTGTTTGAAATCACACACTATTTGTTGATTTTTTTTTTTAATACAAATAGCTTATGAAGGGAGGATCTGAATTTCTATTACACCAGTCATGACCAGGTTTGTATCACCAAAATAGTTTCCATACTTTCTGCAATTTTTACATTTTAAGAGAAATGACGTCTCTTCAACTTCATTACTGCCAAAAGTCAATACTGACTATACTAGGCGGGCGCGTGTCAGGAACATTTAAATTATAAAAGATAATATCAAAGAAAACAAGATTTATCTGAAGATCTTACTTAAACATTTATTTTAAATACTTAAAATCTATAAAACTTTAGTCCACTGATAAAAGCTGGTCTTGTCGGTAATTTGTTCCAGAGTAGTACAGTCCTTGGGAAAAATGAGTTCATGTGATGTTGTGTTTTTGATTGGGGGATGAGAAATTTACTGTTTCTTGCATTTGTAAGGTGATTTTGATCGACATTGACCTCTGTGTTTTTTATTTTGTGTAGTATGACCAGGCTGGCATGGTTTCGCCTTTGTTCTAAAGTTGACCATTTTAGTTCCTTGATCATGTTTGTTACACCGCTTGTATAGTGGTAATCATAATGAACGGACCTTGCAGCTGACCTCTGAACCATTTCTATTCTGTGTGTGAGATATTTTTGCCATATGGTTGAGCAGTATTCAACCTGCAGTCTTACATATGTTTTGTATGCTGCTTCTTTGAGTTGTTTGTTTTGTGTTTTGACATCTCATCTGATGAACCTTAAGCTGTTTTTTGCTTTGTTTGTGATATTGTTTATATTGGATGACCAGTTTAGGTTACTACTTATTGTAATTCCTAAGTATTTTGCATTTTCTGTGGTTTTCAGTATAGTGTTATGTAGGGTGTAGGGAAAGATGACCAGTTATTCTGAGTACTTCACACTTGTCAGGGTTGAATTCCATTGACCATTCTTTTTCCCATATTTCAAGGTTGTGCAAATCATTTTGTAAGGTTTGTGCAGATGCTTGTGATTTAATTGTTAAATAAAATAATATTATGGTGTCATTGGGAAATAGACGCATCCGGCTCCTGACACTTCCTGTTAGGCCATTGATGTATGTGAGAAAGAGACACGGACCTAAGACCGATCCCTGCGGGACACCAATTAGAAAGCACAGGGAGCCTGTCAGAGACCTTGTTTTCTACTAATACTTCTTGTGATCTGTTTTTGAGAAAGTTTTGTATCCATAAACTGATGTGTGGATGAATTCCCATGTGTTTCAGCTTGTGTATGAGTTTGTGGTGGTCTACTTTGTCACTTTGATCCATGTATGTTTTATAAAATTTTATCCATTAGTTGTGATGACTGATCAGTCCTTCATAGAATAACAACACAAATGCACAGTTAACATTTTAAGTTCATATTTTTCTTTTTTTTACGATTTATGTTTATTGGTAAATACAAAGTGTGGATTAGACCAATAACAAAAGAATAAAATCCACCGTCTATGTCTAAATACTTGGACTAGATGATTGATCAGACTTTATTCTCATTATTTCACCTCTGAAGGTGAACCAATTTTATAGGTTGACATTTTATAGTTGTTCACCTTCTTAAGGTTGAACAGCTAAAAAATATCAGATCTATAAAAGCGGTTCAACTCTTGAAGCATAATAAATTGGCGCCATAATAAATTAGGCTAATCAGACAGATACTGTTAGTTACATGCTCCAGTTGGCTATCCTATTCATGTAGCAGAGGTATAATATGGCACTTGTACTCCCTTGCCTATCAGCTAGCTTTTATGGCGACGTGTTAGAGTGTCCGCTTAGTAATCGAAGGTACCCAAGTTCAAACCCAGCTCGGGGCAGGTGGATTTTTTCCGGGTTACATTTGGCGCTCAACGTAAATAACTCACGATTTTAGATGTGATGGCACCCTTAGAAAGTCCCACAGACATTCATTACTCCAAGAATTCGAGGATGAATTCTTAGAAGGAGGGGTTGTATGTAGCAGAGGTATAATACGGCACTTGTACTCCCTTGCCTATCAGCTAGTTTTTATGGCGACGCGGTAGAGTGTCCGCTTAGTAATCGAAGGTACCCGAGTTCAAACACAGGGGCAGGTGGATTTTTTCCGGGTTACATTCACACTGCGCAAGCCCGTCTTTCTCTGAACTCATATAAAGATTCAATCATATAATTATTCATCTTTACAATTTGTCACTTGACTTTAATCATTTGGACACCGATTCATATATAATTTTATCCGCTTACAGGACCTATCCGAAAATGAAATAATATTACATCCACAAAACCGAAAGTGAATCATTTAAAAGCTACATATCATTTTTTCCAATCAAAACTTGTAAGCCAAAAAAAGAAACATTTTATAGCTTACATATGATGATTTCCACATGGTATCAAGACCGGTTCAGTGTAGATATCGCGACAAATCGAGCAGATATAATTTTCTAGCGTTAAGTTTTCAGCCATTGTTTACCTCCGTTTCAGTTGCTACTGTCGTGAACCCTGAACGCGGAAAAGAAAGCCTTTAGGCTGAATTGAAAAAAGATGGATCTTTTTTTTGCTTTGCCTTTCAATGCCGTTCCATAGGACATTTCCACAAAATACTTTAATTTCTTTATCATAATAGCTCTATCACAGGCACTAGACAAAATCAATTCACCTATATACGCATATATACTATATATAAAGAACTGGAACCCGTAGTTTGGTACAATTAGAGAAAAATGATCAAACTTTATAGGTCTATTGCAATACTTAGCTAAGTATTTCAGTTTTGCGAATTAGAAATCTTCGGTCGATTCAACAAATTCAGTCGGGAATTTGCACTGTTCCCCTAAACCATGATTTCGACGGGAGGACACTGTTAAAATAAGGAATCACATAGAACAACTGTTCATTTTACGGGAACATATAAGAATCAGGCAAATACTCACCTGCACCAAAATATCGACATGTACACAGCTTGCAGAACGGCTGTTCGCAAACCCGATTGAACGATATGTGGCATACTTAAGTCCTCCTGAACAGACCATGTAAATGACACCATTTATGCGAACATGTGAGTTTGTTCATGTATAAAAAAACTTACAGGCATAAGCTTTTCGGAACATGCGAATGTAATATGTATGTGTAAACTGTACCGTTGTTATTTTCAAGGTAAGTTACATTACGGCAGTGGCTAGGTTTGGAAGGTCTCTAGCATCAAATTTGATGTAGCGCAAAGACGGTTTATTCCAAAATTCCACAGGACATCAAGGTACCTAGGTGTTTTTGCAGTTTTTGAACTCACTAGGACCCATCGGACGTGTGTGCTGACGGATTTTGATTAAGTCGGATTATTACATGAAGGCCTATCAGTCTCAAGTTAATAGAAATCAGTGTGAAAGAGATATAATATAATCAAATATTCCTCCCTTCCTTCCATCCATTCGTAAATCTGAGTGTAAAATGAACAAAGACAATCTTGTCTTTTATGTTTTGTTTAAAATAGATCTAGTAGATACAGTATAGTCAAAATAATTCAGGTGACGTCTTGAGCAAATTCTTAGATATTGTTGTTATGGGTCAGAATCTCGCGGAGGCGAGATATTGACCCATACAAAATATTACACAATATCTCGACTTGCGTACAGTTAGTTGGACCCCACTGGAAATACGCCTTCGGGCTTAATGGGCTATCCTTGTAACTATTAGTCACACTTATATATTCTTTTTTTATTTAGTTCTAAGTTTTTTAATTTTAATCTTTTTTTGGTACACACGTAAATGATCTTATACAAATTGTTATAACTACGACCAGAGACATGTCTCTGCTACGACTACATATATTTTAAGTAGACTGAATTGAACTGGAAATAAGCTCACTACCATAGTCATTTTAGCTGGTTCTTTTAGAATGTTGAATGTAAAAAATTATCATAGTTTAACTGTATTTAGTTACACTTAAGTTATATGTTTATTGATATGTAATTGTATTACAATTTAGTATTTTATTTATTTGTTAGTCTTAACCTAAAGTGAAGAATTTATTTATTCTTATACATATTATATATTTTGTTATAATTTTATTTATGTAACCAATGTGATCTATGAAGTTGCAAAATAAATTTGAATTGAACTGAATTGAATTGACTAGTCCTTATATGGATAAAGACGTACTGATCTAACAAGCAACGTAACAGTTGTAATTTCTATTTATAGCTACAAAACCAGTTCTGAAACGTATATATATAAATTCGACATAGGCAGGTTTAAATAGGTTATGTTTTTGTATTCTCGTTGAAAGGTAGGACCTTGCGGATATAATTTATTTTAGTTAAGCTTTCATTGTTTCTTAAGGGGTCAGTAAATTTTTTCATTAGTTACACTTGTGAATGAAGTACTCGGCATTTATTTATTTGTCGTGTTACTGACACAGAACCTGTACTGTAGTGAGCAGTAGGTACGATTTTATTCGATCGATTGCACCACTTAAAGTCGGTAGATCACATAGCAATATATTGATGTAACTTTCCTCATCTTTTTTTCGACGGGATTTGGAAATTGTGCGACGGTTTCTGGTGTTAGGTGAGTAGGTCTACTAGAATAAAGAGTGTTATATTACATACATCTTAAATGCGGTCATTGTATTAACATAACAAACTTTTTTATTTTGGACCAACCACAAAATATACTGTACCACTCTTACGAGTGTCATCGTATTATTTTTTCTACGTTGAAGAGGATTTACTATCGGCACAACAAAGGACACTGACAAAATGGGGACCATGACTACATTCAAGGACGTCAAAGACTATTTGATGAGTACAATAAACAGGAAACCGGCTGGCAAAGTACCAACTGGAGCCCAGGAGAATGTATGGATGGCTGTTATGCAAGCCCCTAATGAGAACTATAACGAAGTGTACCAGTCGATTATCCTTGGTGATTAGTAAGTTTTTTCCTGAGTATTTTTCTTTAGTTAGCCAAATTAGTATTTACCTGATTTGAGTGACAAGTGATATTTCTTTTCTTCTCTATTTCAGTGTTCCTTAAAAGGTGAAAGTTAGAACCTACGGTCGGTTTTTACAGAAATACAGAATTATAGCAATATTTATATTGTTTTTATTATTAGTTTTTTAAAATTTTTATTACTAGCCTTAGTTTCCATTTCAGGTAATTCATCGATCTTTTAGTTCCAAATTTGTAACTTACTGTTCACGATTTTTGTTTATTTCAAAGTTCCATTGCGAAAGACCCAGAAAAGCTTAAAGCTCTTGGAGTGACACATGTAGTCAACTGTGCATGTGGTAGCAAATTTAATATGATCAACACAAATCAGCATTACTTCGAGGAGTCCGCCATTAAATTCCACGGTATTGGCGCCACGGACATTATGACATTCAAAATGGCGCCACATTTCGAAGGGGCAGCTAATTTTATAGACGAAGCTCTAAAGTCAGAAGGTTGGTAACTTTTTCACATTGTTTAGAAAATTTAATAATTCATTTAAAATTTTTAATAAATTAATGTACATGGATTAATTGCATACAATACAAACGGCAGTGGTTCGATATTTTTTTCATTCTGGATAGTAGTGCAATGGGTTATAGAAAATGCAATGTGCTTTTTGATTAACCCTTGAACAAACAGCAACACCCATTCCAATACATGTATTCAGTTTTGTCTAAATCATTTTGATAGAAAGTAATTTTATGATGTACTGTATAGATCTATGAAAAATACATATCTCCTGCTTCTTTGAGGTTGTCTTTGTGTAGAAATATATTTGTAACCACCTTGACGCTGTTTCAGGCAAAGTGTACGTCCACTGTATGTCTGGTGTTAGCAGATCAGCAGCGATTGTCCTCGCTTTTTTGATGACGAAAAGAAACTTGCACCTACTTGATGCCGTGAAAACTGTGAGAGAAAAACGAAAAATTTTACCAAATGATGGATTTTTAAACGAACTTGTCGATCTAAATAACAAGCTTTATGCTCCACGATCAGAATGACGAATTACTGAGCTTATAACATCTTTTCACGTGAAACTCATGACGGCTTATGCCAAAGTAGTGCAGAGTTATGAGACCTTATTAATAAGTAGAGATTGGCATTTACAAGTCAGAACTTATGAGAAACTAGTATTTTGTAGCAATATGTGAAGCGTGTAGGCTTTTGAGTGAAAATAGCACCATGAAATTACTAACAGCAAATGTGATGTTTACTTTTTATACCTACATGCACAGTGTTTTTGGTACATGTAATCTCTGTCAATCTCCTTGCTTTAGTGTTTGCCTCGTTATTATTTTCATCTTTTCTGATTTGGACCAAACCAGTTGTGTATTTAGGTATTTCAGTCCCGATGATGTATTATTTGGTATAACTATTATTGTGACAAGTTCAGTGAAAAAAAGAGACGGGATTGGTAAGACATATATGGACGGACTAATAAAAAAGTTAGAGAGGTCATAGCTAAGTGGTTAAGTTCAGCCACAAAGTTGTGTTAATTCTTGCATTATACTTTTGTCAATATCTAAATGAAGTCTTTGTCGTTTTCTGTATAGATGAATAATGAAATAATCTGAGTTTGTTCTGATATACTTCCGTGTATCTCGTTTGCACTGTTTCATTTTTGTCTATTTTTTGACTATCTGTTTGATTTTATTTATCGTCGGCACCGGTTGCCCATATGACCGACGCTCCTGCAGACATCAGTTATTTTATGTTCAGGGGGATACTAAAAGCTACAGAAAGCATCCTATTCCAGAGACACCCCTGGTTCTTTTGCATGCTCAGTGTACAGCACTGATACATGGGACCTCGGTTTAACGCCTCATCCGAAAGACAATTAGTAATGTTAGTGGAGGAGCGGGAGATCGATCTGGGGACCCCAACCCGTTACCACTGGACCACTGATCTGCTGCACATTTTTGTGACCTATCTATCCATTCGAGTTTATTTGTTGTCGATAACGGTTGCCCATATGACCGACACCCTCTGCAGAGATTAGTTATTTTATGTTTTGGGGATAGTGCAAGATACAGAAACAGCCCTGGTTCTTTAGCATGCTCGGTGCACAGCACTGATACATGAGACCTCGGTTTAACGTCTCATTCGAAAGACAATTAGTAATGTTAATGGAAGAGCGGGAGATCGATCTCGCGAACCCTGGGTTAACAGTCAGGCGCGTCACCACTCGACCACAGATCCGCTCCCACATTTTTGAGAGAACACATTATGCGTTTACATAAATGCACTCTTGTATTGATTATTGGATTGAACTAAACCGATCTTGAACTATATATTAGAAATACCTATTATTATTTACTTTGAGTCATTGCTTTAAATATAAAATGACTTGGATTCGTTTGTTTGATGTACCAAGCGATAATTATAATAATTATTGTGATAATTATTTTATTTTTGTCGCCACAGATTCAAGCCTCCAATTTTAGTGTGATTCGGTCGTAGCTTTTTATGCCCCCACCATTCTTTTAGCGGTGGGGGAGCATATAGATGTGCCCTTGTCCGTCCGTCTGCTGTCACGCTGTCACACTGTCCCGCTTGTTTGCGTCGCGTGTAACTCCAAACATATAACTGTTAGAGCCATGAAACTCTCTAAAAATAGTTGTCAGCATGTGAACTTACGTACCTGGTATTTTGACGCAAATTTATTGGAGATCGGCAGACTTATGCCCAATGATTAAGCAAACAAATAGCATTTTCAGATTTGTGTCGCTTGTATCTCGAAATATACGACTGCTAGAGCCACGAAACTTTCTTAGAATAGTTGTCAGCATGTGAACTTACACACCTTGGTATTTGACACAGATAAATTGGAGATCGGCAGACTTATGCCCCCTGATTAAGCAAAAAATAGCCTTTTCAGATTTCTGTCGCGTCTAACTCCAAACGTATTACTGCTAGAGCCATGAAACATTCTAAAAACAGTTGTCGGCATGTGAACTTATGCACCTGGGTATTTTGACACAAATGTATTGGAGATCGGCAGACTTATGCCCCCTAATTAAGCAAAAATTTAAATTAAAAACGCATTTTTAGACGTGTGTCGCGTGTAACTCCAAACGTATAACTGCTAGAGACATGAAACTTTCTTAGAATAGTTGTCAGCACGTGAACTTATGCACATAGGTTTTTCACCCAAAATTATTGACAGAGATCGACAAAGTAATGCCCCATGATGAAGCAAAAATAGCATTTTTAGACTCCTTTTTAAGGACAATCTTTATATGCACCTGTAACTGTACAGGATTTTTTTGTGACAATACAGCGGTATGTGAATATGGTCACCTGTCTAGTTTCATTTTGATTGAAAATTTTATTATAGAAGAAAATATTCCAATTAGTTTTAACTGAGATGATATCAAATATAATCGGAAGCCGGGAATCTGTGAGCCGAAGAAATTGATACGGGGTTATAATTCGCGTATGTAGAATGGAAATGTTAATAATTGTGTACAGTTTGACTTTATAAATGAGTTAATCTGAGTTTAAACTTTTTGATACCGTAATTTATAAATTTTAGCGATACGAATTCGCTCAGAATATCGAAGTTTTATGACAGATGTAATTCCAATGAAGTGGAACGAAATCTGTAATGTCTGTTTAGTTTGTACACAAAGTACACGCAAAATAAATTGATTCTAAGATTAGGAAGTAACTTAGAAATCCTATTTTCTTAAAGATAGTTCCTTGAGGAAGGTTGTATAAAAATAGACCACGCGAAGACTGTTCAAACACGATGTACTTATAAACAGTGATATTTGGTACCAGAAGTAGATCTCTTAGCGGATGAATATGGCGTCCTCGAGTAAAGATTTAAAGGTCGTACTTTTCCTTCGCCAGAACCTTAGAAATGTTCTTACTAAATACACTTTCCACAAATTGCTGCATTAAACGTTTATGAGCATCCATTCTCAGAAAATAAACACAGTTGTTTCGATGAATACAACATAAGAAACGCGAGGTAGCATTCAAACGATTTTACTCCGCTTTAAATGATTATCGATTTAAAAATTAATTGGTGCCGACAAAGACGATGGAAACATACAGAAAAACCAATCTTTAGTCTCACCTACTTTTGCATTTTTTCTCTGTATTGGCTACTCTCGCCTAATTTTGCCATTATCAACGTATACAACCACTTCAAACGACTGGCGTAATTTGCTCAATTTTTTTTGTTATTAACCAGATGGAAACATACTGTCTCTGTATCTAAAATGCCAAACAGTTTAAAGACTGTTTAAAAACAGATTTTTAATAACATGTATTTTGTTAAATTTAAACAAACAATATATGTGCGATTCTAGAACAGCGCAGACCGATTCTAGAATTGTCGATCACTATTGGAATTCCAAAAAACGCGCTGGACAATTCTAGCATTGTCCGTATTTCAACAATGGGCGGAACATATATGATAATTATGGTTTTGATAATATTACATGTATTTTTGGTGTTGACATATGAACTAAAATCAATTGCGAGTGATAAGTCATTTTCTTAGTTCCTGTTTGTCTGAAAGGTGAATGCGCATGCGCTCACTTGTTGTAGCTCGCGCAAGAATACATTTTCAGCAGCTTAACACGTAACCCAGCTTACAAATCCACCGACTTAGGAACCAACGTTGCAACCACTGATGAAAGGCGCTGTAAAATGTGTACATTGCAAAAGGCTTTTACGATAAAAAGTCACAGATATCTTTTTTTTTAAGAATCCCAGATTTAATTTTAGATAAATTTTGTAATTTGCTTTTTCTTTTTTTCTGCAAGTATATGTGCACTGTATGTCTTGCGTAAGTCGCTCGTCTACAATTGTTCTAGTCCTCTTAATAAGTTAGAGAAATATGCACCTAATCATACAGACTGCACGAAAAACGGAAAATCTTGCCGAATGATGGATATTTGAAGGAACTTGGAGACCTGAATAGCCAAAGGTTTTCATTAGAAAATAGCTGATTTCAGTTGTCGGAGACAGACAAAGACCTTAAATATATAGATCATGCCCTTAATAAACCGCTCTAGTCAACAGTTAACACATTGGATGTACATTTTGTTGTAACTTTTTAAGGCCAAAGACTTGATAATCAAATTTAAGAATTATGACGGAATAATGCACACCATCAAATGTTTATGTTCTTTTCAAGGGGCATGGATACATAAAGACTATTTTCTAGTTTTATTTGGCATTGTTTTAGCCATGCTTATTCGTGTTCTATCATTAATAGGAATAAAAAGGGAGGGAGGAAGAAGGAAAGTGCTATATTATTTTACAAAGTTTTGATGTCTATTTAAAATGTAATTTTGTTGTTTAATGAGTTTATTAATTTTCATTACCTTCTTTGTTTTCTATGTACTAAATATGATAACATTTTCCAGAAGTGTGATGCCCAAGTAGAAATCGAAGGTGTGGAGGTGAAAGCTGTAGGTGTGGAGGATAAGACAGCTGAACTGTATTTGCAGACAGGGGAGATGTTAAATATGTCTCTATAAAAGCTACAAAGAGCTATGGGTGTAGAAAAAGCAGAAGAAGTAGAATCTGCAAAATCCAAGGGCCAGTCAAGTTAGATAAAAAGATAAGTGGTACCGTACAGACACTTTGGCTATTAGCGTTGTGCATTGAAGACGTATTTGGTCTTTTTGTGCTGCAAATTAAAACGAATCTCTTCAACAAATTACATGTCTGTGTACCTTTCTGCAACTAGGAAGGAAAAGAAAATTTCGGCAACACTGATTACTGGTTCTGTGACACAAACAAATCCACTGCCCTCAGTGCTTTGATTTTATAAGCCAGAAGCAGAATAGGGATAAGAATTCTTAAACAAACGGGCCATAATGGCCCTGGACCGCTCACCTCAGTACTAAGCAAACGTAAAAAAGCAGTATTAAATTTTCTAATTGAAGATTTGTAGGTGCCTGCAAACCAAACATCTAAAATATAAGTCGATAAATAAAGGCTCTCTGAAAGGAGGTTGAAAACTATATTATAAGCTGTGGTGACCTTGACCCAGTGATTTCAAACCCCACTAGAGGTTAGAGGTCCATGCAAGGAACCTACATACGAAATATCAACGGTATTGGTCCATAAATGAAGGCTCTATGAGGTAAAGTTGATATATCTATTTTAGCCTCGGTGACCTTAACACCAATTTAATGGAAGAGGTCCATGCAAAGTGTCTATATACCATATATTTAAAATACCGATCAATAAACTAAGGCTCAGTGACAAAAAGTAGAAAACTCTACTTTCAGACTTTGTGACATTGACCTTGATTATGTGACCTCAAACTCTACCTAAGGGTAGAGATTCTGCACCGGTTACCTACATACCAAATATCTCAGATATCGATCAATAAATGAAGATTCTAACGGGAAAGTACAAAAATCTGTTTTTAGGCTTGGTGACCTGGAGGCAGGTTCCATTTTGACCCCAGGGCTAAGATCTTAACAAACTTGGTAGCGGTCTTCTAGGCCATGTTACACATCAAATATCTTAACACTAGACATTGTGGATACTGACAAGAAGAAGATTTTTTTCCATGCAAGTCTTTACAAACATCAAGTGACCCGTTGGGTGAGGTCAATTTTGATCACAAGAGTATCATTTGAACAATCTTGGTAGAGGATTTCAAGATGATTCTCCATGCAAAATATCTAAGCATACGGCCTTCTGGAAGAAATTTTTTGAAGTTTTCCCTATATAAGCCTTTATTAAATCAAGTTACACCTGGGGTGGAGTCATTTATTACTCCAGGTGCATAATTTGCATAATCTTTGTAGAGGAGTTCTAGGTGAACATTAATGCCAAATATCATATCCCAAACCATAGCAGATTCAGACAAGAAGATTTTTGAAGTTTTCTCTATAATATGTCTCTATATAAGAAGAAACACCTGGGGCAGGGTCAGTTTCTACCCCATGGACATAATTTGAACAATCTTGGTAGAGGTCCGCTAAACAATGCTTTGTCCAAAATTTTAGAACTTGATTTGTTGTTTCAAAGAAGAACATTCCTAAAGTTTTTCCTATACATTTCTATGTAAAACATTTAACCCCTTGGGCGTGGTCAATTTTGACCCCACGGACATAATTTGAACAACTTTGTAGAGGACCTCTAGATAATTCACCATGCAAAATGTCTAAGCTCTAGGTGTTGTGGTTTTAGACAAAAAGATTTTTAAAGATTTTTTGGTTGCCATGTCAACCAGAGTTCTACATGGAATGAAATCATTTGAACAATTTTGATAAAGCTTCACGCAAGGAACATTCCTGCCAAATTTCATCAATATCGGTCCACCGGCATCAGAGAAGATGTCGTTAGAAGAAAAATGTGAACGGGACATACGCAGGACGATCCTAATAGCTGACCTGCACTCTGTGCCAGGTGAGCTAAAATACACAGCATGTTTTTTTTTACAAATTAAAATATCCGCAGACAATGTAGCCCGGTAAATCACTGACATTTTCCATTTCACTGTTTCACCTTCTAAACATGTGACTGCCTGGTCATAATCGTTGTCAGCCCCTCTATCCTCAAAAGTCTCAAATATTCCCTGTACTTCCGGACCGACGAGGTGTAAAAGTAATGCCCGTTTTTGAGTTTTGTCCGTAACACCAGAACCCGTAACGAAATATTGGAAAGATTTCATCCATCTTTCCCATCATGTTGCAAGACTTGAACTGTCTCCATCCATTCGGAATGGCTCAACACTCGGTACTGATAACGCTTTAGCCATTGTTACTAAACAGATTCTGAACAAAGAGAATTAGAGAATCTCGGAATTTAATCCTTCATAAAATAACTGAATTTAATAAAATATTGACGGAATTTATTCCAATGTCCGATCGCAATTTAATCGATCACATATATCCCTTGCTCGTCGCCATTTTGTAGTGTCCGAGTGTACTTTATAATAAAATAAACAACACAATGGCTAATCATTCATACATTTTAATATCTACATCTATCAACGAACGCTAGGCAACTCCTTTACTATAAGGTATACAAACTATCAGATATACAGCAGAGATATACTCGAATGAACAGACCAATCAAAATCAAGCACTGAAGTGTTAAAGGCATAAACTCAACAGTAACAATTTTGATTTTCATAATACAATTTCTGAAGATTATTTGAATATAAACCAAAAGTTGCAGAACTTAAATCTAAAATCTGTAACAGCTTTTTTTCCAAATTGGAGAAGAGTCTCTCTCTCTCTCTCTCTTTCCCCTGCAATTGGAAACGAACAACTACCGAAATAAATAAAGCGAATCACACTGTATGTAGATGACATTACAAATCCTTTCTTCAGTGTTTTCTTAGTTTTACATCAATTGGGAAGCAAGTTTTTGCAACTTATATTAATCCCTCTGGATGACTGTTTTCTGGGTTCAAACCAGTACTTGCGCTGAAAGTAATGAATGCGGAAAGTCACTGCAGACTCTCACTTCTGGTGGGATTCGAACCAACGACTTCCAGATAAGGAGTACGGCGCTCTTACCTCTCAGCTACTGCTCCTCCCAGAAATTTTTAGCTCGACTTTTTTTGAAAAAAAAATCGAGTTATTGTCATAGTCATGGTGTCGTTGCCGTTGCCGTCCGAAAACTTTAACATTGATCATAATTTTTTTATTCCTTGATGGATTATCTTCATACTTGGAAACAACAACCCTTTGGAAAAGACCTTCAAGCTGACCAGACTAAACTTGACCTCGACTCATAAATGACCTTCATATTCAAGGTCAAAATATTGAATTTTGCTAAAATTGGCCATAACTTTATTATTAATAGGTGGATTCTCTTTATGCTTGGACACAACAACCCTTTGGACAAGACCTTCAAGCTGACCAGACTAAACTTGACCTTGACTCATAAATGACCTTCATATTCAAGGTCAAAATATTGAATTTTGCTAAAATTGGCCATAACTTTATTATTAATAGGTGGATTCTCTTTATGCTTGGACACAACAACCCTTTGGACAAGACCTTCAAGCTGATCAGACTAAACTTGACCTTGTCTAATAAATGACCTTCACCTTCAAGGTCAAATTATTGAATTTTGCTAAAATTGACCATAACATTAGTATTTATGGTTGGATTTGATTTATACTTGGACAAAACAACACTTACGACAAAACCGACATGTTGAATAACTCAGATTTGACCATGACCTTAAAATTACCTTGACCGTCAAGGTCAGATGATTGAATTTTGCTTTAATTGTCATAACTTTCTCATTTATTTATAGATTTAATTCAAACTTGGACTAAACAACAGTTGTGACAAATCCGACATTATGATTATTTCAAGTTTGACCTTGACCTTTAAATGACCTTCACGGTCAAGGTCAAATCATTGAATTTTGTTAAAACTGGCCATAATTATGTAATTTATGGTTGGATTTGAATCAGACTTATACAAAACAACACTTTTTCGTTTCTATTTCAAACATGTCATAGCATGACCTTTATTTTTGACCTACTGACCTACTTTCTGGTTTTGAGCTACAGCAATGAAATTTGGACTGTGTGCACAGTTTTTTATTTCGATTTCAAGAATGTCATGGCATGACCTGTATTTTTGACCTACTGACCTACTTTTTGTTTTTGAGCTATGGCAATGAAATTTGGACCATGTAGACAGTTTTTTGTTCCAATTTCAAAAATGTCGTAGCATGACCTATATTTTTGACCTACTGACCTATTTTTTTGTTTTTTAGCTACAGCAATGAAATTTGGACCGTGTGCACAGTTTTTCTTTCCGATTTAAAAAATGTCATCGCCTGACCTATTTTTTTGACCTACTGACCTCCTTTTTGTTTTTGGAGCTATGGTGATGAAATTTGGATCATGTACACAGTTTTTTGTTCCAATTTCAAAAACATCATAGCATGACCTATATTTTTGACCTACTGACCTACTTTTTTGTTTTTTTAGCTACAGCAATGAAATTTGGACTGTGTGTACAGCTTTTCGTTCGGATTTCAAAAATGTCATCTCATGACCTATATATTCTGACCTACTGACCTCCTTTTTGTTTTTGGAGCTATGGCAATGAAATTGAATTGGTCCATTTCTGTGATATGCATCATTACATTCATAAAAATTTCTTTCATCTTTGAACCCAGGTTAGTGCTTTAGGGCCATTGGCCCTCTTGTTTATTAATACTTGGACAAAACAAGGCTTATGACAAAACCTACATGTTAAATTATTCAAGTATGACCTTAACCTTTAAATGACCTTTACAGTCAAATTTCTAATTATTGCATTTTGCTAAAATAGCCAAACTTCTGGTTTTATGGATGGATTTGATCTATACAGGGGCAAAACAACACTGAGAATAAAACAAACGTGTTAAACAATTCAAGCATTACCTTGACCTTTAAATGACCTTGACATTACTTAACTTGGCTATATCTTTGTTGTTAATGGATGTAGTGTCTTCATGCTTGGACATAACTACTTTTTAGACAATACCTCCAGAGAAGGTTAAACTGAACTTGACCTATCCATTAAGGTCAAATTCCTGAATGTTGGTAAAATTGGCCATAACTTTGTTATGTATAATTATATTTCCAAATGATGTTTCATTTGAAATCCCTTCACCACAATGTGCTTCCTCTGATGTGTTTCACTTTGGAAATAGAAAAAAGTCGAGCGTGGCCCCTGCTTGCGGTGGCTCTTGTTTGAAAATAGTGCTGTCAAAATAGGGTGAAAGTTAACAAATTCTGCATTCAACTTTGCCTTTTCATATCAACCCAAAGCTAAGATATATTTCGTTCCGTTTGGCGAAAAAGTAGAAAATCACTTCACAAACACTCGAGAACATTTGTAAGAAATATCTCTCCTATTTGATTTTAAATTATAAGTGAACAGAAAAATCTATGAAACAGTTGTTCTATTATGATCGGTATTTTCGTGTGAGTTTTTTTTCTTGGCGTTATTTTCGTTGTCGTTTTGGTTGACAAATGGATGTTTAATTACAAAACTGTCTGAATAATGTTTTTCAAATTTTATTTACTTGTTAACAAGATATCATTTCCAGAGTTTTTACACAATAGTCCATAAATACTTCCACATGAATTGGTTAATGAATTGAATACGTAAGTTTTTAAGTCACAAACAACTTAGTTCTCTCTAAAATTTATCCAACACACAAAGTACAAAGTGTAGTTGTTTCTCATGTAAAATTAAATGTTCCTCTCTTTAAAAATACTTTGTTGCTTGTTTTTATCCAGTATACCACTGTGGCATTAACACCTCAAAAATACTCATGTGTCAAGAGTTATTAAAATACTGATTACAAATCTTGTTAGGAATGAATACATTTTTGCTTTTTTATTCTTATTTTCTAATGTAAAAGATTACTATGTATTCATTTCCACAGACCTCAGCACATGGTGTCAACTTTTTTAGTAAAATGGCTTTAAAACACAAACATTTTAGAAAGATTACACTGAAGGTGCTAATAGAAAGCCAGATAACAAAAACAACAAATTAACAGATTATTGAGCTACCTTACTTCTCAAAATAACTGAGCTCAAATAATGTTGATTTTCAAAATAAATAGTCAGAAGTTTAATATTGTAAAATAAAAATTAACATATTCACAGTCCTTATTAAGTAACTATTCTTTTAACAACAAATTTGACAATAAAAAGTTAAAATTCATTAAAATTATATTTTAAATTCTGTGTTATGATGCATTATGATTTTGTAAAAAAAATGTGCATCATAATAGTTCTGCTACAGTGAAAAGGAAAGAAAGAACAAGTAAATTTGTGAGCTAATGCTCACTAGTGATACCCCCGCTATCAGAAATTTGACTTTCATAATGTAATTTGCATTTGTCATATGTATAAAGAACGTCAAATTTTTCCGAGTATTTACCTGAATTTAATACAACTTCATTCAAGGCACATCTAGATGGATATGAAAATGGTCAGAATAATGAACAGGTATTACATCTGTGATTTCTGATTCATAGAAGTCTTTATTCACAAAAACATGATCAAGTGAACCTCCTTTCCTGTGTGTTGGTAACTTCTAAGTATTCGGTAAACAGGAAGTAGATGAGCAAGGAGCATAAAATCGCTTTATACCATATGAGAATATAGGATAAAGCAATATGCAAAATATCAGGCTGCTGCATCTTATAGTTGCTGAGAAAACTGTGACGGAAATTGTGAATGTATGTCAACTATGTGTAAAAATCTAAGTATTCGGTAAACAGGAAGTAGATGAGCAAGGAGCATAAAATCGCTTTACACCATATGGGACTATAGGATAAAGCAATATGCAAAATATCAGGCTCCTGCATCTTATAGTTGCTGAGAAAACTGTGACGGAAATTGTGAATGTATGTTAACTATGTGTAAAAATCTAAGTATTCGGTAACAGGAAGTAGATGAGCAAGGAGCATAAAATCGCTTTACACCATATGGGACTATAGGATAAAGCAATATGCAAAATATCTGGCAGCTGCATGCTCTAGTTGCTTAGAAAACTGCGACGGAAAATAAAGATGTCGTTTGGTTGATGTAATGCACCTATATAGTGTAAAAATCTAAGTATTCGGTAAACAGGAAGTAGATGAGCAAGGAGTATAAAATCGCTTTACACCATATGGGACTATAGGATAAAGCAATATGCAAAATATCAGGCTGCTGCATTTTATAGTTGCTGAGAAAACTGTGACGGAAATTGTGAATGTATGTCAACTATGTGTAAAAATCTAAGTATTCGGTAAACAGGAAGTAGATGAGCAAGGAGCATAAAATCGCTTTACACCATATGGGACTATAGGATAAAGCAATATGTGAAATATCAGGCTTCTGCATGTTATAGTTGCTGAGAAAACTGCAACGGAAATTTGTTACGGACGGACTGACACACGGACAAGGGTAAAACAGTATACCCCCCACTTCTTCGAAGCGGGGGTATAAAAAAACATCTTGTCCTCAGTCTTTGTTCTTATCACTGAAAGTTTACTTTCCCTTTCGGATGTCGTGAATCGCCGGCTCTCCTGTTGCCAATATATCTGAAAACAAGAATTTACTACAGACAGAAAAAACGAGAAGAACTATAGAATTTTGACTTGATATCTTAAATTTTAATGTTCTTTTCTTGATTGGAATTCTTTCAACCACAAATATCTCTGGATGTAGAAAGTATGACATTACTTAAATAAATACAGTAAAAATCCGCTATAAAACACTGTCAGTTATTTCAAATTCATGCACAAATCATCGATTTGAAAGAAAGACTAAAATTAAGAATAAATAAAGTACAACCAATTGCGTCATTACAAAAACCACTTTTTTACTAGACTTATAAGCGGAGCTTTATTGTAAAAAGTATTAAATGATATCTAATAGAGTAAATAATTAAACGTACGTTACTTTAAAATTTCATTACCACATAAAGTGGCAGCGTAAAGCTTCAGATTTGGAAAATAATATTTATATTACTATAAAGTTGTTTTTTTAGTATTTGAATTACGTATGTTAACTAATAGATATGACAGTGACTTTACATGTATGCACAAATGCAGGTGACACTATAACAAGCAGCAGTTAAAAAGAGGAGTAATAATAAATTGCATGCACTACCAATGCACAAAAAAGGATAAATTAAACTTGAATTAATAAATGGAACAGATAGACTTACTCATTTCTTCCTCTCGCTTGTTTTTCAATAAAGAGGCGGCTAGTTCTTCGTCTGTCAAACTTATACCTCCAGTTGCCACCTGTGTTTCTTGCTGTGCTACTGTCTCTGGTATCAGTGGACAGTTTGGTTGATCATTTCCTTCGGTATGTTTATCTCTGCATGGTAGTATCTGCATCTCGATGTCCTCCTGCCCAATGTTCCTATCTCTATTCCTCTGTGGTACGTCTTGGTCCTCGTCATGGTGCAGAACAAACTGTCCGTTCCGTAACTTACTGTATGCGAACATGACGCTGATCGCTACAGCAGGGGACACAATCACCATGGAAATCACAATGAGAACAGTGTTCACAGTGTCATGGTTATGGTACTTAGATTTGTCATCATCAAAAGGTATGTATGTCGTCTCGTTTACTCGATAGTCTTAAAATTAAGAGGAAACTTGTGTTAAGTCCTGATATAAGCCAGATAAAATTTTACAACAAAACATGTAACAAAACAGCTGCTTTAAAACAATCTATAACTGGTATGGAAACAGTAAAAACAAAATGTTTAACACTGAATAACAAAAGATGTTTAACAATGTAAAGGTGTTATAGACATTTTCTACAACTCTAAAAGCTTTACTTATAAATTTTGTATTTCATTCTGACACACAAGCTATTCGTGGACTATCTAACTACTTGATTTCAGTATCATTACGAATTCAAAAATCCAAGATTGGGGCGTAATTTATCAGCATTTCACCTTTAATGGCTGGGTTTCTTTTAGAACAGTTTTGCCAAGTGGTAACTCTCTAACTCCTTAAAGTAGCACCAAGCAATATTTGTTTTAACCTTGGAAGTTGAACAACTACCTAATATACTAGTTAGGCGCACCTCATACCAAGTGAAAATATTACTCTGCAAATTTTGTCGTAAAATTCAGGTACTCACAAGGACATCTAAGTTTACACGTGAGACTCTTCGCTCCTCCTCCACAGACGTACTTCAAACATGAACTACATCCGGAACCTTTACTTAACTCATCTGTGTCGCAAAATAAGTGAGAGTCTGAAAGGGTAAGCATTCTTTAAAACATTTAAGTTTTGAAAAATAAACCTTGGTATTCTAAGAAAGTTATTTGCCACTTTAATGAGCCAAAGATTAAACAGTTACTAAACAATAAAAGTTTATTTTAAATTTTTTTGTTTTGAAAAAGAGTTCATAACAAATGTTAATATTTGAATGACATATTCAGTGATGGAACAATAGCATACCTTAAAAAGTCAACGGATTTGCAAAGCTAAATGCAAGGTATTATCTATTTGACAAAGTATTCTAATGGCTTCAAAGAATTTAGGACTAAAAATGGGAGAAAATCATCATATTATAATGGAGCATTAAGAATGGAACGTAAGGTGATGAAGAAGCTGTTAGAAGAAGACTGACCACTGCATGCAAGGCTAACTATTGCTGTGCTTATATTCTGGACGTTCCCTGTCTTGCTGACGATAAACAGATGATCCTTTCGGCTGGCCACCATTTCCCATTGTTCTGAGGCTGACTCTCCAAACACCACCACCGTTGTTTTTTTCTTCAGTAGAATTTTTGGAATGTTGTCTAAAGTTGTTGCTGACGACACAAATAAGAACACATGTTCTGATCTTCTTCTGTATTTCTTGTATTGGAAATATGAAAGTAAATCCCTCGCCAGATCACTGGACCCTATTCTGTTATGAAATTTAGACTGACCTTGTGTTGCAATACTATCTAACTTTGCAACTAATGCAGCTTTTAAAACGCCTCCATCATCGGGTATTGTAACTGAAGCAGCATGTTCTATTTTCTGACCAGTGAAAATACTTAAATTCACATTAGTACTTGCAGGAAGACTGTTGGTGAAAGTACTGAAGATCGTATGCAGTTGTTGACAGGACAGACTTTCATCAACATATACTTTTGCTTTGATTGGCTCACATTCTATAATTAGATAAACACACGTTATTGTCACAACACTCTGAATTATGAAAATAAACAATCTACAGTGTTATTGATAATATCATAATAAAAAGATAAACTGAAAATGTTAATATAAGCTTTCAAATTTGCAGGTGTATATACACTCAATATTTAATTACAATTTAGTATCATCCCCTTATTCCCCATGTTTTATGCTGCATACTGTTGTGAACGCTTTTAATTCTTTTCTTGATCTGTACAATCCCAAATCAAAATCTGCAACATGCTCATTGCATTATGTCACCTTAAGGGGTGGATTGTTGGTCCAGTCACAAAGTCAATCTCCACTAACACTAACCATCACATAAACATTTTCTTTTGGCCAAGAAAACAAGAACATAAAAAGAGCTCCTATGTACTATACACCTTAAGAGTCAAATAACTTTGAGTGTCTCTGGTCTGGTTTAGGATGCTTTCTTCTCTTGCTTACATGTATCTCCTGAATGAATGTTCGGTTTGTGTGTGTGTGTGTGTTGTGTGTGTCTCGTGCTCTGTGTTCGTGTGGGGGGGGGGGGGGGAAGGGGCAACTGTCAGCAAATAAACAGCACTATCACTATTAATTATAATGAAAGCAAACAGCAGGCAATGTGTTTTTAAAACAAGTCAGGAATTCTGACAGGCTGAGGAAGAGATGTTAGAGCCTTTGGTGGCCATTAGAGACATAAGTTAATTTAAATGCTACGAAAGGTATATAGTCGCCACTTTAGCTGTCCACCTCACCTATTTGCCCGCACCATTACTCCAAAGACCCTTGAACATGCAGACTTTATTTTTTTGTACAGCTTTATCTCATAATGGAAATGTGCACTGCCAAAGAACTTAAATATCCACTCACTATTTTTAGAATTACTGCCCTTTGTTTAATTTGCTTTTTATTTTTATCCCGACCATAACTCCAAGACCCATATGGATATATTTCATACAGAAGTAGAGTGCACAACTATAATTATAAATTTGTAGAGTTATTGTTCTTTGCACATCCTCTGTATACCCAAGGCAAAATCTTGACATTGCATCATCTTAGGTGACCTTGACCTCTGACCCAGTGACCTGGTTCATGTGCATGACACGAAGTCTCAAGATGAACATTTGTGCCTAAAAAACTCAATTCATATTATTTGAATATTTTGATATTTTTATTTGATCTTTGACCTCTTGTGATCTTGGCCTTCATTTTACGCAAGACAACTCAACTCACTATGGAGAACATTTGTTAAAACTTATATAAAAAATCCATCCATGTATAAAGAAATATACTCACAAATGAATGTTTTAATGTGTTATTTGACCTTTGACCCTGAAGTAAGACCTTGACCTTTAACACAGACACCTGAATTTTTCGCGTGACACTCTGCCTCACTATGGAGAACATTTGTCCCAAGTTATATTAAAATCCCGCCATGCATGTAGCAGTTACGCTCCAGACACGGGTATTGAGCTGACCCTCCAAGTGTGACCTTGACCTTTGAGCAGCGGACCTGGGTTTTGCATGTGACACACCACCCCATCATGGTGAACATTTGTATCAAACTATTTTGTAATCCTTCAAAGAATGAGCAAGATATAGACCGCACAAATCTAGACAAACACACGGACTGACGGACGCACAAACACCAAACCACAAGAAGTGAAAAGCAGCAACTAAGTCTACCTCACCACAAGGGGGCTCAACAATTTCAAAATCCTCTGACCACTAAGCATAATACTTTAAAGCATAAGCAAGATACAGCGCCAATAAACAAATTTTAATATTTTTATTTGACCTTTGACCTCTTGTGACCTTGGCCTTCATTTTGTGCGAAACAACTCAACTCAACATGGAGACATTTGTGCTAAGTTATATTAAAATCCATCCATGTATATAGAAGTTAAACTCACAAATAAATGTTTTATTTTGTTATTTGACATTTGACCCCTAAGTTTGACCTTGACCTTTGCCACAGACACCTGAATTTTTCGTGCGACACTCCGCCTCACTATGGAGAATATTTGTCCAAAGTTATATTAAAATCCCTCCATGCATGTAGAAGTTACGCTCCGGAAACGGGTTTTGCGCTGACCCCCAAGTGTGACCTTGACCTTTGAGGGACGGACCTGGGTTTTGTGTGCGACACACAACCCCATCATGGCGAACATTTATACCAAATTATTTTGTAAACCTTCAAAGAAAAGCAAAATATACGCTGGACAAATCCGGACGGACACACGGACGCACATACACCAAACTATACGCCAAAAGTGGCGACTTAGTCGAGCTCACCGCAAGAGGGCTCGACAGAATTGTTTTTTTTACACACATTTGACCGCCTTACAAACAAATACTTATGTGTTATGTGTATAAATGTATGTATTATGTCATACCTTTCCCAACATCATAGCAATATACATATTCATTTGTTCATTTCAATGTTCTGCTGTACATGTATATAATTATGTAATTGTTTACCACCATGGGCTTGAATTAAGCCCAGTGGATTATTTATAAATAAAATCTTTAAATAATATTAAGTCTAGAATAATTCATTTTGTCTTAAAAGATACCACTGACCATTGTCATGATTATCTTTGGTTGATGTAAAGTATGCACAAAAAATTCCATCAAGATCGGCTGCCTTGTACGGAAGATACTAAGGAATATAAGGCAGAAAATCTAGCAATTGTAACGCCTTTGCCGTGATATTTTTTCTTATGAATTATCACAACTGACTGAGGCATTCCATGCTATATTTTGTGTTTCATACATTCAAAGTTTAAAGATGTTTTTGTTGTTGTTGTTTTAAGTTCCAAAATAAAAGTCTTATCAATTTTAAACCTTTTCTTATGTTCACTTTTATAATTCCAAAGGTAATATTACCATTTAATATTGTTCTCTGCTGTCCAAAACTTCATAAGTAACAAATTCAAAGTCTATGTATACGGTAAATACTGAGCAATAAACAACTTCTTAAAAAGGCGTGAAACACTATCAGTAAGGTGTGAAACAATATCAATCAAACGTGAAGATTTATATAAAATATTCATTGTGGAATAAAATTACTTTTTTTTTCATCCGCCCGCTTAGCTTGATAGGTAGAGCACTGGATTAATAATCCATTGGTTGTTGGTTCGACCCCTGGGCAGGGCAAAATTTCTCCGTGACAATTGTTCTCAGACATTGTGTCTTATGTTCATTTGTCTCTCACCGCTGATTCAGAGTAGATCATGTGGGAACAGTAGTCAGTCACTTGCGGAGAAATTGGCAATTACTGGTTAGTTATCCAGGAAAACCGGTTAGGTGGACTGACCGCCGAGATATAACATATGTTGAAATCGGCGTTAAACCCCAAAAACAAACAAAATTACTTTAAGGACTGTCCGTTTCGCCCGTGGATATGGTCCGTTTCGTCTCGTAATGTGGTCTATTTTGTCTTAAAACAAGGTCCGTTTCGTCCCATGGTCCGTTTTGTCCGTAATTCCTTTTTGGTATATAGACAGATTTCATGAATAAGGAATGCCATGCAAAACAACCATTTACATTGCCTTTGAATAATTTCACATCTGATTTTTGTCCGCATGATTTCTCAAAGACCCAGAAGATACAGAGTTGAAACTTCATATACGGGTAGATATTATACCAAAAGTTTAGTACATTTAGGCTAAAACTATATATAAAACGTAATCAAATAAAATTTATCCCTTATCGAATTTTATTATGATTCATCCTATATATATCCCATGGTCGATTATTATGATTTTAACTCATTTGGAGCAAAGTTATCTCAAGAAAAGCAGACTTTAATTACTTGCAAAAATTGAAGATACGTACGCATTTCCTTTTTTAAATGGGTGGTGTTTCAGGATTGTATATGATATATGTCTTTAAAATGAACAAGACACAAGGCAGAACTGGACCAACAAAAAATCCTCTTTTTTCGAACTTGAAGCCCCCGAGATTTATGTATATCATAAAGTTTACCTCGATATCATTCTCTCAACGTGAAGTGGGCGGGGTAAATTTACTCACAGTATTGTATGTGTTTGTGATGATTTCGTTATTTCACACTACTAGCTGTGCTTTTGTGCGCTTTATGTCTGCATTCATTAGGTCTTTATGCTGAGAATAATTACATACTTTACTGCTGTTGATTGCACAGGAGCTTGAAATTGTATTTTTAGTCATTCAAGAGTCGAAACTGTTAATCTAGCTTCTTTTTCTGTATATATATAATACAAAGTAGAAGCCACAAATACATTTTGAATCTTGAAGTACTAAAAACTCAATTTCAAGCTCAGGGGACTGTGGTTGATTGTATTATCAGAATAAGAAAAACAACAACAAGAACAACAAAACCAACTAGTCTAATTTAACGTTACTTGTGGTTTAGTGTTATTTTTTCATTTTAAAAACGGATGTGTTATGGGCAGTGTAATTCTGCACTGCTGCCTTGTACAGTAGGGATAAATCTACGTCACAGCCAAAACTTGCGGCGGAAACTACCGATGTCGAAACGGAAACAGCCGATCATCAAAAACACGTTTTTTCTTATCAAAAGCAATATTTTCATAATTTCGCAGTTAAACCATTTTAATCAGTACTTATGACTATTAAATTTTGAATAGACAAAGTTGCTATAGTCGTGTCACATGACCTTTAAGTCTTGTGAGATTTAAAGTTAATATTACTTGTCATATCTTGAAAACTCGTAGAAGTGTCCTATACTTTCTTTATTTTGTCATTAGGTAGTGTGTTTCTTTGAAAAACCCAGTTTACTCGAGGTCGAAAAAAGTTTGATATTATTTTAGCAGGGTATAGGAAATCCTATTTGAAAAACCTGAATAGCTATAAGAAAAACAAATAACTCATAATGAAAATACCTGAAGGCACCTGACCGGCAACATATATCAGGAAAGTGAATAAAATAAGAATTCCAAAACGCATTTCACATCATTATATGAAGAAATGAAAATTCTGAGTCGTTAAATTAACACAATCTGACTCAAGTTCACTATCTCTCTACGGTGATGCCTGTGATTACCTGGAATTCCGACTATTTTATTTATATCTCAGCTTATGACGCGTCTCGACACAATGCGTGTAAACTTCTCTAGCATAACAATGTTTGTTAGCGGAGATTGAAAGTGCTTAGATATTTTGAAAAATGATATTAATCAGAAACATAAATCTCAATATTTTGTAAGATTTTAACAAATAAATTTAACTGAGTTCGGTGACAGTTTATACATGGCAGATAATTGCTTGGGATCCCAGCAATATGAATAGATTTTCACAAGTTGAACATTTACTTCCATGAGGGTGGAAGCGTTGCCCTGATTGGCTGATGGATAGGTCACGAGACGAATTTATTTTTAGTAACAAAAGGGATTTTCCGTATTTAAAAATAATTTGGGTAGGAAACCTTTGATATTTAAAAAAAAATATTAGTGCGGAGCGGTAAAAGCTGGTCCACTATGGACATCCTTATTCTGCGGCCCTGCAGCCCCATTTGGGGCCCTTTTGTGGCTTATTTGCGGCTCTAGTTTTAACACCTGTTGTTAAACTGGTCTGTCACAACAAATAAGAGCGATTGGATAATAACTTATTATATATATTCCATGTCAATATTGAATATAATGGATGAAAGTAATATTTACGCATCTTATAACTAAATTATTACAGGTAGTCAAAACAGTGAACGTAACTGCACTTCATGTATTGAATCTGATACATATATATCTTTATCATAGTGATAGGCGAATATTAATTGAATCCTGCTAGCATTATTTTTTATTTTCATCTATTATATCAGGGCTTTAATTGAGATTCTTAATTAAGACCCTGGTTATATATAAAATATCTATATGATAAAAAATGAAATAAATTATTATCCAACAGTTATTTTTTTGTTGTTACATATACTAAACTCTATGATAATTATCACTTTCTTACCTCTGCTAAAATTCAATTTTCAGAACGATATTTTTATTTTTAGACAGGGAAATCCATAGTTACTTTTTAGCCAATCAGTGACTAGCTTACAACGAAATGTCCATACCCAAAATGTAAACAAACAATTTAATGCATGTCTGCATGTTACTTACGTATTTCACTTTTCAAAGTGATTTTTAATATGTATAAATAAACCAGTAAAACTATCAAAAAGGTTAAAATCATGATATGGTTTTTTAGACGTTTAATTGCTGTATTAAGATGTTTACGTAAACGCATAGTTGAAATGTGTTTACAAATGTCAGAAAACGAAAATGTAACGATTCGCCACAATAACGATTCGCCACTAACGATTCGCCACAGGTTCATATAACGATTCACCACAGAGTAATAACGACTCGCCACAAAGAAATAACGATTCACCACAAAGTAATAAAACAAAATATTTTTGTTGTACTTATGTGTTTCATTTATATTTGTTTGGTATTTTGATGAAAAAAAAATATTTGGAAAAAGAACTTTTGGTTTGTATTTGCTTCATTATTTAATGTGATTTTTAATTAATTTGAAATAAGTTTTAATATTTGCTAGTAGTGGAATTGGCAGTTGGAAATTTAATTATCTTTAAAAGTATTGTCAACTTTGCTCCGTGGAGCAATATATTTTGTCTTTAATAAATTTTGATGAAGCTACTGAAAATGTTTAATATATCATTTGTAATGAGGTTATATTCCGGTTTTAACTATTTATTATTTTGCTATCAATTAATTCAATCAAAATCAAACATGGTAAATTACTAAAAAACAATATGAACTCTATGTGAGAAGTTTTATGGAAACTTTGTATTAAACAATCATGAAATAAAATGTTTATTAAGTGTATGTGTTCTGTTTTTAGTAGGCTCAAAAGACAACATCACAAAAAAGACACAAGATAAAAAAACGTTATATGGAATTTTATATATAATATTAATTATAAGGTTTTCTTAATAATCAATGCACATATTAATTTAAATTTTGTGTGTGTTTGATTTTTTTTTATGATGATGGTGATACTGTTTTCATTTGAAGGGATTAGTGAAGTAAATCAAACAAATAACCTTGTCATTTATAAATGTTTAAGCAGTAAAATTGGGAAGCGCAAACGAGAAAGGTATACTTTGGTTTTAATTTAAACAACACCAAATGGACTGTGAAAATGATTTCTATGTTTGTTTGTGCCATATCCCTCCTAAAGATTCAGCCCTGTATCGTAAGGAGAATTCACCACTTTTCAATTTTGATTTTTTCGATTTTCTTACCAGCGAAATACGAAAATATTCTCAGTTTAGATCCGTGTTTATCGTGGGTGATCTGAACTCACGCACGAGCGATCAACTCGACTCTGTGCCTGACATAAATATGAACCGTTATGTTGATATACCACTAAATGAAAATACTGCTTTAAAATTACCTGTTCGGAAAAATCGGGATCCACAGTCGAATAATAGACTTACTCCGGAACTCGGCAAATGTGGGTTTTTCCCAGCTAATCCGGGGGTACAAACAAACTTTTACAGTTACAACAAGGCAACACGTTGATCAACCTTTTGTGAAGGGCTGTGCACCGTGAAGTCATAACGGTAAAAGTTTGTTTGTACCCCCGGATTAGCTGGGAAAAACACACATTTGCCGAGTTCCGGATAACATCTATTTCGGGACGAAACTGTTATCGCTTTGTAAGGAAAATAATCTTGCTATTGTTAACGGTAGATTAGAGCAAGGTCAATGTATATATCATGGTGATTACAGATATAGACCTGTACAAAGTACGGTCGATTACTTAATTGCAGATGTAAGCGATTTTAATTCAATTTCGAATATGACTGTATTAGATATATCTGAATTTTCGGACCATTGCCCTATTGTTTTTACCACAGGAAACTGATATTAAAAAAAAAAAAAAAAAACTTCATGAAAAAAAAAATCATACCTTCTATATATAAATGTAGAAGGTATGATTTTTTTTTCATGAAACTTTTTTTTTTTTTTAATATCAGTTTCCTGTGTTTTTTACATTAAATTGTGCTTTCAATGCAGCGACGGATAATTACCATTCGTATAATAAAATTATATGGGACACTTCTGGTAAAGATTTTTTAGAAATCTTAAATTCAAGTAGATGATTTTTCAAACATTGTGCATGACATCTCTTCCAAATGCTTTGGGAAAACCTTCTCTAATAAATCAAATATTGTAAAAAGGAAATCAATATGGTTCAACACTGAATGTCGAAGAAGTAAATCCTCTTTTCTTGAAGCTAAACGTAGATTTTTATCTTGTAAAACAGAACAAAGTAAATTAGATTTTTTACAGAAGCGAAATCTATTTGTTAAAACAAAGAGACGTGCTCGATGGGAATTTTATAATAAAGAAAAGCGAAATCTTTCAAGTATTTGTAAAACAGCTCCACGGAAATTCTGGAAGTACTTAAATAAATTTAAAAATAGAAATAACATAACTAATGAATTAGATATGCAGAGATTTGTGACACATTACTCCGATAATTTTAATAACACAAACGGTCATTTATTTAGTTCTAGTAACGATGATATACGAACTAACACCTCAAATATAGAATTACTAGATACAGCAATTACGATACAAGAGGTTCAAAAAACTATATCTAAATTAAAACGATACAAAAGTAGTGATATTGACAATAATGTAGCCGTTTTTTTCATTGACGCAAACTCGTTTATATCCCCTTATCTGTGTTTGATTTTCAACAATATTTTTAACTCGGGTGTCTACCCAGAGGCATGGACAAAAGGAGTTATCGTTCCTATTCACAAAAAAGGTGACAAAAGCAATCCTTCTAACTATAGGGGAATTACACTTATAAATGTCATGGGAAAAATATTTTCTTTACTGTTAAGAAATCGTTTAAATAAATGGTGTGAAACAGAACATATTTTAAATGAGTCCCAGTTTGGTTTTCATGATAATCGTTCAACTACTGACGCTATACTCTTACTACTGTAACCCGGAAAACCTATGTAGCAGAGGTATAATACGCACTTGTACTCCCTTGCCTATCAGCTAGCTTTTATGGCGACGTGGTAGAGTGTCCGCTTAGTAATCGAAGGTACCCGAGTTCAAACCCAGCTCGGGGCAGGTGGAGTTTTCCGGGTTACATTTGGCGCACAACGTAAATAACTCACGAGTTTAGATGTGATGGCACCCTTAGAAAGTCCCACAGACATTCAGTGCTCCAGGAATTCGAGGACGAATTCTAAGAAGGAGGGGGTGTATGTAGCAGAGGTATAATACGGCACTTGTACTCCCTTGCCTATCAGCTAGCTTTTATGGCGACGTGGTAGAGTGTCCGCTTAGTAATCGAAGGTACCCGAGTTCAAACCCAGCTCGGGGCAGGTGGATTTTTCCGGGTTACACTACACACAACTATTCAGAAGATGCTTTCTAAAAAATCTAAGCTTTATTGCATTTTCATAGATTACCAGAGGGCTTTTGATACAATTAATCGTGATGCTTTGTGGGAAAAATTAATACATTCTAAAATAAGCTGTAAAATGACAAATACAAGTTGGCTTCCTTTAAAAAGTAAGCCAAAGAGAGGTCAGCAGCTGTCGTCACTGAAAGAATGAATCTACTTGTTTCCAAGATCATTTTGAATTTTTTAAACGTTCTGTGACTTAAAGAGGCTGTACTCCAGATTTGACATAAAAAAAAAATCATAAATTATATATTTAGATTCCGTGAGATTATAACAACATAATATTTTACTTCAAAACTGATTATAAAAGTCAAAATAGAATAAAAAAAAATATTTTCGCTCCAGCCTGATTTGAACTCTGGACCCTCATATTAACAAAATATTTCCACCGCTTTTACTGTCACCACCATCGCCGCATGTGATTTTACAGTTATTTACTTTAAATCGTATACGATTTAGTTATACCGTCGCGTTACGGTATAGCACTTTGAAAGGGAAAAAAATCAATTTATAATGTAATTATTTGACTTATTTTTTGTCAGTAAGTTATTTTTTAAGCATTAGTCATAAATATTACAAGAAATTTATAATACAAGAAAACTTTCTCTTTCTGTCATCTGGAGCACAGCCCCTTTAAATAATTATAAAAACTAGTAAACTAACTATTATTAATAGTTAATACCTTATTAGGCAAAATGACCGAAACTGACTATAATTTAGTTATTTCAAATGTTTTTATAGTGCGTATCTATCATTTAAATAAATGAAACAAATTAAGATAACCTCATGTATTTCATACCTTGTAGAATCTTGGGGATCTTCTTATAAGCCCCTAAGGCTTTACTCCCCCCTCTTTTACAACAATGCATGTAGTTATTGAAGCCAGAACTCCCATGTTAAGCTGCTGCTTTTTTAGGCTCATTAAGTTTTGTTTTCCCTTTCAAGCTTTTATTACACCTTTCTTAGTCAAAATATTTTACAAAATAATCAGCGATAGTATCTGTTAAGCTGGACTAGATATTAAAAGAGCGTACATTTGATACAAATCGAGGAAATGGACTTGTCAAAAATGCTTGAAATTCATAAAAAATATTTAGCATTTTTTCATGACCATGGCTTAATATTAATTTGTTCAACAGGCTGATGAGTTTCTCAGAAAAAAATGCATTTTAGAATTTGTTGTTTTTAAAAAGTAGCATGCATTATAAGAAATGCATCCCTATAATTGTATTTTTTCGTGTGTTTAGTTAAGGGAATACAAAATTATTCTGTACGTTCTGTTCATAATGGACCGTTTTAACCATGGGCCGTTTTGACCCGATGTTAAATTTTGGTTTCGTTTAAATAAATTCGTATTTTGATTCTGATCATGCGCATAACTATCTTTGTAGACTGGTTTTCATGATTTTAGGCTTAATATGAGATCATTAACTAAAATTTGATACGCAAAAATGGATGCCGCCAGCAATTAAAGCCAACACTGTGGAGAGGTCTGATGACCTCTCCAATGATCAAAAGTATTTATAACAAAGTCCAGTCCTGTATAAAATTATCAAATGATATGCCACTTTCTGATTTTTTTGATGTGACAAGTGGACTTAAACAGGGAGAACCACTTTCGCCTATACTTTTTATTCTTTTTATAAACGATATCGTTGATAGAATTGATTTTTATCTACTTACAGAAAAGGACTTGAACTTGTTATCTATGTATATGGTACTTTTTGCAGATGACATCGTTTTATTTACTACAGATCCACTGAGTTTTCAATCTCAGATCGATTGTATATACCAATATTCGATAAAATGGGGATTATCGATAAATGTTAACAAAACAAAGATTTGTATATTTGAAAAACGAAAACAGGTACATAACATACATTTTTATATAAATGGAGAAGAAATTGAAATTGTTAATAATTTTACATATCTCGGTGTCAAGTTTTCTTACACTTGAAGTCTTAGTCAAGCTGTAAAGACTCTTCATGATCAAGCACTTGTAACCTACCATAATCTTATGATTTTATTTGATAAAGTTACTCTAGATGTTAAAACAAAACTCCGATTATTTGATACGATGATAGTTCCAATATTGCTTTACGGTTCAGAGGTCTGGGGTGTATACAACCATAAAGGGATAGATAATTTACATTTAAGATTCTGTAAGTTTATATTAGGTGTCAAATCTCAAACCCCGAACGATGCTGTATACGGAGAATTAGGTAGACTTCCTTTATCTGTTATATGTAAAGAAACGTCTCTCAAATTTTGGATCAAATTAATGAAGAATGTCGATTCACCTCCATACAACATGTATGTTGATCTTTGTAACAATGTAAATTCTGCATGCTGGTCTAGCAAAATAAACTCAATTATAGATCATTTAGGTTTTGCATATGTAAGAAACTTCTTTGACATAAATGTTAATTACTATCCTTTATTTGTAAAAACATTACATAGCCAATTTCTTCAAAACTGACACACTTCAATTAATTCATCGTCAAAACTTGAATATTATTGTAAATTTAAGAAGGATTTTTGTTTCGAAACTTATATCGATAAAATATCAAGTGATGAATTACGTAGATACCTGACATCTTTAAGATTATCTTCCCATAAATTAGAAATAGAAACTGGTAGATTTTCTGGTATAGAGCGAAATCAAAGATTATGTAAATTATGTTCCCAAAATGTAATAGAGTCTGAATGTCATTTTCTTTTATGCTGTGATAGATATAGAGTCTTAAGACAAAAATACCTTGGAAATATTCCCAGGCCGTCAATAAATAAATTCATATCTATTATGTCAACTACTAATAGAAAATATCTAGTTTATGTTTGTAAATTCATTAAACAAGCTACCAAAGACCGTAATAATACCCTGTCAGATATGACTGTTTCTTAATTCTTCTTTTTTATATTGTGTTTATATGATCAACTTATGTATGATGTCTTTGCCATATTTTTTTTACCTATGTAAATGGCCAAAGGCTATTGATTTGCTGATATGCCAATAAATTTGAAACTATAAGGTGTTGATTGGTATTGTATTTTACTGTACTTTATCTTTACCACTCGTGAAATGTCACGATCATATTTCTATTTGAAAGACCCTAAGCTGATTAAATAGCCATGTCATTAATATAGGCGTTGATTGGACATTGATTATTATATGTGACATATAGCAGTAGTACTTAACGCCCGCAAGGTGTGTTTAATCCATGACTTAAGATCAAAGCTAATAATTATATTACATGTATATATAATCGGTAATCATTTATTTTTTGTTTTGATAATGAATAAAAGAAACCCTACGTACAAGAAATATGGATTGAAAGATGATAAAATTAATGTTAAATCTATATGATACTTATGTGGCATCAATTTTACATTATTTTTGTGAGGTATGGGGATTTGATAGGGCAGAAAATATAGAAAGAGGCATACCGTGGGAAATTCAGACCAGTGACCTCTTGAAAAGGTGTTCATATATATACGGGCCAGTTTGAGTGATCTTAAAAAAAGTGATGTGTTTTGTAAAAAAAATGTATATTTACTTCAAAATGTGTAAAAGTTATATGCAGTAAAGGTATTTAAAAAAATATGAATGTAGAAATAAAATATTATAAAAGCATCGAAGAGTCGACTTTTCCCATTACTTAACAAGAGCCATGTTACACATGGTTAATCCCCCGCCGGGAAGAAGCTACCTAAAGGTTGTACTTTCAAACACTCAATGTAATAATGTTTGAAGAAAATCCCATAAAAAATAGGCAAGGTAGAGTTATTGTTCTTGCAAACTGCACTTCCTACCAATGTGCTATGTCAGTGTATTAAGTTTGAAGAAAATCGCTCAAGCACTTTTGGAGTTATGCTTCAGACAAAGTTTTTCAATTAAATCTGATAAAGGGGAATAATTCTAAAAGTAGGTAAGGTAGAGTTATTATTCTTACACACTGCACCTCCTCCAAATGTGCTCTTTCAGTATATGAAGTTTGAAGAAAATCACTCAAGTACTTTTGGAGTTATGCTCTGGACAAAACTGGAACGGACGCACGCACGGACGGACAGAAACCATTTCTAATATCCCCTCCGCCTTTGGCGGGGGGATAATAAGTTCAAGAATTCAAGAATAAAATATACATGTGTATATGCTGGGATTTTTAAAATGTAAACAATTAAATCTGATAAAGGAGAATAACTCTAAAAACAGACAAGGTAGAGTTATTGGACTTGCACACTGCACTACCTACCAATGTGTTCTGTCAGTGTATGAAATTTGAATAAAATCCCTCAAGTAGTTTTGCAGTTATGCTCCGGACAAAATTTATCAAGTAATTCTGATAAAGGGGAATAACTCTAAATTAGGCACAGTAGAGTTATTGGACTTGCACACTGCGCTACCTACCAATGTGCTCTGTCAGTGTATGAAGTTTGAATAAAATCCCTCAAGTAGTTTTGGAGTTATGCTCCGGACAAAATTTATCAACTATTTCTGATAAAGGGGAATAACTCTAAAAATAGGCAAGATAGAAAACTACCGTCTATTTATAATTTTGGAATCACATGATCGTTTAAACCAATGAAAATGGTATAAAGATTTTTCGGTTTTGGGGATATTGGTGCACTTTCATTGTAAAAGTTCATTGTAAAGGTCAATATCATTAATATACTCTTACTAAAGCAGCGGTGTGAAGTAACGGTAGTGTAGGAGCGGATGTGGTCCAGTGGACCGGTCCAGTAGTAATGCGAGTTCGATCCCCCGCTCCTCCAATAATATTACTAATAGTAATTCGGTTGAGACGTTAAACCGAGGTCCCATGGATCAGTGCTATACGCTGAGCATGTAAAAGAACCAGGGGTGTCTCTGGAATGGGATGCTTTCTGTATCTTGCACTACCCCTACAACATGAAATAACTAATCTCTCCAGATGGGCAATAATTTTTAACCGGTACCGATGATAAATAAGCTCAAATAGATAGAAGTGGACTAGTGCGACAACAGATAGACTCAACTTCTGAAATCTCTCTCACTACACAGAGGTCAGCATAATTTAGACAAGAAATAAGTGCCCGTTTTTTTCTCTTTCTCTCTCTCTCTCTTTTAACAAGAATCTCATATAATTACCGGTTATTAGGTAAATCTATACCTTCTTTATACAAATAAATGGAATATATATATATATATATATATATATATATCTTGTTGCTTGTTTCCATCAAGAAGTATTGTAGACTTTGTTTGAAAGAAATGGTTTTACAGTAGACCAGAATATTTTTTGATTTGCAACCACTGACACGTACCTATCGATAAATAGACTTTATTTGTAACAAATGGTTTTACAGTAGACCAGATTTTTTTTGTTTGATTTGCAACCAATGACACACCTATCGATAAAATATTTATTAATTGATTTCTTTTTTATACTTGTTACTAAGATACTTTGCTTACGATAATTTTCCCAGTTTTTAGAATTTTTGTTTTCTTTATATTTATTTTGGAGCATTATTTTCCTGAAAATAGTCTGTTTAAATGTTTCATTTATGAATGGTACTGATTTTGCTAAAATCACTGTAAGTTGTATCTGTATCTTATTGGTCAAAACTAAATTGTGAAAAATGTTTAGTCAAATCTCCATTAAAATCAACTACATTGAAATGTTTAAAACTTCTAAATGAACAAAACTTAGACTGTATCTTATGTGAATCCTGCTTGAGCTGTAGACCAATAAGATTATAGCAATCGCATAAGCCGCAGTTAAAATTACATCTATTTTAAACAAGATTTTTCTTATTTATTACTATTACATCTAAAAGAGTAGGTTGAGTGTTAAGGGGGTAACATTTTGGTTCTTTCTTTGTGTTTTCCAGATCAAACATATCTTACATACATTTCCAAGTGGTTGACATTTGTCTTCATCGAGCATATCAAAATTAAAAATTCTTATCCCCTAAAACTATGGTATTGTCATAATTATTTAAACATTTGTCTAAAACAGTGTCACAGTCATCTTGGAAATTCCAATGATATTCCATTTTGTTGATTGCAACTTTATATATATATGCTTTCAGCGTTTTTAAATTCAAACAGGTTTCCGTTCACCAGCAATGTTTGATCGTAAATATGCTAGGGTACCGCCACCATGACTTGTTCCGTCGGCACGCGACATGTGATAACTATCAACATAAAAATATGCATCTGGAAATGAATCGTCTATCTTGGTTTCTAAAATAATTATAACAGATCAACTATGTTTTCTGTTAAACGTTTTCAATACTATAAAACTTATTCCTCACACTGTTTATATTTAGGCATGCACATAAAAAACTTTTAGCATTTTGAGCACTGGTTGCAAATCAATGTTTTATCAAATAAACTGTTGATATTGCATGGAGGGCGCTTTCATCACACCTGGATGGCACTGAGATCTTTGGCAACATATATTTCTTCAGAAAGGTTGGGAGTCAAAATATTTATCCAATGAATGGTCTGAAAGAAATTTAGTTGCCTTACTCCTTCATTTGAAATTTAGTCATAGCTTACCGTATTAGTAGCGGAAGTAAACATTTCAGATAAACAGAAGTTTTAGAAAATTAGGCAATCGGTTTAAAAGATATTGAGAATTCTAGCTGCCAAGGTTTCCTAACGTAAATATTTTGAATAACCCTGAAGGGTCAAGATAAATATTATGTTGGTAAGTAAATATTCAAACGCTTTCTTTTTTACCTTCAAGTTCAAATGAAGTGTAGTAACCTGTATTTTTAAGGAAACAGCATTTATCATAGGCAATGGCTACGGTTACGGAACTGTAATCCTAGGCTCCGGGTCTAGGATTACAGAAGTTCTGTAATCTTAGACAAACCCACTGGAAAAGACGGGTGCCGGACATTTCGGTAAATGACCAGTTCGGTAAATTGGATTTATATAGTAAACCCTTTGGACGTTTCGGTAAAAAGGCAATTATATAGTTATTAAATGGCAAATAATGGAGAAAGTTGTCACACATATGAAAAACACATTATAATTACCTAGTTTGTTTTCTTTTTGACTCCTCATCCTGTTGGATAGTGTCTAAACTATTTACAGTGGTCTGGTCAAATTTATAAGCAACTGTCATGTTGAATAGGCTCTAATAGGTTTTGGCAAAGGAATTAAAAACATTTTGTCTAACTTTCATCGTCTTATCAGGATCCAGTCTGATTGATCGCGATTAGTAGCAAAAAGGTTGAGTACAACTAAGAGATAAAAGAAAACCGGTGAAATATGTGATACAGTACAGCTCCCGCGATATGTACATTTTTCTCTTAAACTCCGCGGACCTTGGGAGGAAAATCGCCGAGAATCGCCGAGAAACGCCCTAAATCGCGGAGGCGTCGCGGAGACGAATTTTGTCTGGTTAGTGACAGTATTTGCAGTGAAACTGCAGATTATCAATCCTCCGCGGATCTCCGCGATTTGTTTATGCATTCAGTTGACTGACGTGTATATATGACAAGTTAAATTTTATATTTACTTACTCTTTTTATCTTCATGTTTTAGGATGCCTAATAGTAATATTTCGTTTCCTCCCATGTTTTGACACATTAATTTATTGACAGACACAAGACCATGTGTTGGTCTCATGGCCTATGATCTGTACACGCATGATACATTGCGTCTCAACCGCTAATTGGTTCCTAAATATAACTTTTGACCTTTAACATTGAGCGACAGTTATTTTTCGAAAATGATATTCACCTCACTTTAAAAGCTTCAGACACCACGTGCTCTTTAAAGCGGGAATTACAGTCATGTAGCATGCTTTTCCCGTGATTACATTTTCTTATTAAAATAATTAATATCTTTAACAGATATGTGGATATTTTTTAATTTAGGCAATGATGGCTTTGTTGACTGAACAGAAAGATTAGTTTCGTTAGAATCGAACATTAATTGCACGTGTTAAACTGCATCTGTATCGTCTCGGCGCTTAGCAAAAAAAGTATTAATCGATTTACTAAATAATAACAAGCGTTTAAAAAATCACATTAATTAATGTATTTGACTGAATTATACCATAGTCACATAATTGACAGGTGTTAAATGTACAGTTACATTATGGTAATTTCATCACACATTGCTGACTGTTTTTATGAAAGGATTTCAAGTGTATACATTTTATAATTATTTTTTTCACCTTTAAATGGGAAATAGTTTGTTAAAACTCTGGTGATGAAACACAAGAATATTCGCGGAGAATCTCCGCGGAAACGCTCTTACACTCGGAGAATCGCGGAGATTGTGCGTGTACTTTAATCGCGGAGATTCTGAGCGTTTTTTTCAAGGAGAAACTCCGCGATTTTCAGAATTCGCGCTGACCACGATCGCGGAGGAAGCACAAAATGTGTACATATCGCGGGAGCTGTACTGTATATCCCATTGTTACCATATAATTATATAATTGACTTTTTACCGAAATGTCCAAAGGGTTTACTATATAAATCCAATTTACCGAACTGGTCATTTACCGAAATGTCTGTAAATCGAAAAGACTACGGTTACAGAAGTTTTTTAAAGAAGCGTATTTTCAACAGTTAAATATCAAATAGCATGCCAAATTTATTTTCCATTCATTAAACAAACCATTTCACCAAATTCGCGTTTTCAAACCAAACTGTCATTTTGTACGCCATTTTGATTGTTGTTCTTTCAGTAATGAACTAGCGTTAAATATCTTTGTCAAATTCACACTGTCACTTGAGCGTTCAATTGTAGTTGGACAAGTTCACCGCAGCGGACATGGTCACCAAATATCGGGCGGACATCCGCTAAATGGTTCCGCAAACTTTTTCACAGGTAAGAATTGACGTATCGAGGCTCACAAAGTTCCTGATTACACGCATTTCAGCGAATTTTACACTTTAAAATATCATTTAAATGTATAAAACTCTCATTCAGATGCATTAGTTTACGAATGCTCATATTTGTTAACGGAAGGAATGACAATTCAAAACCGAAAGTAATTGCTTCTCGGAACAGCTGACCCTATTTTCAGAAAATAAATTGACTGGTTTTCGATTTACATGTGTTCAAACTGCTTTCCTATATCTAAAGAAAACATACAACATGTAAACTCTACTGCGACATCTGTATCGTCCATGCGCTTGACAAAATTATTGATCGATTTTGCTATACAATAAAGAGCGTTTTCAACGACAGAAGTACACATAAACCTACACAGCAAATGTATTAGAAATTTGGTTTAAATTTTACCAAATGTCACATAATTGGCAGATGTTAAATGCACAGTTTTATTACGGTCATTTCATTAAATGTTCAGCTTATCGAGGTGAATTATGACTCTAATTATTTTCGCGCTGGTCGTCAAAGAACGCCGAGATATTTCGCGATGTCGAGACATCGAGGAAATCCGTTTTTTCCTCGATGTCGCGGTGGATAATTTTTTCCGCGTCCGTGAAATAAAGAGGAAAATGTGACGCGTACTGTACATGCAGGCTACACCACAAGGAGGCGCTCAAACCATGGCCTGCCAAAATTTGTATTTTTACAAGTTTTTTCCATTGAAGTTGTTAGCTCTTGGTTTTTGTTACAGACATGTTATTTCATTTTTTTACTTTGTTCTTTTCCTTTCTTTATGTCATTGTTTTGTGAATTTAACATTGATTTTGAATAAACATTTTGAAGAATGGAATTATTGTTGTTAAAAGACTATTGCATTATAATTTGCACATACAATGTAGCAATATGTGTTCATTCTTCATGAAATGTGTAACGTTTTGTTGTCGTTTTTCTTTTAATTGCCATCGATTTACATTTTTATTTGGATCATTCTCTATCCTTTTTTTTTTTTTTAAATCTGACTACAGGTTGTAAACAGTCTTTGTTATTGCAAATCCACAAAACATTTTATTGAAAAAAAAAGAAAATAATATTACTTGTCCAACTACAACAGTACTGAATGCTCAAGTGACAGTGTGAAAATGACAAAGATATTTAAAGTTAGTTCTTTACTGAAACAACAACAATTAAAATAGCGTACAAAAAGACAGTTTGATAACGCAAATTTGGTAAAATGGTTTCTTTAATGAATAAAAATTAAATTTGGCATGCTTTTTGCTATTTAACTGTTGAAAATACGCTTTTTTAAAAAACTTCCGTAACCATAGCCACTGCCTTTATCATAGGTTATATCGCTTCAGCCTTGTTTTTTGACAGTGACCTAACATGACGCCCCTGATTGGCTGCCTTGATAAGGTTTTTTTCCTATCCGTCTATTGCACTGAGTACACTGTGAATTTTGTACTTACGGTGTCCACAAATACCAGCAGCAGTCAGGATCTACAATATAACAACACAAAAAAAAGTGTATGTAACACTTTGGCAGTGGTGTTAATGGGAGCTCCTGTCAGCAAGACCAACTCCAGAGCCTTTACCATAATAGATGTAGGGGTGTAGCATCTATACATAGTTCCTTTATGGAACCTGAAATAGATAAGAAATACTGAAACTTAGGCATCACTTATGTTATCGCACAATTTAGAATTGTGAACATTCAATTAAATTTCAATTAAAAAGAGATTGGTCAGAATAAAAAAGGGCACCCGATGAAAGTATAAGCTCAGTTTGGGACACACATCCAAGTACTGACCATATATAGCGTTGCTGAACTTGGCAAACATTCCAGACACTCCAACCATGTCGCTAAAGAGCTAGCCCAACAGCGAGACTGTTGGAAATGCCTTATTAATCAGATGTCCATCACAGATGCATTATGATTCACGGTGACATCTTGCCCCAAGTAAACAGGTAAACTCAAACTTCGAAGAGACCTACTACTGTGCTAGCATGGTATATTGAATCAGCAGTGGTCAAAACTTGTCAGAAATCTCAATGTCACTGATAGCATAGCATGGTATAAGTGATATAATTATTTAAGATCAGACCACAAATGACACAAAATAGGTTATACTGAATACTGGAAAAGACATTTTTACCGAAATATATATTTCGTTAATGGAAGGTCTATTTCGTTATATTCTGGTAGAAAAGTCTATTCCGGTATTCAGTGTAACCCTCCAAAATAACCATTCTGGACATGGGTTAGACTGAAGAACAGCACGACATACCCAAATATACATGTACCCAAATACACTTGAATTGTATCATCTAATCAACACGTTTTTAGCTCACCTGATTACAAAGTGCTCAGGGTGAGCTTTTCTGATCGGTCTTTGTCCGTCGTCCGTCCGTCGTCAACTTTTCATTCAAACGACACTCCTCTGAAACCATTGGGCCAAATTTAATGAAACTTGCCTGGGATGTTCCTTGCAAGAAGCTCTACCAAGATTGTTCAAATGGTTCTGGTCCATTACATTTCTGGTTCACTGGATCTTTAAAAATCTCCTCCGAAACCTCAAGGCCTGGAGCTTAGATATTTTGTATGAAGCATCATCTAGTGGACCTCTACCAAATTTGTTCAAATCATGACCGTGGGGTCAGTTGATTTTACATAGATTTATATAGGGAAAACTTAAAAATCTTCTTGTCAGAAACCACAAGGCCTCGAGTTTAGATATTTGGTGTGCAGCATTGTCCAGTAGACCTTTACCAAATTTGTTAAAATCATGGCTCCTGGGTCAAAAATGGCCCAGCCCCAGGGGTCACATGTTTTACATAGAGTTATATAGGAAAAACTTTAAAAAATCTTCTTGTAAGAAACTGCAAGGCCTAGAGTTTAGATATTTGGTGTGCAGCATTGTCCAGTGGACCTTTACCAAGTTTGTTCAAATCATGGCTCCTGGGTCAAAAATGGCCCCGCCCTAGGGGTCTCATGTTTTACAAAGAGTAATATAGGAAAAACTTTAAAAAAATCTTCTTGTCAGAATCCACGAGGCATGGAGCTTAGATATTTGGTATGAGGCATCATCTAGTGAACCTCTACCATGATTGTTCAAATCATGGCCCCTGGGTCAAAAATTGACTCCGCCCAAGGGGTCACTTGTTTTACATAGAGTTATATAGTAAATTCTTTAAAAATCTTCTTGTCAGAAACTGCAAGGCCTGGAACTTAGATATTTGGTATGAGGCATCATCTAGTGGACCTCTACAAAGATTGTTCAAATTATGACCCTGGGGTTAGAAGTGACCCCTCCCAGGGCTGACTTGATTTACATAGAGTTATCTAGGGAAAACTTAAAAAAATCTTCTTGTAAGAAACTACAAGGCATGGAGCTTAGATATTTGGTGTTGAGCATTTTCTAGTAGACCTCTACCAAGATTGTTCAAATCATGGCCCCTGGGTCAAAACTGGCCCCGCCCAAGGGGTCACATGTTTTATAGAGTTAAATAGCAAAAAACTTAAAAAATCTTCTTGTCACAAACTGCAAGGCCTGGAGCTTAGATATTTGGTAGTATGCACTGTGACCACAGTGGGGTCATCCCCCTTCCCCTGGAGGTCACTCGCCCCCCCTCGCCCCTGGTGAAAATTTTTTCTCATTTTTTAAGTTTTTCGCTATGGCAATAAAATTTGGACCACTTGTACAGATTTTCAAGATGATTTCAAAAACATAATTCCTTGACCTATATTTTTGACCTACTTTTTTTGTTTTTTAGCTACAGCAATGAAATTTGGACCATGTGCACAGTTTTTCTTTACGATTTCAAAAATGTCATTGCATGACCTATATTTTTGACCTACTGATCTACTTTTTGTTTTTGGAGCTATGGCAATGAAATTTAGACCATGTGTACAGTTTTTTTGTTCCAATTTCAAAAATGTCATCGCATGACCTATATTTTTGACTACTGACCTTTTTGTTTTTGGAGCTGTGGCAATGAAATTTGGACCATGTGTACAGTTTTTTGTTCCGCTTTCAAAAACATCATAGCATGACATATTTTTGACCTACTTTTTTGTTTTAAAGCAATTGCAAATTTTTCCTTGCATGGATCCTATATACATGTACCATTGGTAGGGTTTGAGGTCACTGGGTTAAGGTCAAGGTCACTGTAGCTTATGATAGATATTTCTACTTTTTGTCATAGAGCCTTTATTAATTGACTGATATTTTACATGTTTACATATTTATATTTACATTACTTACATATTTTCAATTAAAACATGAAATGCTGCTTAACAGCAAACCTACAGCCAAAATACTCAGGTGAGCGATCTAGGGCCATCATGGCCCTCTTGTCTAAACTAGACACACAAAGTGGTTACTGGTTTATCCAACTTACAGAAAGGTCCTCTTACTTGACAACTTTTATCAGTTGTTTTGCACGCTACAGATTTCTAAGAATCCCATGTGGTTTGAAAATGCAAATGATGCATTTTCTTCAAAAATGGAACAATGCCTTGAAAACTTGCTTTAAGATAGGACAATTGTAGATGACATTGTTGTATACAATGTACATGAGGCAAAGACAGAGCAGATCATGACAGAAATCTTGACAGCCTTTTGAGCAGATGCCGAGAAATGGGTATCAATCTCAATCCTGACAAAACTGAGATTAGTAAGAGTGAGCTACCTTTCTTTGGCCACCTTAAATTACTGTCAAAGGTTTAAATAGATCCTGCAAAGGTCAAGGTTATAGCAGAAATACCACCTCTTACTTCCAAACAGGAGCTGCAAACAATCCTAGGCATGGTTATATACCTACAGCGATTTGCATCCAGACTCTCTGAGATTATTGCACACTTGAGACAACTCTAGTCAAAAGATGTAGTTTTTAGTTGGGATGTGCCCAAGGAAAATTCACTACAACAGGTCAAACAAATTATCACTCTGAGCCCTGGACCAATACTCTCTTATTTTGACTCAAATAAGGAAATCACTCTGCAAGTTGATAGTTTTAAATTTGGACTAGGAGCAGTACTACTCAAAGACAGTTTGTTTTGCTTCCAAGTCACTCACCCCTACTGAGGTCAACTACGCACAAATCTTGAAAGAATTATACGCTATCCTCTTCGGATGTAGAAAATTCCACCAGTACATTTATGGTAAACGCATTAAATGTCAAAGTGAACACAAGCCACTCCAGGCAACATGGAAAAATGTTTGCTCTTGGCACCTCCCCGACTGCAGTGCATATTACTGCACTTGCACCCATAAGATATTGATTGGTACTCACCCCTGGGAAAGAAATACCTTGAGCAGATACCTTGTCCTGTTAAGTTTTACCAGACACTTAACCAGAAATTGCAGAAGCATGTAATTTAGAGACACACCTGCACACTGTTATGTCAAGCGTAAGTGACCAAAAAATGGAGCAAATTAGGACAGCAGCAGATGCAGATACTGTCAAAGGTTATTCATGAAGGATGACCTAATGATTTACTGGAATTTCAGAGATGAACTTTCAGTTATGAATGATACTATTCTAAAAGGTACAAAAATCCTTATCCCCAAATACAGTGTACCTCAGACCGCTCATGCTTGACAAAATTCACGATGCACATCTTGAGGTACATGTAGATAAATACACAAATTGAGCACAAGATGTACTATTTTGGCCAAACATGGCAATTGACATAAAGTCGAATGTGCTAGAATGCCCTACATGTCTAGAGCACAGGTGTTCAAACCCAATTGAACTCATAAGACCAAGCAATGTACCTGATAGACCATGGCCGGTTTGTGCCACTGATCTATTTCACTGGAATAACACAGATTTTGTGTTATTAGTTGATGCTTATAGCTAGTATTTTAAGGTTAGTCAAATCTCAAATACTCATTATACAAATACAGTCATAGGCAAATTGATATTTACTTTAGCAGACATGGAATCCCTGAAATACTGTACTCAGACAATGGTCCCTGTTACAGTGCAGAAGTCTTCTCAAAGTTTGCAAAAAGTATGACTTTTCCCATGTTACTTTATCACCAGGTCATTCATCAGGCAATGGTCTTGCAGAGATCACTGTAAAAACTGTCAAGTCTTTGTTTACAAAGTCCAAGCAGATAAACAAAGATCCTTATCTTGCAATGCTTGAATATCGCAATGCCCCTTTACCCTGTGGAAAATCCCCAGCACAGCTGCTTATGAGCAGACAGACCAACCTTACCACTCATCTCAGAAAAGCTTGATCCTCAAGACCCTGACACACAGGTATAAGAGAAAGCATGCAAAAACAAAAGTCAAAATATAACCTTGACATGTCAAGAAAAGTCATGAAATCTCTTGAAATTGGAGAGGGTGTTAGGATAAGGCTAGGGAAACGTTGGTTACCTGCAGTAGTTATGCAAAAATTTCATGACAGATATCAGTTGTTGAAATCAAATGAACAGCCATTTCTTGAAACAGAAAACAGCTGTCAGTTAGCATTACTGCCACCACCTTTAGAAAATAAAACCTACAACTACAATGTTCATAACCCTGTGGCAAATGAACCTGCTAATTAGATACTGACACCAGGTAAAAACGCCAGGTCTCAAGAATCTCCCATTCCTTTACAGTCCATGACACCTAAACAAACCTCATCTGTCAAACATCAGTCACTCCTGTCTGAAAATGTAGACAAATAATATAGAACAAGATCAGGTAGGTGTGTTAAAAAAAACTTCAAAAGCTTACTAACTCACAACTTAAAGGGACTCACTCAAAGATGGGCAGACGATGAAAAAAAGAAAATGTTTAAACAAGTTAAAATTCTTGCTGTAATTGTGAAGAAAATACCTAAACTAAGTTACTGACTCAATTTTTGTTAAAGAAAAACATCAAAATATAAAGTTTTACACACTTTTATCAGTAGAAAATTTAACCCGTTAGTCACGGGAAGATACTTTAGTTATAACATATTTTCAAGAAACTTGATAACTAGCCTTTGTGGCTAAGTTGTGCAGATCAGCGTTCTATATTTGACCGACTGAAAGGTCATGGGTTTGAGCCCTGGTTAAGTCAAAAAACTTTTTTTTTTCACTTTTCATTGTGTATAGAAGCATAATATTATGTTTTTTTCCATAGAATAGACCTTTCCAGAAATTAGTACCTCCCTAATAACCTCCCTTGCATCCACCATTAAGGGACTGCCAAGGTAGAAGGAGTTTGATAATGCAGAGCTTAGAAAAAGTCACATTTTTAGCTCGACTTTTTTTAAAGACAAAATCGAGTTATTGTTATAGTCATGGTGTCGTGAACTTTAACATTGATCATAATTTTTTTATTCCGTTATGGATTGTCTTCATACTTGGACAACAACCCTTTGGACAAGACCTTTAAGTAGACCAGACTAAACTTGACCTTGACTCATACATGACCTTCACCTTCAAGGTGAAAATATTGAATTTTGCTAAAATTGGCCATAACTTTGTTATTTAAAGGTGGATTATCTTATGCTTGGACACAACAACCCTTTGGACAAGACCTTCAAGTAGACCAGACTAAACCTGCCCTTGACTCCTAAATGATCTTTGACTTCAAGGTCAAATTACTGAATTATGCTAAAATTGTCCATAACTTTATTATTAATTGGTGGATTGTCTTCATACTTGGACACAACAACCCTTTGGACAAGATCTTCAAGTGGACAAGACTGAACTTGACCTTGACTCATAAATGACCTTCACCTTTAAGGTCAAATTATTGAATTTTGCTAAAACTGGCCGTTACTTTGTTATTTTTAGTTGGATTTGATTCATACTTGGACAAAACAACACTTATGACAAATCAGACATTATGATTTTTCTCAGATAGGACCTTGACTTTAAAACGACCTTCACAGTCAAGGTCAAATTATTGAATTTTGCTAAAATTGACCATAACTTTGTTGTGTATGGTTGGATTTGATTTATACTTAGACGAAACAACTCATATGACAAATCCAACATAATTATGAATCTTTCAAGTCTGACTTTGACTTTAAAATGTCCTTGACAGTAAAAGTCAGATTGTTAATTTTGCTACAATTTGCCAGAACTTTGTTGTTTATGGTTGGATTTGATTCATACTTGGACAAAACAACAATTATGACAAAACTGACATGATGAATAACTCAGGTATAACCATAACCTTAAAATGACCTTGACTATCAAGGTCAGATGATTGAATTTTGTATAAATTGTCAACACTTTGTCATTTATGTATGGATTTGTTTTGACAAAACAACACTAATGACAAATCTGACATTTTGATTCTTTCAGGTATGACCTTGACCTTTAAAAAAACTTGAATTTTAAGGTTAAATTACTGAATTTTGCTAAAACTGGTTATAAATTTGTTATTTGTGGTTGGATTTTAATCATACTTGGAAAAAACAACACTTACATGTACATGTACAATAAAGCCAACATGTTAAATTATTCAAGTTTGACTTAAACCTTAAAATGACTGTGACTGTCAAGGGAAGATTATTGAATTTTGCTCAAATTGTCATATCTTTTTTATTTATTTATGAATTTGATTCATACTTGGACAAAACAACACTTATGATAAATCTGACATTACGATTTTTTCATGTTTGAGCTTTACCTTTAAATGACATTGACATTGAAGGTCAAGTTATTGAATTTTGCTACAATTTGCCTTAACTTTGTTATTTGTTGTTGTATTTGATTCATACTTGGACAAAACAACATGTTGAATAACTTAAGTATGACCATGACCTATAAATGACCTTGACCTTCCAGGTCAGATAATTGAATTTTGCTGAAATTGTCATAACTTTGTCATTTAGTTATGGATTTGATGCATACTTGGACAAAACAATACTTATGACAAATCAGACATTTTGTTTCTTTCAAGTATGACTTTGACGTAAAATATAACCTTGACAGGCAAGGTCAAAGTTTTGAATTTTGTTAAAATTGGTCATAACTTTTGTTATTTATGGTTGGATTTGTTTCATACTTAAACAAAGCAACACTTTTGACAAAACTGACATGTCGGATAATTCAGGTTTGACTTTGACCCTAAAATGACCATGACAGTCAAGGTAAAATGATTGAAATTTGCTTAAATTGTCATAACTACATGTCATTTATTTATTCTGGTGAAAATGTATACTAGTGTTAGGTATAACTGTCCATACCAGTCCCCTTTTGTACTAGTAAACTTGCCTAGGTGTGTATTATAGGATGACTAGCATCATGCATTTAAATGTTTCAAACAATTTCTCACCTCAGGGTAGTTGGCATATCTGACAAACAGCTTTAACTACTAATCTACATGTAAAGTAAATTTGAAGGTAGATCCAGTTGAAAAAATCCAGTGAACACAGATTTTATAAGTAATCCTCAAGATCAAGAATTTTTTTTTGTTGGTAACATTAAAGTTATAAAAACAGCAATAGATACCTTAACTAGTAGTCAGTGTGCTTGGCAAGCCAAAGGTCATTGGTTAGAACCTGCTTTTAGTTTACTCTGTTTGATATCCTCTTTGGAGTTAACCCTTAACATACTGAAATTTTGTAATGGATTTGCCCAGCTTTGAATTTGGAACAGTCCATTCAAAGTTTAAGGGATTTCAATATCAAAATATAAAAATGGAGCTACCAACAGTATAGAGCCTGGTCAGACTGCATGGATGTGCAGGCTGGCCTGGCTCTATACTGGTGGCAAAGGCTAATAACTTTCGGTTCCAGCAGGTTAAGGGTTAAATCAGGTGGGGAGGACAAACACTAGAATTCAACCCTCCATAACTTCACAATCAGATGAATGGTCATGGTCTATAGTTGGGGCTTAAAGCCATGCTCTTACATCAATGAGAGTTTAAGTTATATCAAGTGAATTACTGGTGAACCACTAGACAACAGAAATTGCAAGATCATGACTCTAGGGTTAGAACCAACAGTTAAGGACTAGAGATAAGCATTTGTATCTCTAGCCTTTTTCTATTTTCTAACATCTTTTACCTGTTTGTTTGTATTTTTTGTATTTTCAGATATATAAGGATGAGTTACAACCATATGCTCTATTCTAGAGTTAGAGAGTATGTTATCACTTCAACCGATGCTCGTCTCCATGGAAATAATTCTTCAAGTGGTGCTGCAGCCACTTTCTGGATGTTCACTCTGCCTCAGGCACCTGAGAACAGCTATGACGAAGTCTATCCAGGCATTTACATGGGGGACATGTAAGTTTCGTTTGGTTACTACAAAGCCATATGCAATATCAAGTAATTATAAAACTGTCATGGGCTTAAGATTTTGTTATATGTATTATATTTATTATATTTTGGTTTAGGGGAGTTGTTATAGCATTACTTCTTTTTTTTCCCTAGTAAACTGTTATCATCTTATTTTTTGTTAAAAAACTTACAGCTTTTTTTTTTGGAAAGTGTGATTATTCTGAAGCAGTGTAAATCAAAATATATATACTCAAACAAATTTGTTGTTATTAATATTAGTTAAATCTAATTCAGTATACATATTCTTATTTTAAAAAGGTGAAAATTTTAAAGGTGAAAAGTATTGAATTTCTATCTGGAGTTCAATGCAGGGGTGACAGTCTCCAGGGACTTTTTACATTCCACACATAGCACAAGAACTGGTTTGAACCCAGGAAGCATTTGAATGAGATTAGTATCTGTTACAAGAACTTGTTTCATAAACAGTGTTAAATTTTTTGCTCACCTGAGCAAATGCTCAGGCTGAGCTATTGTGATCACTCTGTGTCCGGCGTCCATTGTCAGTCATCCGTCATCAACATTTTGCTTTAAATGACATCTCCTCCTAAACCACATAGCTATTTTTAACTGAACTTTACAGAAATGTTCCTTATATTGCCCTTTTCTGAAATTGCTCAAACCATTCAGCTCCATTGCACATAAGGGCTGCAAAAGCTAAAAATAGAAAAAAAATGAAGCAACATTTCATTCTCAATGGCAAGGTAATTTTCCACCAAATTACTCATAAATGTTCCTTACATAGCCCTCTATCAAATTTGCTAAAACTGTTCAGCTCCATTGAATAAAATGGCCCCAGAGCTTAAAATAGATTTTTGTCAAAATTTGGCTTCAAATGACATTTCTTCCAAAACCACTTGGCCATTTTTAACCAAATTTAGCAAAAATTTTCCTTAAATTGCCCTGTTATAAAAATGCTCAAACCATTCTGCTCGATTGTACATAAGGGCTGCAAAAGCTAAGCATAGAAAAAAAATTCAAACAGCATCTCCTCCTCAAAGGCAAGGAATTTTTTAAACAAATTTCACAGAAATGTTCCTTACATAGCCCTCTATTAAAATTGCCTAAACAGTTCATTGAACAAAATGGCTGCCCTAGCTAAAAAAAGGTTTTCTTCAATATTTGGCTTCAATGACATCTCCTCCAAAAATACTTTTACATTTTAAACTAAACTTGACAGAAATGATCTTTATATTGCCCTTTTCTAAAATTGCTCCAATGGTTTTGCTCTATTGCACATAAAGGCTGCAAAAGCTAAAAACAAACAACAAATATACCTTAACAGCAATGTGATTTTATAAGAAATTTCATGGAAATGTTCCTTTCAGAGTCCTTTGTTTGAATTGCTGAAAAGTGTCTGCTTCATTGAACAAAATGGCTGCCAGAGCTAAAAACTGACTTTCATCAATATTTGGCTTCAAGTGACATCTTCTCTCAAACTGCTAAGCCATTTTCTTTTAAACTTTACAGAAATTTTCCTTATATTGCCTTTTTCTAAAATTGCTCAAATCATTCCACTTCTTTGCACAACAAAAGCTAAAAATGGAAAAAAAATCAAACAACATCTTCATCTAAACAACAAGGTTATTTTCCACCAAATTCCACAGAAATGTTCCTTACATAGCCCTCTGTTTAAATTGCTAAAATGGTTCTGCTCCATTGAACAAAATGGCCACCAGAGCTAAAAATAGATTTTCATCAATATTTTGCTTCAAATGATATCTCCTTATAAGCTGTTATCTTGAAATTACCTCTGCCCCATGGATTTTTTGGTATAAAATATGAGATCTTTGAAAATCCTCAATTAGAAAATGTAATGTTGCATCTTAACATTAGACCCTCAGCCAAAGTACTCAGGTGAGCGATTCAGGGCCATTATGGCCCTCTTGTTTTTAATAAGTAATGTAAAAATAGTTCTGATAATTTGAAGTAAGAGTTTCAGTGACAGATGTTTATTTTCTATGTGAAAAGGAAATATGCAATGGATAAAGAACACCTAAGGAAGTTAGGCATCACACATGTGGTGAACTGCTCCCAGGGTAAAGGGTCTCGAGAAATTAATACAGACTCAGGGTAAGTGATAGTTGTTTAATAGAAGTTCAGTTTTACAGAAAACTAGAGTTTTAATGGGAGTCATTAATAGTTTATTGTCTGTCACATCCAGTCTTCATTTATGAAAGTTAGTATAACCAAGATCACTTGGATATCCTTGTTTTTTTCACATCTAGTCTTGCCCTTTGTTATCGAAGCTGGCATGGTGCTAGGATGGTTATTTTGGGTCAGTTGTGGGTAAAGTTTGTCAGAAATAAAAGTGTCTCTGAGGCTATATAATGTTATATCTGTTACCATCCTACCACCTTGCCAGTCCCCTTTGATTGAAGGATTTTTCAAATAATGAAAGAAATAAAAATTAAAGAAAATCACCATTTATATCTCCGCACAATGAATTTGTAAGGTGGGGTATGCTGGAATCAACTTGTCCGTCTGTCTGTCTCTGTCCAGCCATCAGATTTTGTTTGTTTGGGGCATAACTCAAAAACTGTTGGAGATATCAGCTTGAAACTTCATAGTTAAATAGATCTCATTGACTAAAGTGCATTTCCCAAGAACCATAACTCTTTTTTCCATAATTTTGGAATTATTCCCCTTTGTAATTTTTCATACTTTATTTTGGTTATCATCATGAAACTTTGTAGATAAATAGATCTCTTTGAGGAAAAGTGCATTGCCCAAAAACCATAACTCTCTTTTGCATCATTTTGGTGTTGTTGCCCTTGAAAATTTCATACTTAATTATTGTCTGCAGCATAACTCAAAAAGTATTGAAGTTATCAACTTGACACTTCATAGTTGGATAGATCTCATTGGAGAGAAATGCATTGTCAAGAACCATAACTCTCTTTTGCACAACTTTGGAGTTATTGCCCTTTGTAATTTTCATACTTAGTTCAAGTCTGGGGCATAAAGTAACATGTTCCCATATATCAATACTCTACTGACAAAGTAGCATGGTGGTATTGGTGCCAGAACAGTTGCAGTTCTAGTTTTCCCAATTGTTTCACATTTCAGTTCCACAGACATAACATACTGTGGTAAACTGCTTTACTGTTTACACTACACCTCTGTCCCACCTCAACCTCTATACTGTATGAATAACAAAGTCAAACCTCACCTTGTTAAGATGTTTATTTTATTGAAATAACAAGTTCAGTCACTATTTCAGATTTTACCGTGATGTGGGTATAAAGTTTCTGGGTATTAAGGCTTTGGATGCTACAACCTTCAACATCATGCCTTTCTTCAAACCTGCTGCAGAGTACATAGACAAAGCCTTGAAAGGCGGAGGTATAGAAATTCAAAATTTAATCATAAAAGTGGAAACTTTTAATTTTAAGAATGAACACTGTATTTTAGTTTAATTTTTTAAATAGAAAATCATGTATATTCATATCAGTCATTTCATGAAATAAAGCAGATTGATATATAGTCCAAATGTTTGGACTTAGGCATTGATTTAGAATGTATTGATTGGAACAGGTCAAATCCAGACATTCAACAGAAAAAAAAAGAAAAAAAAAAAAGAAATGTGAGCATAAAATTTGAAAATATGTGAATGCATTATCCTTTGAAGGGCTTAATGATTACTGTGTATCAGGAAATAGTAATAATATGCAATAATTTTTTTAAGATGCAGGGAAAATTAATTTTTATGTCTCCCCCCAAAAATGGGGGAGACATATTGTTTTTCCCCCGGTTGTCTGCTGTCCGTCCGTCCGTCTGTCCATCCGTCCGTCTGTCTGTCTGTCACAAAATCGTGTCCGCTCTGTATCTTCCAAAGCCCTTGAAGGATTTTTATGAAACTTGGGTCAGATGTTCACCTCATCAAGGCGACATGCAGAACCCACTTTGCGGATGTGGTGTCTCAAGGTCAAGGTCCCACCTGGAGGTTAAATGTCAAATGCCACAAAATCATGTCCGCTCTGTATCTTCCAAAGCCCTTGAAGGATTTTTATGAAACTTGGGTCAGATGTTCACCTCATCAAGGCGACGTGCAGAACCCACTTTGCGGGTGTGGTAGGTCAAGGTCACACTTGGAGGTTAAATGTCAAATGCCACAAAATCATGTCCGCTCTGTATCTTCAAAAGCCCTTGAAGGATTTTTATGAAACTTGGGTCAGATGTTCACCTCATTGGGGGAGACATATTGTTTTTCCCATGGTTGCCTGTCTGTCTGTTTGTCCGTCACAAAATCGTGTCCGCTCTGTATCTTCAAAAGCCCTTGAAGGATTTTTATGAAACTTGGGTCAGATGTTCACCTCATCAAGGCAACGTGCAGAACCCACACAATTGCGTCCGCTCTATATCTTCCAAACCCAGGGAAGAATTTTCATAAGACTTTATTTACATGTTCACCTCAGCAAGACAATTTCAGAATTGACTTCCCAGGTGTGCTGTCCCAAGGTCAAGGTCACACTGACAGGTTAAAGGTCAGAAGTTGTGTAATTTATATGGTCAAATACTGGTTTTATTGTATGTCTAAAAGCATTGAACATATAAACTTGTAATTTTATGTATTGATAGACCTCATTTGAGATTATATATAGATTTGATTCAAAGTTGGATAAACTAAACCTGTTGGATAGACCGTCACACATGATATTTGGGATATGGCTGCCTTCGTGACAACTTGATGACCTTTACCATCACACTATCAAGGTCGAGTTTAATTATGTCTTCCCCCAAAAATGGGGGAGACATATTGTTTTTCCCCTGGTTGTCCGTCCGTCCGTCGGTCCGTCCGTCGGTCCGTCTGTCTGTCCGTCACAAAATCGTGTCTGCTCTGTATCTTCCAAAGCCCTTGAAAGATTTTTATGAAACTTGGGTCAGATGTTCACTTCATCAAGGCGATGTGCAAAACCCACTTTGTGGGTGTGGTGTCTCAAGGTCAAGGTCACACATGGAGGTTAAATGCCACAAAATCGTGTCCGCTCTGTATCTTCCAAAGCCCTTGAAGGATTTCTATGAAACTTGGGTCAGATGTTCACCTCATCAAGGCGAATTGCAGAACCCACTTTGCGGGTGTGGTGTCTCAAGGTCAAGGTCACACTTGGAGGTTAAATGTCAGTGGCCACAAAATCTTGTCCACTCTGTATCTTCAAAAGCCCTTGAAGGATTTTTATGAAACTTGGGTCAGATGTTCACCTCATCAAGGCGACATGCAGAAACCACTTTGCGGGTGTGGTGTCTCAAGGTCAAGGTCACACTTGGAGGTTAAATGTCAAATTTTACAATCGTCTGACTCAGTACTGCCTGCAGCAACTGGCTGGGGGGAGACATATGTTTTTGTTCAATCAAAAACCCATTTCTAGTTTGTTCTTATTTAAATTGCATTGAGAGTGGTTATCAGTCCAGATCTTTGGTTTCTAGGTTAAATATTTGAAGCAGTGTTCAAACAATAAAATAAAATATGTTTCAGAATTTACATTAAGATAAAGTGTTATATTTTGAAACCTTTAATGAGGCAGTACTCATTTCTTGTTAAAAGGTTGCCTCAGTAAATCATAGCAGATAGAATTTGTTAGTTAATTTCATGGTTCAGTAAACTCTGTGAAGTAGTTAACATTATTGAACAGGTCTTATACATTATTGAACAGGTCTTATACATTATTGAACAGGTCTTATACCAAATTGATTATTGGACAGACCTTGAAGTTTTAATCACTGTGAGTGAGTTAAATTTCTTTCTCTATTTAAGGCATGGTTTTTGAACTGGAAATACAGGGAGTTTGTAGAAATGAATGTTACATGAACAAAAATGAGTTACTACAAACACAACAATTCATTTTACAGGAAAGGTGTTCATCCATTGTTTCAAAGGAGTAAGCCGCTCGGCCACCATAGTTCTTGCGTACCTGATGCTGAAGTGCAACATAAAACTACTTGAAGCTACAAAGATGGTACGCGCAAGACGCAAGGTTCATCCAAATGATGGTTTTATCCGGCAGTTGTGTATTCTTAATCGTGATCTGTTTGAGAAGCAAGCCGGTTGAGGCAGGTGGATTTAAAAAAGTGCCTCGAAACAGTCCGAATGCAAAGGCTGTTAGTGTATCATATTACCAGTATCTCTCCACAAATTATCTGCTGATTGAAATTACTGTTTACATATTTTATTAGTATAGTTAAGTAATTTACATGTATGTACAATAGGTAAATGTTGTGATTTTAATTATAATCACACAGACATATCAAGAAAAACATGTATCTTAGAAATGAATAATTGCTAATACTAAGGGGTAATGTATCATTTTATATTTTCTTTATAGTCCCTCCTTATTTTGTGATGATTATTATGTTTTATTGTTTTTCAGGGTACTTGATGGTTATGTAAATGTATAATTTTGTCTGTTGACTGAATAAAAGTTTATTTTGTTTGGGGAACAATCCTTATAAAATATTCTTTGAAAAGGGACACACTTAAGTCATTACACTTCAGTTGATTGAGATTGTATAAGCTTTATATAAGTAAATTATGCTGCTGTAATACACTTGCTATTCATTTCAATTCTTTTACATCATTTTTGTTTTCGATGAATTTATCCTTAGTTCTTAAAACTTTTGAACTCTGACAGAAAAAAAAACAACAAAAAGAAAAAAAACAACTAAAAACAAAATAGATTTCTGTTACTTCTAATGAGTCTTTGTCTTTCATTGATAATTTAGTGGTATCAAAGTAACAATAAATGGACAAAAGCATTTAGATACAATCTGAACTCATTTATAAAAAAAAGGAAAATTTTTGCCACAATTTTATTGAAGGAGGGTTTTCACTTGAAATGCAGAATATGAGATTATATACCGGTAAGCCTGGCCATATTTTTAGCCATATATTACTGTTTGGATATATCTTTGTCATTTTGATGATATAGTTTTGTTCTAAGTAACTCTTATATTTACATAGATTCAGTTCGCCTGTCAGACTTATAGTGTTTTTAGTGTGTGTACAAAAAAAGAGAGAAAGAATTAAGCTAGACTAAAATACATTATTAAAAAGGTAAAGAAATACACATATGCATACTTGTATAGACTTCATCATTGAAGTTGAGGGGCATATTGTTTTGCAACTGTTTGTCGGTCTGTCAGTAGACACTTTGTTTGCTATAAATATCTAGAGAACCCTTGGACACACCTTCCTCAAACTTGGTTTGTGTGTTGATCATGACCAGTAGATGATCCCTACAGTTTTTTAGGTCAAAGGTCAAGAGCACAGTGACCTTGAAAAGCAAAACAGTTTCCGATCAATAACTATTGAACACTTGGGCCCAGGTTCCTCAAACTTGGTAAGTAGGTTGATCATGACAGTAGATGACCCCCATAGCTTTTCAGGTCACCAGGTCAAAGGCAAAGGTGACAGTGACCGTGAATAATAAAATGTTTTCTGATCAATAACTATAGATAACTATTTCCAGGCTCCCCAAAACTTCATAGGCAAGTTGGTCATGGCCTGAAGATAACCCCTATAGATTTTCAGATGACTAGGTCAAAGGCCAAGGTCACAATGACCTTGAAAAGCAAAATGGTTTATAATCAATAACTATAAAACGTTTGGGCCCAAGTTCCTCAAACTTGGTTTATTGGTGATTCATGACCAGTAGATAATCCCTGTAGCATTTCAGGTCACCAGGTCAAAGGCCAAGGTGACAGTGACCTTAAAAAGCAAAACAGTTTATAGTCAATAACTAGAGAATGCTTGGGCCAAGTCTTCCTAAAACTTCATAGGTAGGTTGTTCATGGCCAGTAGATGACGCCTGTAGTTTTTAGAGGGTCAATAGATCAAATGACTAGGTCATATTGATCATTAACCGAAAAATGGTTTCTGATGAATGACCAGAGAATGCTTGGGCCTAAGGTCCTTAAACTTGCAATGCTGGTTGATAATGATACTTAGATGACTTTCATTGCTTTTGGGGTCACTTAGTCAAAGTTCAAGGTCAGAGTGACCATTAACAGAAAAATGGTTTCCAATCAATAACTGGAGAACCCTCGGGCATTGGCTACTGACTTGCTATGCAGGTTGGTCTGTTCAGGAGAGGACCCTGTTGTCTTTGAGGTCACTAGGTTAAAGGCCAAGCTCATGGTGGCCATACACCATAAAGAGGAAAACGTATTCTGATTTATAACTAGAGAATCCTTTGGCCTTGGCTTGCTGCCTCAAAACTTCCTACCTACCCATTTCCCATATTACTACCTACCTACCTACCCATGCAGTTCCTATACTGTTTCGTGTTCTCCAGAAGGTGAACTTTTGTAACCCAAGTGTCATTGACATAATCTACAGTTCCTCTCATTCATCTACATGCCATGGCCGATAGCTTTTGATATCAGAAGCCCCTGTCATTGGCCCTTTAATGTACTGACATAAGTCCCTTTCTGTTCTTTTATTGCTGCCTGTAGTGAGGGGCATGTATGTTTTGCAAGCATCTCTTGTTTCAATAAATTTCAAGAAAGAAAAACTGAAATTTTACATGCTCTAACACTTGATGGCATTTGTTTTCCTTCCAGGCTTGGAATTTTCAGTCTTCTGCACTGTGTTTGAACAGTTTCTTTATTGATTAAAAAACAAAAACAGAATTAATGATCTGAGTTTCAGAGAAAGTTTAGTGTTTTTTTTTAAATAGATGTTTAAAACATAGCTATATCCATAAAGTGTAAAAGAGGATCAGAAATTAGTGAAATCTGTTTTAATTAAAAGTTGGCTTAATGATACATGTATCAGTGAATTGTATTGTATTTGTTCGGGTATTTTTTTCAGCAAGGTAGTAGATATTTACTGTTGTATTAAACAGGTATATTTTGTATAAATTTTGTTTTATTGATTATTAATGTATTGTTAATTTAGATGTATTAAACATGTAAGTTTTATTACATAACATTGACAATGATTTTTCATGTACTTGTTCACAAATGTGGCAGAAAATTTACTTAACCTGAAGATTACGTCAGAAGAAAATACATACGAGAAAAAGTAATATGTAAAACTGAATAAAAAATATAACACTGTTTCTGAAGCAACTCTTGTAATTACATCACAGATTTATTGAACTGATCAAAACATTTTGTAGTGCTTCTAGAAAATTTATTTTAATCTGAAGCAAGACATCAGAAGAGGTGATTTCCAAAACAGTTGCAGACCATAAAGGAAAGTATGATAATAAGAAATATTTTCTACCATCACATGTCTGTGAACAAGCAGCTTTTTATATGAAGTTGGAAGTTTCATTGTCCTAATGAAGAATTAGTAAACGCTAATTTCTAAACTAGTCAACATGCACATAACATGATTATGAGCATTTAGCCATTATTTTCCAGTATGCCAATATTAGCCTGCATTATTGTATTATATTCTTGAACTATTGCTGAAAGACTGAAAATTTCATGTAAACATATTCTTTTGACAAAAAACAAAAATAAAACCTGTAGTTTCTAGTTTCCAATCATAAAATCTTCTTCAGGTAATATAAAACAACAATATTTTGATATGAAGTTCTGCATAAGCTACTGTCAGTTTTTCATTTTTGTTCATTTTAAGCTTTTTTTTTTTACAGTGGAAAGCATATGATATACAGACTGAAGAGCCTAAGTAAGTTTGTTAGACTAATGTGTGACACGTCACAATGAAAGGGGCCTTATAGGTGATCATTATGGAAATTCGACTTTTAACGGAAGCAGACAAATCTTTTCTGTTACCAAAAACATATTCTATATTTATAATTGTGTTCGGACATTGTATTTTATATATTAGGCATTAAGGTTTGCACAGTTGCTTGCAAGGTGATTTAGAGACAATGTCATTTAAATGATGTCCAACGTTAGTTGCAGTACTTTTCGGCGTTATTTTGATGTTGCTTTATGCACATCCATGTCCCTTTTGGCTAAATGCACCACTTAATTGAAAGCATATTCTCTCTATTTTCAAATTTGAAAGATTTTGATGACAGAAGATGATGTGCCTTTGTACAATGTATAAAATATTTCTTTTTATCTTAACTGAACCATTTCATTCCTATCCTTTCATGTGAAATCATCATAACAGGTAATCATTGATATTTTTACTGTATTTTATAGGTGTATATATTTTTTACATGAAGAACTCTGTGATAGTTTTGCATTTCTACAATAAGTTGATTTTACACTCATCATTTAAACTATCTGTATATTTTTGATCTATTATTTGATCTTTAAGTAAAGTTTTGGAGAAGTCTAAAAATTCTTTTCCAAAAAAAAAAGATTTTTGTTGGAATTCATCAGTGTAGACATTGAAATGATTGAACTTAATTTAAGTTTAACTCGAATAATATTTTTACATCAAGTGTTAAGTTGATTGTAAACAGGGTAATGTTGCTATAATCTTTAATCATCACCTGTAAAGATCTCCATTGTTGAATTAAATAGACTTAGAATTAAGGTATTGAGGTCCAAATCTATACATTTACCTCAAAATTGTTGATATTGTTGCATAATTTAAGCTTACGGATGGAACTATTAAAAACATATTTTTATGACTAAATTATTCTTTATGTTATTATCATGTGTTACTTTTTCAGTAATTTTCTTTTGCTTTCATATTATTGATATGTACCAAGGATCTTACACATGCCAAACACAGACTCGGACTGTGAATTTCTTACATATATTGGTGGCAGACAAATGTTGGAACTGTACCTAAATTGTCATTGAATGAAACTCACCTCTGAAGGGAGGTGCTGACACACCACAGATGCCAGTCTCTTTGAAATTTGCCATAGCTTTATTCTTGACCTTCAGATATTTGCCTAATCTCAAGAAAAGTGATAAGCTGATATAACATGATTATTTAGTATATATTTGACTTTTTATTTAAATTTATATCTAACGTAAATCCAACTGAGCTTCATTGATTATCCCCTGCCGAAGGTGGAGGGATATAGATCTGGCATTGTCCGTCTGGCTGTTCATCCATCTGTTCATCCATCCGTATGCTTTGATTGGAACATAACTCTAAAACTATATAAGTTATAAACCGAAAACTCATATGTAGTTACATCTAATTGCTTAAATGAGTAGAAGTGCAGTGTATATGAACTGTAACTCCTCATTTCATAATTTTTGAATTATTCCCCTTCTTCCCCCCCCCCCCCCACCCCCTATTTAATTTTTGTTTAGACCATAACTCGAAAAGTATTGGAGGCATAAACATGAATTCTCAAGGGTGCACAAATGTCGTTAAGGAGTAATTCAGTGCCTAGGAACTGTAACTCTTCACTTGGTATGTTAGCAACATAACTCAAAATGTATTTTAGGTATCAACATGAAACATCATAGATGCATTGATGTCATTGAGGAGAATACGGATATAAATTTGGTATTGTTCTCCGGCTGTTTTTTCATCCGTCTGTCCGACCATCTCACTTTTTATTTGGACATAACTGGGTGATGTTTGTGTTGGCATTTTGCAAAAAACTTTAATGTAGCTGATTATTGATAAACCATAAGGCTTAGAGTTTTGATATTTGATGTGTAGCATTGTCTAGTGGAACTCTACCATGTTGCTTCAAATCATGACCCCAGGGTCAAGATTGGCCCTGCCCTAGGGCTTATTTATATAATTATATAGGAAAAAACTTTGAAAATCTTTTTCTCTAAAACTGTTTGACAGCTTTGTGATTTTATGTAAGGTAGACCTCTGCCAAGATTTTTCATATTACGTCCCTAGGGTGAAAATTAGCCCCACCCCTGGGGACACTAGGTTTTGCATAGACTTTAACGCAAAAACTTTTAATGAAAAAGCACAAAGCATAGAACTTAACTGTTTACTTATCTGCATGAAACACTCTTCCACCTCCCCTCCCCACCCCTGAAAAAAACCATATCATACTCTTTTTTTTCAGGAATAAAAACGATGTCATTTACTACAAGAGCTATTTTTGCTTGGCACAGCTCAGTTTTTACGGGCATTGATTCATTTTTGATAAAGATACCAAATTGATTTGTCACTCAAATTCCAAGGTCAAAGATCTATGTAAACAGGCCCATTTGAGTGATATTTATCATTTGGCTGGGGATATCAATTCAAAGAATTTGCTTGTTGTTAATACCCGATACTTTTAGATGTCTCAGGTAAATTAAATATATTCTTTGCCATAATGATATAAGGTAAATTAAATATATTCTTTGCCATAATGATATAAGGTAAATTAAATATATTCTTTGCCATAATGATATAAGGTAAATTAAATATATTCTTTGCCATAATGATATAAGGTAAATTAAATATATTCTTTGCCATAATGATATAATGATATATTTTCAGATTTTGTATTACATGTATATACATGCAGTACTTATGCAAACCATAATTCGGGTAAAATAATTACGACAGAATATTGCAAGTTTTTTTCTTTTAATTATTGATAAAAAAAAAGATAAAAACAATAAGGAAATAAGGAATAATTTTCTTGATTTTTCCATGCATCTAGCATGATAATAATTTCCTGTGAATTACTCATAATTTATACATTCATAATCACATTTTACACATTTAGTGAAGTTTTTTAAAAAAAGTTTTACTTTTTCTTTTGTAACAAAATTTGTTTTTCATTCAATTAAGTATGATACAATTGTTGTCCTAACCTGTAGATGTATGATAATTTATTGTGATGTCACAGACATAAGTTTAATGTGTCTGTCTGACTAATCTGATATAAAATGATTTGTTTAACATCATACTGGATATACCTAGATTTATACATAGCAATACTTTTATCATTGTCTTTCCATGTATATTTGATAAAACAATCTTACTGACATGACTTATGTCTTGAAAACATTTATATGGTATTATACCATGAGTTTGCATATATTGTCATACGATTTACAGATAATTATCTAACCCACCTAATATAGATGACAATAATTATCTTCAAATATATAATGGTACTTTTTTTAAATGACTTTCAACTGATATTATAAAATAGGTAAATCTGCAGTTATGTTTATCAATTCAAATAAGTGGTATTTGTCTACGTTCTTTGTATATACATGTAGAATTGGATATGTTTGTGTTTTCAGAGCTTTGAATAATTTTACAACATTTTATCCCTTCACTCTTTTGTGCCTTTGTAATGTTTCTAGAATATATTCCAGTAAAACTTGTAGATGGGTGTTTAGAAATGAAACCCCTAAAAACACAAACTGTAAATGTTAATATACCAGGTAAATATCTCAGTAAATATGACCCAAGTCACTTTAATAATAGTTGTCAGTGTGCCTTTTATTTGAACATATCACAGTTGTTATTAAATTACTGGCATTTATTAGTGAAAGATTTTGAAATGTCCCTACTAATATAAATGCATGTACCTGTGTTATATCACTTTTGTTGTTGGTAAATATCACTTTTGTTTGTTGTAATTATCACTTTGTTGATGGTATATAAATCTTTCTTGTAAAGGGTTGTCATTGCTATCAGGTTCTTAAATATCTACATGTGTATAGAGTTTAATCCATAACTGTTTTACAAATAAGGCTGAGCTTTCATCAAAAGCACCATTATAAAATATAAAACAAGTGTTGGAAACTTTGTCTCTGAGGGGAGACATAATTATTGTTTTTGCCCTGTCCATCTGCTGTCACACTCTTCATTTCCGTTCGATAACTAGAGTACCTTTTGACATAGAGTCTTCAAAATTCATAGGGTGATTGGCCTTATTGAGTTAAGAAGCCTATAGTTTTTGGGGTATGTAGGTCAAAGGTCAAGGTCACTGTGACTTTAAATGTGAAAGTGGTTTCCGCTCATTAACTAAAGTTCTGTTAGACCTAGTGTCTTCAAACTTCATAAGATGACTTTCCTTATTGAGTTAAAGAAGCCTATAGATTTTTGGGGTCAGCTGGTCAAAGTTCAAGGTCACAATGACCTTATATGTAAAAATTGGTTTCCGCTCAATAAGTGGAGTGCCATTTACCACAGAGTTTTGAAACTTCATATAATGATTGTCCTTAAAGAGTAGAAAAAGCCTACTATTTTGTGGTCAGCCAGTTAAAGGTCAAGGTCACAGTGATCTTTAACTTGAAAATGGTTTCCGCTTAATAACTTGAGTTTTATTTGACCCAGAATCATCAAACTTCATAAGATGATTGTCCTTGATGAGTAGTAGAAGCTTATTGATTTAAGGGTCAGCCGGTCAAAGGTCAAGGTCACAGTGATTTTTAACTTTAAAATGGTTTCTGCTCAATAAGTTGAGTCCTATTTGACCCAGAGTCTTCAAACTTCTTATTGATTTTAGGGTCAGCAGGTCAAAGGTCAAGGTCACAGTGATCTTTAACTTTTAAATGGTTTCTGCTCAATAACTTGAGTTTTATTTGACCCAGAGTCTTCAAACTTCGTAGGATAGTTGTCCTTGTTGAGTAGAAGAAGCCTGTTGATTTTGGGGTCAGCTGATCAAAGGTCACAGTGACCTTAAATACGAAAATGGTATCCGGTCAATAACTAGAGTTCTCTTTGACCAAGTGTTTTCAAACTTAATACTAATTGTATGATTATCCTTGTTGAATAGAAGAAGCCTATTGATTTTGGGGTCAGCTGATCAAAGGTCAAGGTCATAGTGACCTTACATGTAAAATTGGTTAATGCTCAATAATTAGAGTTCTATTTGACCTAGTGTCTTCACACTTCATAAGATGTTTGTCTATGAGTTACAGCAGCCTATTGTTTTGGGGTTTTCAATGGCAGACTAGATTTAAGAAATGGTCTCCGTCCTTGCATCCGTCTGTCTGTGCGTCTGCCCAAATTTTGTCTTGAACATAACTCCAAAAGTACTTGGGTGATTTTCTTCAAACTTCATACACTGAAAGAGCACATTGGTAGGAAGTGCAGTATGCAAGAACAATAACTCTACCTTGCCTACTTTTAGAATTATTCCTCTTTATCAGATTTACTTGAAAAACATTGTCTGAAGCAGAACTCCAAAAGTACTTGAGGGATTTACTTCAAACTTAATACACTGACAGAGCTTATTAGTAGGAAGTGCAGTGTGCCAAAACAATAACTCTACATACCTTGCCTACTTTTAGAGTTATTCCCCTTTGTCAGATTTACTTAAAAGTTTTGTCCAGGGCATAACTCCAAAAGTACTTTAGGGATTTACTTCACACTTAATACACTGACATAACACATTTGTAGGAAGTATAGTGCCTAAGAACAATATCTCTACCTGGCCTAGTTTTAGATTAATTCCCCTTTATCATATTTACTTGAAAAAAAAATCGAGAGCATAACTCCTAAAGTATTTGAGGGATTTTCTTCAAACTTAATACACTGACAAAGCACATTGGTATGAAGTGCAGTGTCAAGAACAATAACAAAAAAATAACCTTGCCTATTTTTTGAGGGATTTTCTTCAAACTGCATATGCACATTATTACATTTAGTTTTTGAAAGTACAACCTTCTGGTAACTTCTTCCTGGCAGGAAAATTTACCATGTGTAACATGGCTATTGTTTGGGTTAAGATCACTGACACTTAAAATAGATTTATCTACCTTACCTCTTAGAGCCTTCATTTATTGACCAATATCTTTGATATTTGGTATGTAGGTTCCTTGCATGGACCTCTACCCCTAGGTGGGGTTTTATATTACTGGGTCAAGGTCAAGGTTACTGCAGCTAATAATAGATTTTTCTGCTTTTATTTATTGACTGATATTTTAGATATTTCGTCATTAAATTGGGGTGAATCATTAAATTGGGGTTACTGCCACTGAGGTTGAAAATAGATTTATGTACTTTGCCTCATAGAGCCTTCATTTATAGACTAATATCTTTGATATTTGGTATGTAGGTTTCTTGCATGGACCTCTTTCTTAGGTGGGGTGTTAGGTCACTGGTTAGTTTTGGGTCAAGGTTACTACAGCAAATAATAGATTTTTCTACTTTCTGTCATTTATTGACTGATACTTTATATATCTGGTCTGCAGGCACCTGCAAGTCTTCAATTAAAAATGTAATACTGCTTCAGACATTTACATAACAGCAAAGCCACAAACAAAGTACTCAGGTGAGCAATCATGGCCCTCTTGTTTTATATGCAGTTATTTTAGACCAATCATACAGCAAAATAATAAATTCTTTAGCAAAATACAGAAATGTACCAAATTCTACAGCATAATACCAGTCTTTTGCAAAGTTACAGTTATTCAAAGATGAATAATTGGTTTCATTGTATTTTAATTTGAACAAACTTTATTCCTTTTATTTTATTGCATTCAATACCAGCCAGCCTTCTCTGTTTAGAGACTTGGTTTTTGGGGGTTAGTTTTTGCAGAAATTTGAACAGGAATGAAAATCAAGGAGAAATCTCCTGTCTTAAGATGATTAATGGTTCTATTATGCTGTCATTGCTTGCATGACGTTTTTTATTTCTTCGGAAAAACCTTCAAACATGCAACATTTCAATTTAAATGCTTTAATCATGTACAAAATTGGTAAAAAAACTCGAATTGTTCAGTTTCATCATAAACGCTTGTTATTGTATCTTACTGGAATGTCATCATTCAAAAGTATGCTTTAAGCAAAATTTGCTGCAGGGTTGGGGGTTGGCAGTGGGGGAGGCAGTACTGAAATGCATTTCTTAAAACTCTGTTAATATAATTATTTTTGACTTCTTTCAGTGTTAACTCCAGATAAGATAGACTGGTTTACGTTTACCTAATGGTCTCACCTTCATGTTATAACCTTAATACTCAAACGCCAAACAGAGGTACAAAGTTGGTTGCCTGTATTTTCGATCTTCATTGATAAATTATGAGTATTTTATAGATTATATATAATAGTATTATAGTATATTTTTATGCCCCCGAAGGGGTCAAACCGCTTGGAGGATTTCATTGAAACTTCACAGGAATGTTTGTCACCAAGCTTTGTTTTGCATATCTTCAGGAGTTTCTGCTCAGATTATTTTTGGTAGAGTTATTTGCACTTAGTCATTTTTTACTATAACTTCTATATTAAAATCTTGCCCACGCTTCATCTCCAAAAGCACTGGAGAATTTCACTGAAAATGAGTTCATGATGGCACAGAACCAAGTCATTTCAAATCCTGAGCAGAATGTGCATTGCCAACACTTTTTATGCCCCCGAAGGGAAGAATATAGTAATAGCACTGCCCGCCTTTCCATCCATCCATCCGTCTGTCCGGTAAAATCTTGTCCTCGCTTCATCTCCAAAACCGTTTGAGGTATTTCATTGAAACTTAACAGGAGTGTTTGTCACCATGCCTAGTTCTGCATATCGTCAGGAGATTCCGCTCAATTTATTTTTGGCAGAGTTATGGGCACTTAGTCATTTTTTACTCTATAATATTGTCCTCGCTTCATCTCCAAAACCGCTTGTGGGATTTCATTGAAATTAACAGGAATGTTTGTCACCAAGCCCAGTTGTACATATCGTCAGGAGATTCCGCTCGATTTATTTGTGGCAGAGTTATGGACATTAATTCATTTTTTTTAAACTTTTACTTCTATATCAAAGTCTTGTCCACACTTCATTTCCACATCCGCTTGGAGGATTTCATTGAATCTTCACAGGAATGTTTGTCACCGAGTCTAGTTGTGCATGCCATCAGGAGTTTCTGCTTGGATTATTTTTGGCAGAGTTAAGGGCACTTAGTCATTTTTACTATAACTTCTATATTAAAGTCTTCTACACACTTCATCTCCAAAACCGCTTGGAGGATTTCATTGAAACTTCACAGGAATGTTTGTCACCAAGTCTTGTTATGCAAACCTTCAGGAGTTTCTGCCCAGATTATTTTTGGCAGAATTATGGGCACTTAGTCATTTTTTTTCTAACTTCTATATTAAAATCTTGTCCATTGTCGATTTTACTGAAACCAAAATGTTTGTCACTAAGCCTTGTTACGTATAAAACATCAGTAGGGGTTGGGAATAAAATGATATTGTTCGTATTCACTGCCAAACTCTGTGCTTTCTAGTTCATTGAATAATTATGTCTTTAACCGTCATATAAGAATCTGAAGCAGAAAAACATTACTTTACCATTTACCTTCAGTTCATGCTCTATTTTTGTCTGATCTCTTTTCCACAGAATTATTCAATTATATATTTACAGCAGTTTCATTTCAAAGCTACATTTCGGGGGCATATGTCAATTTCCAGTCACAGCTATGTTTTCAACCTTACTTCTCTGTCAATGAATTATGATTTGAAACACAGACAGAAAGTACGTCTCATGTTAAGTATTTTCCCTTTGTCTTTCATCTCAGTTGAAGGCGTGGGTTCATCACAGAGTTAATAAAGGCTCATGACTGGACCAAGTCCAGTTGGATTATGAAGGTCCAGTCTTGTGCCATGCCCTTGTTTCACTACTACAAAAAAACCATTAATTAACCATGAGTCTGGCATGAAAGTAACCCATTAATGCCCCATAAAAATGACCCATTAAAGGCGACATGAATATTAGGTACAATACTCTCTAATAAGCCATTAAAGTACCATTAATCATTACATTGACTAAACCATGATTTCCATTACAATAAATGAATGGCCAATATTTTCTTTCAGTGCCATTACATATGACCTAAATGAATGGCCATGAAATTCAGTTGTCATTTTGTTAATTAAATATTGCAAGGCATTAATACAGGAAAAGGAAAATAATAATGAGCATTACTTAAGAATAATGGCCATTAAAGGCGAATTAATTAATGGGCCATTTACTTTCTGTTAAGAATTAATGGGCTTTTAATGGTCAGGAATGTTATTGATGAGGTTTATGTAATGATCTTTAATGATTTTGAAGGCCATTAAAGGAAGCATTATTTAGAGCCCTTAAATCTTGTTTATGATTTTCATGTGGATATCACGGCAGTCACAGTAGCTTTCATCGCTATTAATTGTAATTTATGAACATGAATAAAACTTAATGCCCATTATAGCTTGAATTTTTTATGGGCATATCGTAGCAGTAATTGTACCTTTCATGGCCATTAGAAACCTGTTTATAGCCAATTTTGTGGGTTAACCTTTTTGTTAAGATCCATTTTCTCAGAAAATATCAAAGCTATTTAGTTCATATTGAGAATTTTACATGTTCACTATCAAAATGTGACATCATTTCAAAAGGGCAGGTAGAAATTGCAAAGTTATCCCCTTTTTTGACTTTCTTGGTTAAATGTTTTGTTAATAACCATTTATCAAAAAAAAAAAAAAGATATTCCCTTCAAACTTGGAATACTTGATCAAAAGCAAGACTGCTACAAAGGTCGTTGGTAGCCATGTCCGTGGGGTCAAGATTAGCCCCATCCCAGGAGTCATTTGGTTTTGCTTCGACTTATATATGGGAAAGAACTTCTTAGCCTAGAAATAAACTATTTACTCAAATGGGATGGATAGGTTCACCACACTCCTGCTTTGACTCCGCTAACCCCCCAACCCACCACAGACACACCGGGATCCCATCCCACCCTGTAATTTTTTCAGCATTTTGTTTTTAATATATAGGTGTTTGACTCGTCTCCACCCTCCATATCAGACGCCCTCCACTCCCCCAAAAAATATTGCATGAGTAACCCATCCCCACCCCATAGCCTAGAACTAAACTGTTTTCTTACATGGGATGGGTAGGTACTTTCCCCACCTGCATGGGTGCCCCCGACCCATTAATCCCCCAACCCTGATTTTTTTCTTTTTTTTTAATACATTGGTACTTGAATCCCCATTCCCTCAAACAGACCACCCCCTATTTTTTGCATGAGTACAACTGGAATACCAGTGGTGTTCAGGTAGTAATTACCAGCTGTAAATTTCTGTGATATCTCATGAAAAGTTTACGTTTGTATTCCAGTGGAATTCAACTTGAATATTCTAGGAATATTCTATTGAAATAGTACCTCTGATATTCTACTGGAATAGTCATAACAATGTTAACACATTAGGTCACCTGAGTTCACTACATTTTTATCACATTTTTAAGACAATGGAATTGTTTATGATGTAATAATCTAGAAATTACCTACATGGACACAATACTTTAATTTAACAAGTGTTACTGTGATACCAGAGTGGACTCCCTTTGAAACACCTGTTGTAAACTATTCGGAACACTTCAGGCGACTTCAATAAGTCACCTCGGAAATAATGTGGTAGGCGCCATATTGGACTATTTCATCATTTTTATTTTTTCTCTTGCATAAGACAAACACTGCTTGAGTTCTGCCATGTTTGTTTATATTTTTATTAAAGCCAGGGCGAATTACCATTTGGTGTATTCATACACTTACATACGAGGTCTTTAAACGAAGTTGTCGGAAAAGGCCGAGTTGTTACGATTGGTTGTAAACATGACAGCTTGACATATATTTTACTTTCTGAAAATGACTTAAACTTTGATGGCAAAATGAATTGATTTTTAAGGTACAACATAACAGTATAAGAAAATAATAGAGATAAGTTCTATTTTTGTAATTTGTCAGCAAAACCAAGAGAAAAAAAAGATACAACAATTTTAAATTTAAGCACCATCATATGACACGTCAAGGTTTCCTTAACATTGATTGGTTGCTTTAATTAGATTTTGGGTATGATGGTGCTGTTTGCCATGTGAAATTTGTCATGTGATGTATGTGTAACACTTACATGTTTAAAGTGGCTTTCATTCATCATTTTTAATGAATAGAAATGGAGGTTTCAAATTAATAATAGAATTATAATACACATTGGGTATAATTATGAGATGGTAGACCTACATTTGGACTTAATTTATGTTAAGTTTTGTTGAATTAGCTGGTACAGTTTGGTCCTGGTATGTTTAACAAGCTCCAAGAAGATCTTGAATGGTCTTGTTGGCAGTTGTATACATCAGTTAAGTTTTATTACTGGCAGCTAGAGACCTATCTAGGTTCCTTTGACTTCTTACCAGAGTAAACCTCGTCCTCTCTGAAATTAACTTACAGTAAATCACATGATACAGAGGTTGAGAGTATTCTCGGTATCACAGTGTCATCAAACCATTGAACTCTTACCTAAGGTAAAGAGGACAGCTTTGTCTAGGGCTTAGTCCCCAATTAATAATAACAATGGAAAAAAGCTAAAGCCAGAAATTTCCATACTGCCATTTTCTATTTCGATATCAGCTTGGATCCCAGTGAATTCATGTTCACCACTGGAATAAAGTGGTTTTCCGCTGGTATTCCAATGACATTTTAACTGGGGGCTCTATATATACCTTTTATATTCAGATTAAAATGGACATGGAAAAAGATGAAACAAAAAAACAATGGGCCCATTAAATTTCTCGTGCCATCAATTTTATTAACCTAATGCTAGGCCACCCACAAACAAAGTTTGAGGGGGTATATAGAAGTGAGCTGTCGGTTGGTCGGTCGGTCTGTCTGTCCGTCATGGTTTCCTGACGATAACTCATGAAAGGCTAGACAGATTTAAACAATTTTTAGTACATAGCTGTAACATCATAAGATACAGGTCAGGTTCGATATTGGGGCTGGTGGGTCATTGTGACAAAAATTAGAAAAACGTTTTCCGGACGATAACTCATGAAAAGCTACACAGATTAAAAAAAAATTTGGTACACAATTGTAACATCACAAGATACAGGTCAAGTTCGATATTGGGGCTTGTGGGGCCAAGTTCAAGGTCACTGTTACTAAAAATAGAAAAACTGTTTTTGGATGATTACGCATGAAAGGCTAGACAGATTAAAAGAAATCGTACACAGGTGTAACATCATAAGATACAGGTCACGTTCGATATTGGGGCTGGTGGGGCCAAGGTTAAGGTCACTGTTTATAAAAATAGAAAAACGGTTTCCAGACAATAACTCATGAATGGCTTGACAGATTTAAAAATTTTTTGGTCAACAGGTGTAACATCGATATTGGGGCTGGTGGGGTCAAGATCACTATAACTAAATATAGAAAAACTGTTTTCGGACAATAACTCATGAATGACTTGACATATTTAAACAATTTTTGGTACACAGATGTAACATCATAACATACAGGTCAGCTTCGATATTGGGGCTGGTGGTGCCAAGGTCAAGGTCACTGTTACTAAAAAAGATAAAATTGTTGAAAAATGGTTTCCGGATGATAAGTCATGAAATTTTGACAGGTGTTACATCACAGGATACCGGTCAAGTTTGATATATTTGGGCTTGTTGGGCCAAGGTCAAGGTCACTGTTACTAAAAATAAAAAAATAAATGGTTTCTGCTCAATAACTTCAGTTAGGAATGAGATATTATGGTGAAATTTGCTGTAAAGGTAGCTTCTATGAAGACGACGCTTGGGATTGAAAATTTTGCCAGTTGGGTCAAGGTCACTGTTCGCTTAAAATAAAAATAGAAAAACTGGTTTCCGGATAATAACTCATGGATGGCTTGACAGATTTAAACAATATTTGGTACACAGGTGTAACAACATAAAATACAGGTCAAGTTCGACTTTGGGGCTGCTGAGGTCAATGTCAAGGTCACTGTTACTAAAAATAAAAAAGGTTCTGCTCAATAACTTGAGTTACGAATGAGATATTGTGATGAAATTTTCTTTAAAGATAGTTTCTATAAAGACGTCGTTTGGGATTGAAAATCGGGATAGTTTGATCAAGGTCACTGTTCACTTTAACTAAAAATAGCAAAACAGTTTCTGAATGATACCTCATGAGTTACAGGAACAGTCAGGGATTTAAGGAGTCATTGGATTGTAATAATTTTTAGTACACATGTGTAACATCATATGATACAAGTCAAGTTCAAATTTTGGTTTAGACCACTAAATTTTTACAGAGTTATGGCCCCTTTTTGTCTTCAGTTTTGCAAAAAATGGTTTCCAGATGATAACACTTTCAAGAGTCATTGGATTTTAATAATTTTAAGTATTACATAGGTTTAACATCATAACATACAGGTCAAGTTCGAATTTGGGTTCAGACCATTAAATTTTTACAGAGTTATGGCTCCTTTTCAAGTTTTGCACACAAAAATCATTTCTAGATGATATTTCTTTAAGGAGTCAATGGATTGTAGTTATATTTTGTACTCAAATGTAACATCATAAAATACAGGTTGATTTCAACTTTGGGCACAGACCACTAAAGGTTTACATAGTTTTGGTTTCTTTTAATTTTACAAGTTTCAAACTTGTTTTGATGATTTAAAATCTTTCTTGATACAATTATCTGTACAGTGTTGCCCTTTTTCACAAGATATAATTTCTTTTTACATGTTTCTTTTTGCCACAAAGGTAGTTCCCGTCTCCATCAAGGACATCAGTGATAGCTCTAGTTTATTTTTACATGTAAATTATGTTTATATTAGCAGTGATTAAAATTTTGTTTATCATTAGTAATTGTGTTTTCATATTTTGTAATTCAAATAATACTTTTTAAATACTTAGATTCTGCTTAAAATTAAGCTGTAATATTGTAAGTTTAATAGAAAAGAACTCTAGCAGTGGTTAAAAACCTAAAACGAAGCAAATTCTTCTGTGAAAAATGATTCGGATACTGCTGTCTTCAATATCACATGTAAATGGTGTCATATATAAAACAAATGACACTATTTGAAATGAAACGATCAGACACAAAACAAACCTATCCAAGCATTGAGAAAATATTTCCAACTTTTGTAGCTTATATAACTTTTTAACTCGCCTGAGCACTTTGTGCTCAAGGTGGGCTTTTGTGATCGCCCTGTGTCCGTCATGAATCTGTGCATTTTCAACTTTTTACTTTAAACAACATCTCTCTCTAAACCACCTGGTTGAAGATGATAAAACTTGGCAGGAATGTTCCTTGCATGAAGCTTTACGACAGTTATTCAAAGAATTTCATTCCATGAAGAACTGTGGTTGCTGTGGCAACATGAATTAAAAAAATCTTCTTGTCTAAAACTGCTTAGCCCAGTGGTCTGAAATTTGGTGTGTCTTTTGGACCTCTACCAAGTTTGCTGAAATTATGTCCGTAGGTCACTGTTGGCCCCGTCCGAGGGGTCACAAGTTTTACATAGCAATATTGAAGAAAATCTTTTGAAAAAAATCTTCTGGTCTGAAACTACAAAGCCTAGAGTTTTAAAATTTGGCATGAAGCATTGTCTAGTAGACATCTACTTAGTTTTTAGCCGACCTGAGAAGATGCTCAGGGTGAGCTATTGTGATAAACTTGTGTCTGGCGTCCGTTGTCAGTTGTCCGTCGTCAACATTTTACTTTAAATGACATCTCCTAAACCACAAAGCTATTTTTAACCAAACTTTACAGAAATGTTCCTTATATTGCCTTTTTTTTAAATTGCTCAAACCATTCTGCTCCATTGCACGTAAGGGCTGCAAAAGCTAAAAATAAAAAAATTCAAACAACATCTCCTAATCGATTGGGTGATTTTCGACAAAATTTCACATGAAATAATCCTTACATAACCCTCTATTAAAATTGCAATAATAGTTCCGCTCCATTGAACAAAATGGCTACCAGAGCTAAAAATAGATTTTCGTGAATATTTGACTTCAAATGACATCTCCTCCAAAACCACTTGGCCGTTTTTAGCTCACCTGTCACGTAGTGACAGAGTGAGCTTTTCTGATCACATTTTGTCCGTCGTCCGTCCGTCCACAATTAGTTCTATCGATGATTTCTAGCTCAGGTTCAAATATGGGTCATCTGGGTTCAAAAACTAGGTCACGGAGCCCAAAAATAGAAAAATCTTGTTAACACTCTAGTGGTCACATTTTTGCCTCAATTGTCATGAAACTTGGTCAGGACGTTTGTCTCATTAATATCTCGGACGAGTTCGAACGTGGGTTAACAGGATTGGAAAACTAGGTCACAGAGCCAAAATATAGAAAAACCTTGTTAACACTCTAGAGGCTACTTTTTCAGTCCAAATAATCTGAAAATTTGTCAGAAAGGTTGCTATGACGATTTTTAGGTCAAGTTCAAATATGGGTCATCTGTGGTCAAAAACTAGGTCACAGAGCCCAAAAAAAGAAAAATCTTGTTAACACTCTAGAAGTTACATTTTCAGCCCAAATAATCTGGAAATTTGTCAGAAAAGTTGCTTTGACGATTTCTAGCTCAAGTTGGAGTATGGGCCATCTCAGGTCAAAAACTAGGTCACAGAGCCCAAATATGGAAAGACCTTGTTAACACTCTAGAGGTAACATTTTAATTCCAAATAACCTGGAAATTTGTCAGAAAGGTTCTATCGATGATTTCTAGCTCAGGTTTAAATATGGGGCATCTGGGTTCAAAAACTAGGTCACGGAGCCCAAAAATAGAAAAATCTTGTTAACACTCTAGAGGCTTCATTTTCAGTCCAAATAATCTGGAAATATGTCAGAAAGGTTGCTTTGACGATTTCTAGGTCAAGTTTAAATATGGGTCATCTGTGGTCAAAAACTAGGTTACAGAGCCTAAATATTGAAAAACCTTGTTAACACTCTAGAGGTAACATTTTTAGACCCACTAAACTGGAAATTTGTCAAGAAGGTTGCTCTTATGATTTCTAGCTCAAGTTCGAATACGGGTCATCTGTGGTCAAAAACTAGGTCAAAGAGCCAAAAAATAGAAAATCTTGTTAACACTCCAGAGGTTACATTTTCAGCCCAAATAATCTGGAAATTTGTCAGAAAGGTTGCTTTGACGATTTCTAGCTCAAGTTGGAGTATGGGTCCATCTCGGGTCAAAAACTAGGTCACAGAGCCCAAATATGGAAAGACCTTGTTAACACTCTAGAGGTAACATTTTAATTCCAAATAACCTGGAAATTTTTCAGAAAGCTTAATTGTATTGTTTCTAGCTCAAGTTTGAATATGGGTCATCTGGAGTCGAAAACTAGGTCACAGAGCCCAAATATCGAAAAACTTTGTAAACATTCTTGAGGCTACATTTTCAGTTCAAATGTCCTGGAAATATGTCAGAAAGGTTGTTTTGATGATTTGTAGCTCAAGTTTGAATATGGGTTATCTGGGGTCAAAAACTAGGTCACAGAGCCTAAATATCGAAAAACCTTGTTAACATTCTAGAGGCTACTTTTTCAGTCCAAATATCCTGGAAATTTGTCAGAGAGATTGTTTCGATAATTTCTAGCTCAAGTTCGAATTTGGGACATCTAGGTTAAAAAACTAGGTCAAAGAGCCCAAATATGGAAAAACCTTGTTAACACTCTAGAGGTAACATTTTCAGTACAAATAACCTTGAAATTTGTCAAAGAGATTGTTTCAGTAATTTCTGTGTCAAGTTTGAATATGGGTCATCAATTAACCAGGTAAATAGCAACTTTATTAAAAGCAGTCATTCTCAGGTGAGCGATACAGGGCCATCATGGCCCTCTTATTAATCAAATTTGACAGAATTGTTCCTTATAATGCCCTTTTTTAAAATTGCACAAGCCGTTTCGCTCCATTGCACATAAGAGCTGCAAAGGCTGAAAATGGAAAAAAAATCAACAACATCTCCGAATTTTCCACCGAATTTCACAGAATTGTCCCCTACATAGCCCTCTTTAAAATTGCTAAAATGGTTCTGCTAAATTGAACAAATTGGCCGTCGGAGCTAAAATAGATTTTCGTCAATATTTGTCTTCAAATGACATCCTCTCCAAAACCGTTTGGCCATTTTAAACCAAATTTGGCAGAAGTGTTCCTTATATTGCCCTTTTCTAAAATTGCTAAGACCGTTCCGCTCCATTGCACACAAGGGCTGCAGAAACTGAAAATGGAAAAAAATCAATTAACAACTCCTCCTATTCGGCTCTTTGATTTTCTACCAAATTTTACAGAAATGTTCTTTACATAGCCCTCTTTTAACATTGCTTAAATGGTTCCGCTCCATTGAACAAAATGGCCGCCAGAGCTAAAAATAGATTTTCGTCAATATTTGTCTTCAAATGACACCCCCGCCAACCACTTGGCCATTTTAAACCAAATATGACCGTAATGTTCCTTTTATTGTCTTTTTTAAAAATTGCTTAAAACGTTTCGCTCCATTGCACATAAGGGCTGCAAAAGCTAAAAATAAAAAAAAACAACAACAAAAAACAGGATCTCCTCCTAAACGGCTCTGTGATTTTCCACCAAATTTCACAGAAATGTTCCTTACGTAGCTATTATTAAAAATGGCCACCAGAGCTAACAATTCAATTTTCGTCAATATTTGGCTTCAAATGACATCTCTTCCAAAGCAACTTACCCATTTCAAACCAAATGTGAAAGAAATTTTCCTTATATAGTCCTTTTCCAAAATTGCTTAAAACGTTTCGCTCCATTGCACATAAGGGCTGCAAAAGCTAAAAATAAAAAAAAATCAAACAACATGTCTTAAATGGCTAGTTGAATTTCCAACAAATTTCACAGTAATGTTCCATACATAACTCTCTATTAAAATTGCTAGCACCGTTTCGCTGCATTGAACGAAATAGCCACCAGAGCTAAAGATAGATTTTCGTCAGTATTTGGCTTCAAATGACATCTCCTCCAAAACCATTCGGCCAGTTTAAACCAAATTTGACATAAATTTTCCTTACATTGCCCTTTTCTTAAATTGCTAAAATCGGCTCCATTGGGCTGCAAAAGCTAAAAGTAGAAAAAAAAATCAAACAGCATCTCCTCCTCAATGGCAAGATAATTTTCCATCAAATTTCACAGAAATAATCCTTACATAACCCTCTATTAAAATTGCTTAAACAGTTCTGCTCCATTGAACAAAATGGACACTGGAGCTAAAATAGTTTTTCTTCAATATTTGGCTTCAAAGAACATTTCTTCACAAGCTGTTATTTATCCCCTTCCGCAAAGCGGGGAGGGGATTATAGGAATGGCCTCCGTCTGTAAGTCCGTCCGTCCGTAACACTTTCGTGTCCGCTCCATAACTTTTAAACTGCTGATTGTTTTAAATAACTTGGCACAATTGATCACCATTATGAGACGATGTGCAGAGCACAATAATTGGGTTGCTATCCCCAAGGTCAAGGTCACACTTAAAGGTCAAGTGTTAAAAAGTCTACATTTCGTGTCCGCTCCCTAACTTTTAAACCGCTGAAATTTTTTTTGAAATTACTTGGCACAAGTAATCACCATTATAAGACGATGTGCAGAGCACAATAATTGAGTTGCTACCCCCAAGATCAAGGTCACACTTAAATGTCAAGTATTAAAAGTCTACATTTCGTGTCAGCTCCATAACTTTTAAACCACTGACAAAAATTTGAAATAACTTGGCACTAATGCACACCATTATGAAACGATGATCACCATTATGAGACGATGTGCAGAGCGCAATAATTGGGTTGCTACCCACAAGGTCAAGGTCACAGTTAAAGGTCAAATATCCACAATTTACGTCTGCTCTATAACTTACTAACTTGGCTTACGAAAAGTTTTTTAATTACACAAACGATCACCACTTTGACACGATGTGCAGAACCCAACATCCAGGTTGCTACCCCCAAGGTCAAGGTTAAATGTTCTCCATAACTTTTTGACTTTATGGAAGATTTTAAATAACTTGGCACAAATAATTACTATCATGAGACTATGTGCTTATAATATGCATGGCATAACATCAAGGTCATGGTTGGTTAAAGGTCAAGAAGTACACATTCATGTCCACTGCGGAAGGGATTTAGCTGTCCTTCAGACTGCCTTGTCATGAAATTGCTTCTTCCCCATGGATTGTTTTGTATAAAATATAAGAGCTTTGAATATCTTCAATTAGAAAATGTAATGTTGCATCTGATGTTTGCTTAACGGTAGACCCCAAAGGAAAGTACTCAGGTGAGCGATCCAAGCCCATCATGGCCCTCTTGTTTCAGGTTATGTCTATTTATAATTGAAGATCAACATTGTCTTTTGGTGTGTATATGTAGTGTCCGGTCCATAACTTTCATATCCGTCAATGGATTTTGAAAACTACTTGGCACAAATGTTCACAGTAATGAGACGATGTGTCATGAACAAGACCCAGACGCCTTGCTCCAAGGTCAAGGTCACTCTTCAAGGTCAAAGCTTAACATGGTCTGTTATAGGGTATATTTTGTGTCTGGTCAATAACTTTTTCATAGATCAAGGGATTTTGAAATTACTTGGCACAATTGTTCACAATGAGACGACGTGTCATGCGCAACACCCTGACCTCTACCTCAAAGGTCAAAGTGACACTTCAAAGCCTAACATTGTCTGTTTCAGGGTATATTTCGTGTCCGGTCAATAACTGACCACCAGATAGATTAACTCAACAGGGGGATTACCGTCTACTCTAACTATAGCTGTTGGAGTTACTGTCTTGATCACAAAGAATATTGATCTTCCTGACCGTCAGTAAATGGTGTTGTTGGAAAAGTTGAGTTCATAAGCATTGATGAACAAAAGCCATTACAAGGAACAGTATTTTTAGCTCGAATTTTCGAAAAAAAATCAAGTTATTGCTATGGTCATGGTGTCGTTGCCGTTGCCGCTGCCGTTGCCGTTCCCGTCCGAAAACATTGATCATAATTTTCTTGTTAGTAAATAGATTGTCTTCATACTTGGAAACAACAACCCTTTGGACAAAACCTTCAAGTAGACCAGACTAAAATTGACCTTGACTCATAAATGACATTCACCTTCAAGGTCAAAATATTGAATTTTGCTACAATTGGCCATAACTTTGTAATTAATAAGTGGATAGTCTTCATGCTTGGTCACAACAACCCTTTGGACAAGACCTTCAGGTGGACTGAACTAAACTTGACCTTGACTCATAAATGACCATCACCTTCAAGGTAAAATTATTGAATTTTGCTAAAATTGGCCATAACTTTGATATTTATTGTTGGATTTGATTCATACATGGACAAAAGAACACTAATGACAAATCCGACATTATGATTCTTTCAGTTGCGACCTTGATCTTAAAATGACCTTCACAGTCAAGCTCAAATTATTGAATTTTGCTAAAATTGGCCATAACTTTATTTATCGTTAGATTTGAACAAAACTTGGACAAAACAACACTTATGACAAAGCCGACATGTTAGTCTATTCAAGTGTGACTTTTAACCTTAAAATGACCATAAGTTTGAAGGTCAAATTATTGAATATTGTTTAAATTGTCATACTTTTGTTGTTTATGGTTGGATTTGATTAATACTTTGACAAAACTATTTAAATTATGACAAAACCGACTTGTTGAATAACTCAGGTGTGACCATAACATAACCTAAAAATGACCTTGACCATCAAGGTCAGATAATTGAATTTTGCTGAAATTGTCATAACTTTCTCATTTATTTATTGATTTGATCCATGCTTGGACAAAACAACAAAAACGACAAAACTGACATTTTGCTTCTTTCAAGTATGACCTTGACCTATAAATTGCCTTGACAGTCAAGGACAAATCATTGAATTTTGCTAAAACTGGCCATAACTTTGTTATTTTGGGTTGGATTTTAATCATACTTAGACAAAACAACACAAAGCTGACATGATAAATTATCAAATGTGACCTTGACCTTAAAATGGCCGTGACCATCAAGGTCAAATTATTGAATTTTGCTCAAATTGTCATAACTATGTTATTTATATATGGAATTAATTCATACTTGGACAAAACAACACTTATGACAAATCCAACATTATGAGTTTTTCATATTTGACCTTGACCTTAATATGACCTTGACAGTCAAGGTCTAATAATTGAAATTTGCCATAACTTTGTTCTTTGTTGTTGGATTTGATTCATACTTGAACAACACTAATGACAAAACCGACGTGTTGGTTAACTCGGATGTGACCATGACCTGAAAATGACCTTGACCGTCAAGGTCAGATGATTGAATTTTGCTTAAATTATCATAACTTACTCATTTATATATGGAATTGATTCATACTTGGACAAAAGTATACTTATGACAAACCGACATTTGACAGGCAAGATCAAATTATTGAATTTTGGAAAAATTAGTATGGATGAATTTGAAAATTATATTTCCAAATGATGTTTCATTTGAAATCCCTTCACAACAATGTGTTTGCCTTTGGAAATAGGGAAAAGGATAAAGTGGAGCGTTGTCCCCGCTTGTGGTGGCTCTTGTTAAAGTTTTCTGATCCAAGCATTGGAAGAGAAAGTAAAAAGAGAAGCCCACAACATTTAAGAGATTGTGTACCAATCCAGGCCATCATTGTTACATTCTTACTCACATCTGAATGTCCAGTTCCTGTCGAGAGAAAAATGTACCCTTTCGTTTTAGCATTTGGCTTAACTGCTCACAAGTCTCAGGGAAGTACCTACACATACTGTATTGCTAATCTCGAACTGCCTCCAAACATGAAGTCTGTCATGCAGGTACATGCTTATACAATGCTCAGCAGAGCAACGTCACGTGATGGTTTGAAGTTAGTCATTTTTACTGCAGACAAAATCAAAGTAAACACTTCGGCTCTAGTAGAAATGGACAGGCTGCGTGAGCACTTTACTTTCAGTTGGGAACATCTATTCGAAAACTTTGACCATAATGCAAGTGTGCACATAGGTTTTCTCAACAGTCGTTCCCTTAAAGCCCACCTTTCAGACTTGGCTGCCCAAAGACATATTTCAAGGTTGAATGCTCTTTGCTGAACAGAAACTCACACTACAGAAGAATGTTCTTAAGAAAGATCTGCGAATACTTTAAGCCGACACAGCATGGTCTAGCAATGTTCACCACAAAAGAGTCAACTGATTCTGAAAATAACAGTTCCCTCCAGTTTATGTCTAGAATAATTTCAGACCAAGGTAGACTTTAAGCTGTTACTTACAGACCACCTCAATTCAACAAAAATGTGTTTTTACTCTCCTCGCATCTGCCGTCAGTGCTATACCTAAGTCACATAATATTATACTTGGTGGAGACTTTAACCTGATGCCTGATGATCCAGTTGTGATTAAGTTTTGTCATGATAATCAACTTCGACAATATGTAGAAAAGTCAACTCATTAGTTGGGAAGAATATTGGGCCTGATTTCCGCATCTGATAACATACCGTGCATTTGTAGAGTGATTCCAGTTTCTCACACCGAACATTTCCTGACTATTTTATCTGTTTTAAATGGTTTGTATTGATTTGTATTTGTCACATTTTGTGGTTTGAACAACTAAGTGATAATAACTGCACAAATGCATTTCTGTTGACACATACTCAGGAGTTATTTCATTCTATCTATTTAATGAATTTATTGTTGCAAGTGTAGATCTAGCATTGATCAAGATTTTGCACTGAAAGTCCAAACCCATACCTCAATCTTTTGAAACACCACAATTTTGTGTTTCATGTAAAACTTCCCTTAGGCGGGGGACGTTGATAACTCTGTTACAAATTCTTGTTCAAATTATGTCCCTGTCGTCAAGATTAGCCCCTCCCCGGGGGTCCTATTTATTTAAAACTTTTAAAATACTTATTTAAAGAAACTGTAAGATATAAACCTTAGATATTTTGCATGGAGCCTCATGTAAATGTTCCCAACCAATGTTGTTTAGATTATGCCCCTAGGTCATTAATGGCCTTGTCCCGTGGTCACATGATTTTTACATAGACTTATATGGACCGTTCCAATATTGATAAATTGACCGCTGCCATTATGAAGGTCACGTGACCGTCCGCCATTAAAGGACTGCTAAACCTCGCTATGATGCTTAGGTTCTGTATAGGTTCGTGTAACTTTTTAGTTTATTTCAAGGTGACATACTACCTTATGTCGCGTGAATTTTATTGCAGAATAAGCATCAGTTTATTGATATATTGTAACTGTTTTGTATGTTTTATTCCTGACTTGAACATACTATTAACTTGAATTATTTAACAAATGAAAGACTGTTAAAAAAGACCATGGACTGTTCAAAGTGGAAGCTTGAGTTGTGTGAACCATATAATATGTATAAAACACAAATAATTTTGAAAGCACTCTATTTTAATTAAAACTTGCTGTATTCTTTGATACAGTTTTAAAGAATACTTGACAATAAACATGCATTATTTAGCATTTCTTCAGTTATCAAACTGCTTTTGTCTTTCGCAGTGTCCTGTAGTGAAGGAATATGGTTACGTTATATAAGGGTGTTCCTCGCATGAAGCTCTACCAAAGTAGTTCAAAGAGTTCCATTTTGGCTACTATAAAAACAAGAATTAAAAAAACCTTAAAAAATCTCGTGTAAACTCACAAGGTCCGAGTTCTGAAATTTGGTGTGTAGCATTGTGTAGTGGACCTTTTCCAAGTTTATTCAAATTATGTCATGTCCCTGGGACCCCTATTGGCCCCGCATGAGAGTCCAAGTTTTTACAATTTATTTTTTTAAAATCTATATTGGAAAATCTCAAGAGCCAGAGTTCTAATATTTGGCTCAAAGTATTGTCAAGCAGACCTCTACCGAGATTGTAACAACTTACCCAAGTGGTCATTATTGGCGCCGTCCCACGTAGACGTACGTCGACAAACTCTTGTAATAAATATCAAAGCTTAGATTTTTGAAATCCAGTGTGTAGCATTACCAAAATTCTTTGAAACAATAAGGCGAAGACTTCTGAAATTTTTCATGACAATGTCCAATAGACCTTTACCAAAATTGGTTATACTTTACCCTTAGGTCATTTTGGGTCCACCCCGAGGGTAGGAAGTTTTACATCTATCTATACAGAAACACTGTTTAAAATAGTTGTCAGAAAGCAGAGGCTTCTGATATTTGGTGTGAAGCACTGCTTAGTAAACCAGTATTGTTCAAAATATGCCCCTTGTTCAGTTTTCTTTATTATTTTGATGACAGTTCTAATACATAGTACTTGTCTTTCTTAGCAGTTGTACTAATGTGAGAGTTTCAGAGCCACTTTGTCTCACTTTTTCTGGTTTTGGCTCATTTGCTAAACTCGAATCAACTGGTTTGCATTCACTTTTAGTCAGCTGCCAAAACCAATTGACAATGAAGTCGAAACACATATTATATGTTATTTGGGTTTTTGAGTGATATATGTGGATATATTACCTGCCAAGATTTTATATCATCCGAGCCGAGCCTAACGGCTCGGGTGATATAAAAACTTGGCAGGTAATATATCCACATATATCACTCAAAAACCCAAATAATATTTTTATTACCCTTCCCCTGCCGAGTAAGACGATTTAAAAAATCATTGCTGTTTCAAATGAAACGTCGAAATAAGATTCCCTTTAGGGTACCCCTTCACCGCAAAATGACGTCACAGGACAATTTGTGCTGGCGAAATGCGGTATTTTCCCAGAAGTGATAATTATGTTTTTTTTTGAATATTGATTTTATATCTTTAATGAAAGCCATAAATTTGGGTTAGTATATCCGCGCATTCATTTCAGATTATTTTCTTTATTTTTTTTTATTTTTATTTCAATATTTCGTCTGTAGATCTACATGAAGTTTTTGCTTTTGTACCTAACGAATGTAAACAAGAGAAAAGGAGTAGTCTGTTGAAGACACTTTTTTGTTATAAATATCAAGGTTTGGCGAGGTCATATTTGTTTCAAATACTGATGAGAATATTTATCACTACTCTATTTTGGTAAATATATTTTTTTAACAATTAAAAAGTGTTTGTATATCGGAATTTACACTTTACAAAATCAAACCGTACGCGCATCGTCACAACGCATATTGTTTACAACGTTTACAACATGGGGTACCAAAAGGGGAAATTTAATGTGTATGTTACCTGTCTGGTTCGGTAATATCAATTTCTTTCGGCGGATCAATAGCCAATCAAAAAAGGAGAAAAAATCTGGAAGGGTAATAAAAAATCTTATTTAAAAAGCCACCCAGTGTTCACAACAATGCTATTTTAGATATATGGCGTCTTGTGCGCTCTTTATCATAAAAAAACTACTATAACATCTTCCTGTGTAATTCTTGCAGAAGTGTGACTGACATGCGTAAAACTTTCACATACGAAACACACTCACATTTTGTATCAACTAATCTTTTACGATATCATTGTTTTCTTTATTTTCTGACTTGGTGTCAAAACTAATATTTACTCAATGTCTATTACAGAGAACAGAAGTGTTATTGCTATCCAATCATAACATAACAAATATTCATGTTTGGTGAGTGACTTTTCGTATCAAACAATCTTTCAGTCAGTTTAATCTTAAACAATTATTGTCATGGCTCTTTGCCAAACATGAAAATTTCAAGAATTTTCTAATGTTAGTCTGTTGATATGCCTGAAACAAGAGTCTGACAGACTTTAATCAAAACAACAAACAGATACGGGACTCCATTATTTCGTTTTCAATTATCTTTTAAGACAATGCAGTGCTGAATGTTTGATATCTCTTTAGTTTGGCTTCCAGCAATATAGATAAAAGTTTTAATTTCTCTTCCAGTTTTCAGTCTGTCAATGATAGTAATCATCCGCGCTTGTTTTGATTACTGTCTGCTTAATGGATTGTTAATATCGCAATTCTCGAGCTCAAAACATATTCTTTGCTTTTATCTCTGTTTTATAATGTTTTACAATAGCAGTTTTTATCCGAACACTAAACCATAGTGATATAAGAAATCATAACGTGAACAGAAATCTGGATTTACCTTTTTAGCTCAACTGAGCACAAAGTGCTCACACCTGAGCACAAAGTGCTCAAAGGTGAGCTTTTGGGATTATTGATTGTCCGGCGTCCGTCGGTGTGCATCGTGCGTCGACAATTTGACTTGAACGACCTCTCCTCCTAAACCGCTAAGCCAACTATGAAGAAACATGCCTGGGGTATTCCTTGTATGAAGCTCTACCAAAGATGTTCAAAGAATTAAATTCCATCAAGAACTCTGGTTGTTATGGCAACTGAAAGGAAAAACTTTAAAATCTTCTTGTCTAAAACGACAAGGACCTGAGCCTAAAGATTTGGTATGCAGCATTGCCTAGTGGATCTCTAACAAAATTTGTTCAAATTATACCCCTGGGGTCAAGTTTGGCCCCGCACGGGGGTCAATTGATTTCACAGAGGCTTATATAAGGAAGTTTTGAAAATCTTTTTGTCTGAAACCACAAGGACCGAGCCTTATGATTTGGCATGTAGCATTGTCTTTTTGACCTCTTACAAGTTTGTTCAAATTATACCTCTGGGATCAAATTTGTCCCCAGCCTGGGGGTCAATTGATTTTTCATGGGCTTATATAGGGAAAACTTTGAAAAACTTCTTGTCTGAAACCACAAGGCTCTGAGTCTTAAGATTTTGTATGTAGCATTGTCTAATTGACCTCTACCAAGTTTATTCTAATTATATCTCTGGGATCAGATTTGCCCCCAACCTGGGGGTCAATTGATTTTTCATAGGCTTATATAGGGAAAACTTTGAAAATCTTCTTGACTGAAACCACAAGGCCCTGAGCCTTAAGATTTGGTATGTAGCATTGTCTAGTAGATCTCTACCAAATTTGTTCAAATTATAACCCTGGTTTCAAAGTTGGCCCTGCCCCGGGGGTCAATTGATTTTACATAGGCTTATATAGGCAAAACTTAAAATACTTCTTGTCTGAAACCAGAAAGCCTAGACCTTAGATATTTTTAATAGAGCATCAGCTAGAGGTCAACTACCAAGTTTGTTCAAATTATGCCCCTTGAGTGAAATTGGCTCTTCCCTGGGGTCATTTGAATTCATATAGATTTATATTGGGAGATTCTTAAAAAAAAGCTTTTGATGTTAGCAGCAGACCCAAAGGCAAAGTTTTCAGGTGAGCAATCTAGGGCCATTATGGCCCTCTTGTTTTGTCCTAACGAGCCAATATGTTGGGCGCTTAAACTGGCCTTGGCATCAATTAAACTGACTATGGAACATCAGAACTGTCTTCTCTTAAGTGATAAATGAAATATTTTGAATTGTTATGTGCATTTAGCTTTTCAACTTCTGAGCTATATTTTCAAATACATTTAATAGGAAACAACACTCCTTAATAGAGGATAAAACTGTTCGGACATCTTAAGCAGAACTTAAAAAATAAAAGCCAGACAGATACCCTTAGGTATGCTTATTTTTATTAAAATTGATATGCTAAATTATTCTTCAAACGTTCTACCGGAAGCCTCGGCATTTAGAAACATTTCTAGTCAGTGAATATAATACTGGATTAAAAGAAAAGCAACATTCTCACAGAGACTTTAAACAGTGTACATTAGCATTATTGACCTTGTGAAAGACAGAGGATTTCTGTTTGAAGTGAGTTTTACATTCTATTTGTATTGTTATTGAGTATGATTGGCAGTTTTTCCACATGTGCAATATATCGCAATATATCACGTAGTTAATTTACTTTTAGATCCATAGAATCTTGTACTAAATTTCTTCAGTAGACTTTCCTGGTATTTTAGCTGTTTAGTTCGAAAAAAATCTGCCATAATTTGGATTTCATTTAAAACTATAAAATGTAATGTTATTTTTTAGCTTCAGAAAATGTATTGCTTTTTTAAAAACGAGTTATGAGAGTAGTAACATTGAATTTTTTAAGTATAGCAAGTCAAGCTTAAGCTTTTAAATTAAGCTCTACTTCATCATCTCACGGCTGGATTGTTTTACCAATAACATGAAACCCATAGCCTTAAATAATCAAAGGTCAAGGTTGATTACAGGACAAATTGATCCTTAAATCCAATAATTTAGTCCTTTTTAATTCAAGGAGATGTCATCACTTCTCAGTTGAAATTCTGAAGATTTATTTCGGAATTCCATTGAATTATGTTCAAACTGCAGCACTGGTAAAAATTTCAATTTTTGTGTTTAAGTGCTATGTTCTCCACGTAATGACGCCCTTCAAATCCAATCTCATCAAACTTGAAAATGGATAATTAAATTCACGCGATAAGCCCGTAATTTTGCAAAAATCAAGAAATCACAATTAGAACATGCCTCACTGGTTTATAAGCTGCATAACAGTTCATTAATTTTGCTAAATGAATTGATTTTTTACGCTTTCACATTGTTTTCTTCTACTACATGGATAAATGGGCCGTTGAAATGCAAATTTCCTATTCAACAATATGGCAGACAGTTCGAAAACATGAATTATTTTTTATATCACTTCTGTTGTGATGACTGATTTGAAGTAAAAAAAGGACGCCAAGTATAGTAATGTTAAATTCCAGACTGACAAATATCATGCAATTTTCGAAACTTGATGATACGATAGCAGGCAGGTACTAGGGACTTAAATATACATGTGACTGAAAATCTCAACACTATATGTTACCTAGAGTCTTAAGTTGTAAAAATAGTTAAAATTTATGATTTCTTTATTCACTCTATGTTTAGGGTCAAAGTTATGTTCCTTAGATTGCAGATTTTACAAAGTTAAATCAAACGGCACTTGACAATGTACGATAAAATTAACAGGATAGAATATACTTTTTTTTTTAATCAGTCGACCATATCTTTGAATCAACCACTTTTGAAACGTAAAAGTAATAAATATCTTTTGATGTGTAAATTTCAACCGTTAAGGTGTAATATTCATCTAGTTCGTTACAAATATTGATCAACAGCCAATGGCCGAATAAAGTCCGACTTACAGTATTCGAAAAAGAGGTACACATATTGTGAATGTTTCACTGAAAGTTGAATGTATATTATATATTGTTTAACTGTAATATGCAGACATGACACGCAGTGAAATGATTAAAATAATTTTTAAAGCCCTTGACATCCTGGGATGTAGAATGATGTCACTGAATATGTAAGCAACGACTTAGACATTATGTACACGGGGAGATTTCTACGTAAAGCGCTTTCTACACTTTTATTTTACCAGCAAGTTGCCTTCATTAATGTCCTTATTATCTGCAAAAAAATCAAGAATCAATATTTAAGACAATATTTTGATACTTTTATTGACCACACATGGCAAGACTGGCTCAGAACTTCCCCATCAACGCCAATATTCAAGTTTTGCTATGGCCGGCATGTCCACCGGATTTGAATCCAATCGAGCTACTAACGTGCCTTTGAGACGTGTGATTTGATACTTCTCCCCATCTTCTCTTTTGACTGTTTTAATGAAAATAATGTCATTTTAGACCCAACCCATCTTTACATTCTTGTCCTAATGATTGTACCGAATTGATGAAAACGATTTTTTGTATAAATGCTGTTGAAAGGCCACTCAAATGAAATATACCAATCTGAAATTTCTATATTCTTTTGGTTTTATTGTATGTCCTTGCAAACACGTGGTATCGTTTCTTTTGTATACAGACTTCCAGATTGACTCTGGTTTACCTTGAACTATCTGGTATTCGAACCGTTTGCCAACTGACAAATGCCTTAGCTGCCACCCCCACATCCCTTCACCCCACCAATTGCTTGATAGTTTCTTTTCAGGTGAGCGACAAAGGACCATTTGGTCCTCTTGTTTTTTATCTACTTGATTTGTACACTTAAACAAAATTACGTTTTAGATTTTCACTTATCTCAAACAACACCAACCATCACAACCATCATCACCACTACATATACTATCAAGTAGAAAAGGAAAGCCAAGCGATAATGTCTATACATTATTTGTCAAGCACAGTCGCGTTGCTAGGATGTCTTTAAGTGTACTCCAGGGGGCAAGCTTGAGGACAAGGGTGGGGGCGAGTGGCTCCCGATACGTTAAATCAAGCATATGACTGACTTTAAGAGCGTGTCACAATCAAATACATGTCTGGCGTTGAAAAAAGCAAACAAATTGACGGCAAAACATAGAAGAATATTGGCCAGCTTTATGTATTCATAATTTAAAATAATCATTTTCCTCTATCATTCTTACCGAGATCACTGTCGAAATTTTGTTTTGAGCATACAGTAGCTTTTTTTTAAATTGACTATGGATCGAGATGTTCGCTCTTTAGCTACGCTCCTACGAAACACAATATGATGCTGTTCTTATTTGCACATCAGTTTGAAATGCAGATGTCGGTCAGTGAAAAAGTTTAAGTAAAAATACTGTAGTACACAAAATGAAATGTCAAATGCAATTAATTACAGGAAATTCATATCAGTTTATACTACTTAACGATCCCTAAATAGATTATCACGAGATGCTAAATGTACGTGCCATTAAATATTTCACATAAAGCAATGGAAAGCGTAGGTGTTTTGCAGTTTTGTTATTTCAGTAGAAACTAACTTTATGCGTTCCATACATTTAATGTACAATCTTAAAGCAGATAAACCAAACTTGATTAATTCAAAACAATTCATTACAAAATGTCATAAAACTATGACATGACAGGAAAGACAGAAAAGCCTATTTATCAGATTAAAATCAAAACAAGTTACATACTAAAAGATGCTATAGATATCAGTGACAGACCGTCTTTCTAGAGACAGAAAATAAGAAAGATTTAATTTCGTTTTCACGACAATGTGTCAAATAGATATCAAACACTAAAGATTGTCTACAAAATGCTTCAACAGGACATATCGTGTCATTGTGGAGCTATGAAATGATTAGGAATACGTCTATAACACGTTTTCCTTATTAATCATTATCCCCCATCGATGGCGAGTCATGCAGCATAAGAACTGTTACTCTTCACTTGATTACTTTTGAGTTATTGTCCTTAGTTTTTTTCATTGGTTAATTTTGTTCGAATCATAATCATAACTCAAAAAGTATTTTAGGTATCAACATGAAACTTCATAGTTGCATAGATGTCTTTGAGGAAAAGAAGGATATAAATTTGGCGTTGTCTGACGGCTGTTTGTTAGTCCGTCTGTCCGACCATCACATTTTTTATTTAAAACACTACTCAAAAACTATTAAAGTTATAAACCTTAAACGTTATATGTGGATAGATCTCACTGATGAGTTAAAGTGCAGTGTATAGAAACTGTAACTCTTCTTCACTTTATAACTTTAGAGTTATTCCCCTGTTTTATCTTTAATACTTATTTTTTTACCGTAACCCAGAAAGTATTCGTGGTATCAAAATTAAACTTCATAGGTGGATAGATGTCATTAAAGAGTCATGCGGTGCATAGGAACTTAATTCTTACTTGTTTAGACAAAAAATTGCCGTTGTTCCGCCGCTTTTTGAGATTGTTTTGACATAATTTCTCTCAAACGACGACTGGCCCCGAACATACAGGCAACACAATTTACCTTTTGAGGGACACTTCAAGACAGATAGATTTACTAGATAGACATATCTTTTTCTTGCGTATCTGAAATGTTGGTAGTGTTAACAGCAAACCTGAAAATTTTAATATTGTTCAGTACACGTAGATACTACACATCTCACCTGCAAATGTATCTTACAGTATTACACAGAAATTATATAGCTCTACGTCATTTTAATTTCGTCGCAAATTGTTCTAAATTAGCTTTGATACGTTCTCTTCTTTTCTGTCCAATGCTGATCATTTTCATGACAACTAAGAGGAAGGACTGAAACGCAGGGCAAAAAACGTTTTGGAGACGAACAGTGGGACAAAAGTACGTCAGGTCTGACGGTTTCACGCACCAGATAAAGGCAGCAGTTAGCTCTTATCTTTATACAAACATTATAAAAAAGAAGCTGGCAGACATGATTCAATGCAACTTTTGCAACGCTTTTCATAATAGTTAAATGAACTTGCCACTGTTCCTTACGTTCAATTCAATTTACAATTTATTCCCATGGGTAGACACAAAGAACGCCAAAGGAATAACGATAAAATCAGTTGAAACCCTAAATAACCCCTTCTGATATATAAATGAACCAAAATACCCCCTCCCCTCCTGTTTTGATATAAATTTCATATTACTTGGACCCATATAAAATCCAGTCTCAGTAATGATTGTTTCTGTCTACCACTGCGTGAAGATTTATTGAATTGTTATATATGCGAAGCCGAGGTCAATATAACATTTGGCCGGTGAATATCACATCATATTCTATGGCACACTAGTCAATAAATGTTTTATTATATGACTACATACAATTGTTTCTACTAAGTTTTCTTCCAGACTGATTTTACATTCATTACAATGTGTTAATTTTTTGTAGGACTTTTTATACTCATTCTCACATTACAATAATACTCAGAAGTCTGACAGGTGATTTTGAAATCCAATATAACATCAAAAAATAAAAAAAAAACACACACACACACACCAGACGCCACTTCTTAGAAAAAGTCTAAGTGCCCGGATGTATTTTGTTTATTTCCCGGCATTAGAGTAATTCTGTTAACTGAGTGCCGGGCAGCAGACAGCACTACTACGAGTATCACCAGCAATCTATTTTTAGACCTAAAATATAACATGGGAAAAACCCAGAATGCAGGAATATAACGATATATTGTTGGTCGCCGAATGCGCTTTGAACCAATGGGATCGCGTCTATTTATAGGTCATATAATAATCTGTCATATTCTGTGATTAGTTCAGAAATTATTTTTAGTTTCTACTAGAAAAGTGCCATGGAATGAAATGAACATGTAGATATTTTTTGACTTGTTAATCCTTATGTTATGAGTTATTTTAGAATGATTATCTGACTATTGAGAAACGTCAAACAATATTCTGATGAATGTCAGAAATTGTCACACTAAAATGCACACAAAATGATGAAGATTTATTACAAAACATCATATTATACTTTCCAAACGTAGAAACAATGGCATATACCAAATGTATTTCATAATCTGTGTCGTTTTCAGACAATTTATTATCAATATTTTCGTTTATATTTTACGAGTTATATGATTGTAACATTTTGAAAAGAATTTAGTTGTACACGATTGAGGTTGCCTGAAGTGTACCATTCTTAGTTTACATTCCAATGAGGGACATTCTTGATTACAAATTATCTCCCTTACTCAGATAACATCATTGTTCTTTTCAGCTGGGATCCTCTATGTTTATCCTTGTTTCTCTTTGTGATTGTCTTGACTTTCAGTTGTGAAATTTTTTACTTATATATTAAATAGAAAGTAAGGATTATCAAAAAATAAACAAAATGATGTTAACAAAACATGTTGCTTAACTAAATGTGTAATCTGACTACCATTTTTGCAAATAACTGAGCTTAATTAACACCATACCAAAAAAGAATGGAAGTGTCGTAGGTGTGACAGACCCCTGTAATACCTCTTACAGATACTTACCGTTTTATACTTAACATCCGTTCCTAGTCCTATATATTTTACTGGTGTCCCTATGATTATCATCCTACAAAGCAAAACAGTCCATCCTATACTTACAATTTTGACTGCCGTAAGCCGTAACATAAATACTAACTTTTGTAACTAATTGTTCTTACCTGTATCCCACCTGTATCTTATGCTAATTATTTTTGTTATAGCTATACTTATCAGCCAATGGTTCTCGCGTATCAGTTGGCGTTATATATTTTGAAAGTATAGTTGTTGGTTTTTATAACCACTATAATATTATTGAAATAATTAGTGTTTATTTAATAAAGAGATACATTTTGTTACAGGTAAAACCTTTTGCATATCTCTAAAAGTCTTTTAGTCGTGTGTAAACGTTTTATTAATTTTGGTAAATTTAGGATGTTCATAAAGTATATCTCCAGTAAATGTCATCCGCCATATTTGTTTACATTTGCGTATGAGTTGGCGTTATATATTTTGAAAGTATAGTTGTTGGTTTTTATAACCGCTAGAATATTATTGAAATAATTAGTGTTTATTTAACAAAAGGATACATTTTGTTACAGTGGCCTTAGTTTGACATCATTTCCATTCCCAGATAAAATACTCTACCGCTGACTCGATCCAGACATAAGAGGGACGCCTGGCGCATCGGCGACAGAAGGACCAATGTAATATCAGAGAGTATTCGGGGTAGATAATCCGCTAATGTCCCCTATTACATAAAACTTCATTGATATGAAGAATGAGAAATAAGCTAATAAATGGAGAATGTACTCTACTCTCGTTCTTTACAAGGTCTATCCATACATTAAGTGTCAAGTCATTTCTTTCAAGGTCAATAGAGTGACAGTCCTAATTATTGAATATGAACATTTACAAAGGGCAAATACTATAAAAGTAATTAATTGAGACTTGTAGTTCTTGTGCACTGCACTTCTCCTGTATTAGATTTATATATGGATAAATTCTTCAAGGATCTTGCAGTAATGATCCGAACAAAGCTTCGACTTGACGCTCACCCATCGGGGAACTTGATCTATAATCATTGTATCCTTTCACTGATAGATGTTACTCGAAACATTTCAAAAATACCTCTTTATGCAAGCATTCATATAAAATTAGATGTGTCAACTTGTCATGTCTTTTGATAGGCAGATAAGAAACAGACATATACAAATATAGTTATGGTATTTCAGAGCATTTCCTATCTATGGTTACATCAGGTGGAAAATGCCAACCTTAATTTGCATCACTATCTTGATTGTTTCATGATTTCATGCAAAGTAGAGCAAATCAACATTTCCGCATTTGTAGCTACTACAAAACTGAACTAGATAGGCTAACATTAAAGTTAATGGTTGAAACAATGTGTGTACAAAAGGAAAACAGCTACAGCCGTATCTAAAGTGTAACAATGCCACTTAATCACAACGTGTTTTAGCCAAATAAGGTAGCTCATTCAAGATGCACATTATTCTGGTATCTAATCCAAACTACCCATATTAATCGGTAAACATTCATGTGCAGGAGTTGATTTACGCTTCTCAATAGTTCCAGCGGCATGCATAATCTTTGACAGCCCTTTCAGGATGTGGTAACCTAGTGTAAAGATCTTCAAGTTAGTTTCCAAATAAAACTGATTATTTTTAGTATTATTATGTAATAGATACAGTACGAGTTCTTCTTCCAAAGTGTCTTCTTACAGACGTTAGAAGACGTTTCGCTTAGACAAACAAGCATTTTGTCCGAGGCGAAGCCGAGGAAAAATGGTTGTTTGTCTCAGCGAACCATTTTCTTAACGTCTGTAAGAAGACCCTTTGGAAGAAAATACGAGTACCTGTATCTGACTTATACGACGGTCTAGTGTAAAAATATATCAGTGGGTGATATATAATATGTATGTAAATAAATACTATAAATTTCAAATAAATAGAATAAATGTATGAAATCGTTTGATGAAAAGTGAAAGCTATAAAAATAATTCTTTGGCCTTAAAGCAATGAAAGTATCGACACCTAGTGATCTCACGAAATTTTCGTGCAATAATCTAAGTTGGAGAAATGGCGAAATGACCGGGCCGTAACAGCTGGTCTGAAATACAGCACCCTGTATGTCGTAGTGCCATCACTTACAGTCGACATTGAGGCAGCAGAACTCAATTACTGGATGTGTCGGTTTATCAAGAGGTACATTGTATTTTATCTTAAATGCCCCTTTACAGAAATTCTACATTTTCACTTCGACCTGTTGATATACCATGACATAGTGGTAGACTTTCTATCCATTTTGATGTATATTTATATGATATTGTACGAAGCGTGACCTCGAGTGAAAACATTACGGCTGGTATTCATAGTAAAATATAATTTGAACTAACATTCTTCAATGTATGCCATGCTTTTTAAATTTTACTGATAGTTGCAGCGTAAAACCATGTGCTGTCTATCATGACGTCATCAAATCATTTTCATGTTATGCACTCTTCTTCACTATCAAATCATGAAATTTGAACATTATTCATGTTATAAATTTCTTAAATTTACGAAGCATGGAAACGTGCTTCCAGTAAATATTTACATCATATATACGATAAGCGTATCATACGGAAGCGTCCTGGTGCCAAATCTTAATCTTTTATAAGAAAGACTAACTCCTAATTAGGAGTTATAAAAGTTAAATTTGGACTTTGCAACACTTAACTAGAAGTCTGTAAGTCCTAAGTTGGGGTTACGTTGTTCTAATTAGAAACTAAGTCCTAATTTGGCTTCTGTAACTCTTAGTTAAGTGTTTATTAAGTCCGAATTACAAGTCACTAAGAAGACAATTTCTTAGGATTAAAAAAAGACTTGTCTGCGGCAAAGCCTCGATTCAGGAACTTTTACGAGGTAACGCCGATTTCGTGAATGAAGCACCGAGGTAACCCTGGTGTTACCTCATAAAAGTTGTCTAAATCACAGTTTATCTGTTGTTGTTCTTTCAGTATTTTATGACACTAATAGTCCCAGGTATACCGAAAATCAAAAACAATAATGTATTAGATACGTTATTGTACATTTTGATATCGACGAAACACAAAAGTCGCCTTCAATACGGTAGGCAGGTCGTCATTCTCACGAATAATCTTGAAAAGCAAAGACTTTCCCACAAATATTTATAATGAGGGTTTAGATATAATGACTTAACAACCGTATTCACCAATTCGTTTCTTTCTATTTTTTTCACTTTAAAATATTTTGGTCCGTTTACTTAGCGCGCTGTACGTTTCATTTTCTCCCTTTGCCCAATTCGTCAATTTTGTGTGTGTGTGTGTGTGTGCAAAATTCGGCGTTAATTTTGTACGAGGTATGCAAGGTGAAGTTTCCCAATTACGTTCGCCCCTTGGTGATTTACAAGGCTTTTTCGGACGCTTCAACGTGAAATTATTGTTGTCAGTGATATATAATAGCTGAAATGGACGGTTTTTAACTGGCCCAAACAGGACACCGTACATTTTAGCGATTATATATCACTGACAGCAATAAATTCACGTGGAAGATGACAGTTATTTAAAATTGTCTTCTTACAGACGTAAGAAGACACTTTTTGAATAGCTCTGCTGGGGGTATAGTCGTAAAATAAAATGATACTGGTGGCATTTCTTTGTATATATTAGGGATGGCAACGGTTACTGATTTTACTAACAGGTTCACCGTTTATTCTTTCGAACAGTTAACCAGCTACCTCTGTTACCTTGCTGCCTCTGTTAACATATCGTTACAAACTCCCATCATTCAAGTATTTTCACAAAATAGCTCGTGCATGAAATTAACTGTTAGTATAATTTACATACCGGCGGATTTGTGATAATCAAACGAATATCAAGGTCAAAAGGAGATGCACACATTGAAACGAATCGACCTATACGTGCCGCTATTTCAATATGTTTACATGTAATTTACGCGCATTAATCGTGTAAGTGAATCAAAGAAGCTCTTGACAGAATCTTTCTTCACTGATTATAGCCTGAGTTTGATGTGTCATTGGTACGCTCTCTTCATCAAACAAGAACAAAGAACACAGAAATACCCGTGTAATGAGACTATTCATATTACGTATTTGCACCACATTTCTTGGAAGTTAAAGACGACACTGTTTCTTACGACTTCAAAAGTTATACCGCTGCAAATCATACTGATTGGCACAGAGACAATTAACACATAGTCCAAGTGAGCAAGAGAAACGTGTGTAAGTGTCAAGCGGATTGTCAAACCTGCATTTTTTGTTTTGAAAATGGATATTGAAACAGCCTTTTAAATGTCTAATGCAATTCTTCTTATATCAGGAATCACTGATACCATAAATATGTCATTTTTTAAGTGCTTAGAAACGATGGCGAGTCTACCATAGTACGTGTTCGAAAAACTTCGCAGTGTATATATTTATTTCATATTTTCAGCATTAGATAACGAAAAATTCAAGAAATATGCCAGTGGAGCGTAAAATTTAAAGTTTACTAGATGGGAGCCCATGAAATCACGGGCTTAAAGAATATTGTTATTCCAAACACAAAATTAATGCTTTTAATACTTTTTATTGGCATTTGTTTGACATGGCGTATGATCAGGAAGGGCCTTGATCGTCGGGGAGCCGCCTAATGTCGCAGAGGTCTGTGTGGCCCGGCAGCATAACCATGCTCCCAATCAGGCAGCAATAGAGGTACGTGAATGTTTATCGAAATACTTTTGGCGTAATGATAACGCTACATCAAATGTGATATCCATCTGAATTATATTCTTACAAACTTTGATAAAAATATATAAAACCTGCAGTTTAAAGATGAAGTGTCTAAACAAAATGAATACTCATGTTGAAAAAAGTGCATCCTCTCTTTTAAGGCTAAGAGGGGATTTGATAGACTGAAGGATGCAGCACAGGGCCTTTGGGAAACCTCAACAATCATAAATGATGAAATAGCTAAAACGATATCACCGTCTGCACAAGGAGACCTACCAAAGGAACGGTCATTGCGCAGTAGAATTCAGCAAGAACGACGTCGAAATTTCCCGCCGTTACCCCAGACTGCCCAGGCTACTCCATGGAGAAACTCCTGCACTCCCGAAGAAAAAAGACCAGACAAAGAACACGTCAGTTAAAATGACTGTTCTGATTCTGCCAGATCACCTCTGATTTTGTGATACGCGATAGACACGGGAATAGCCGATATTTTACGAGTAAGTGCTGATTGTGTCATACCCAAAGTTAGATGTAGTTTCTATTAATAACTTTATTAGTTCTAATATTTTCCACCGGAAATCCGTAAATATGGACGGTAAGTTACTCATTACTGTGTTTCTCAGAATAAATATCAACTCTGGTTCATCGATGTTTGTCGGCCATTTTGTCGATGTTTTTTTGTCGATTATTTGCCGCTTCGATGTATTGTTGTGTCGGTCTTTTGTCGTGTCGGCGTTTTTAATCGTGTGATCAATTATGTTAATACAACTTTTGATCCTAAGTTTTGCCTTTAAAGGCATGCATGTTGTGTCTAAATCACATAACATCTGTAAAATAAGGTACGTGTATAATCTATCACATATTTTGTGATTCGCCAGAAACGGTTATGTCTCCTTAGATAAATTGCAAAATTTATGTTGTCTTTAAAGACCTATAATTTTATTGCTACAGATCTTGAAAATCAGAAGAATTTGAAATAGGTTTATTAAAAAGTTAAATCCAAGTATTACAGTTTTGCTTAGGAGAGTCATAAACTTAAACACTCCGCCCTACTGATTCCAAATGGTGTGCCCCTTTCCAAGAGCAAAGAGAAACATACTGTTTTTAACAAAGTAATTATTGAATAAAGCGGATTTTCATCATTTTTAAGTGAAACTGTAATGTGACAGGAAATGTGCTAAAGGTGTCCATGTATTAAATAGTATATGACTGCTAAGTAATAAGTATTTGTTAAAGCTGCTGAACCTCGGATTACCAAAAATTCGATTAAAGTTTTAAGTTGTTTCAATTGCATCTTTATTGTTTTAATTTTTAAGGGAAGAAGGCAGTTTTCTGTGTGACACCCATGATCTACCAAATCACTAAAGACTTCCATCCGATTAAAATGTAAGAATAATTTTACGTTTTCAAAAACACTTCAAATTTTGTTGAATTTTGCTAATTTTCGCAAATATCAAAGGTCTTTGTTCTAATAGAAATGTCAACTTGATATGTCCATATATAGTGCTTCAGTGACATATAACAGAATTGTTCGAAACAAAGCATTTTTTCCACAAATCGGCAAATTCGTTTTTTAATAGTATAGATTTTTTTCGGGGACGATCTTGATATAACTGACTGAATTGTTCTTGCACAAAGAATTTGTTTTCATTAAACAGTTGTGAAATACCTCATGTTCATGGTATTTGTACTTCTGTTTTATAATACAATGATTCCTCATAGCACTTATTATATATTACCGTTATATGTCTACTGTCAGATTTATAGAATTGTCCTTTTCTCGCGATAACTTCATTCACTTGTTACTGCAAAAGAAACACTTTTGCACTAAGCGATGAAGATCGCAATGCCTTAATATTCAGTCACCTTTGACCGATTTGCCACTTTTTGTTATCCAGGAAGAAACATTCACTTTCATGGAATATAATACTACTTTACACAAACCGTAATTACAAAATATTTTGGTCCTGGAACATCGATAAAGTTAGAATATTAATGCCTGTTTTCTCAGGTTTCATTTTAAGTGAATTTCTTTTGTCTATGGCTGACATTAAATGCGCGGAATTTAGAAAAACGAGACTGAAACCACATCTATTTTCTCAAAATTTACGATTTCAGCATTTAAATGGTTGGGGAAGGGGGATTAGTCGTCTTCCGTCAAATATATCACAACGAATTTCAAATTTTCTATTTATTTGCTGATCTTGAAGCGACTAAGAGAATTATGTGAAATTCGAATGAATTTCAATGAAACAATTATATGGAAATGCCTCTGTCAAGTATTTTAGGCTAAACATATATCAAGTATATCAAAGGCTAGAACAGAGGCTTTCGCTTAACGACAGAATTTCTCGAATACTTTTTTCTGCTCGAAATTATCGACACGATAAAATACAATTACGTCCACAAGTGAATGTTGTTTTTTTTAGATAATGACATAGTTTTGTGATGATTAATGTTGTAATCTTTACGCAAGACTGTCATTAAATTTCTGTTCCTCAAAGATAAAAAAGATAATCTTTGAGAAAATTTTGCTTTATGCCTGACACGTTTTATTATTGCCAATCTGTGGGGAATTAACTCTGCAGAAATGAATGCAATTTTGTCCGTAAACGATAATTTCATTCGTTAAAAAAAACAGGCGTGCGTCGGGCTTGCATAGTCAGTCAGCTCAAGGAGAAGTCCGAAAAATTTAGATTTTTCTTTGAAGTCTTTTTCATACAATATTACATGATTCAGTTGAAATATTTGCTTTAAAGCTTCTGTAAATATTAATATCCATCTGTGTATCAATACGTCAGTCTGTCGTTCAGTAAGCAAATATATTTCACTGGAGTGCACAGATTTACTGGCACTCATTGGTGATGGTTATCAGGACTGTTTGATTAAAATAAAATTCTTAGTGCAAAAACAATTCAGCCAGTTATATCCAGATCGTCCCCCCCAAAAAAAGAAATCTATGCTATTAAAAACGAATTTGCCGATTTGTGAAAAAAATGCTGAGTTTCAGGAATAATACTGTTGTATGTCAAAGAAGCACCTGTATATAGGCATATCAAGTTCACAATCCTTTTATGACAAAGTCCTTTGATATTTGCGAAAATTGGCAAAATTCAACAAAATTTGGAGTGTTTTGAAAAATGTAAAATTGTTCTTCTAATTTAATCGAATGGAAGTCACTACTGATTTCTTAGATCATGGGTGTCACACAGAAAACTGCCTTCTTGCCTTAAAAAATGCAATTGAAACAAACAAAAACTTTAATCGCATTTCTGGTCATCCGAGGTTCAGCAGTTTTACAATTAATACTTATTACTTAGAATCATTTACCATTAAATACATGGACACCTTTAGCACATTTCCTGTTATTACAGTTTCACTTCAAATGATGAAAATCAGCTTTATATAATAATTACTTTGTTAAAAACAGCATGTTTTCTTTTTGCTCTTGGAAACGACCACATCATGTGGAATCAGTAGGGCGGAGTGTTAAAGTTTGCGGAGTGAAGTAGGTCAGTAGGTCAAATGAAGATCAAGGACAAGTTTGGATGAAAATTAAGTACTTTCCTACCCAATCCAATGACATCTTTTGTTTTTTCGAGGGTTTGGGGTTAAGGGGTACGTGGGGCTGGGTACCCTGGTGTGGGCTAAGATCTTCCAAACCCATCTAATTAATTAGGCAATGCTTGACCATAAATGTTATTCCTATATCAAAAGTTTAGGTCTTATAGTTTCTGACAAGTTTTTCCTATATAAGTCTGTGTAAAATCAAGTGACCCCTGAGATGGAACCAATTCTAACGCCAGAGTCATGATTAATATAACTTTGGTAGAGGTCCACAAGCTAATGATTTTTACCAAATATGTTAGCTCAAGACCTTGTTGTTTCAGACAAGAAGATGTTTTATATATTTTTCCTTTATAACTCTTTGTAAAATCAAGTGACCCCTGGGGCAGGGCCAATCTTGATCCAGGGGCTTTGATTGTATAAACTTGGTAGACGACCTGTAGACAATCATACACACCAAACATCTTAATTCTAGGCCTTATGGTTTCTGACAAGAAGATTTTTATAAGTTTTTTCTATATAAGTCTATATAAAAATCAAGTGACCCCTAGGTGGGGTCAAATTTGACCCAAAAGCAATGATTTATTTAATTTTGATAGGGATCCACTATATGATTTTATCGACAAAATATCTAAATCTTAACTCTAGGCCTTATGGTTTCTGACAAGAAGATTTTTTAAGTTTTTCCTATATGAGTGTATGTTTAATCAAGTTTCCCCCTGTGGTGGAGGCAATTCTGACCCCAGAGTCATGATTTATTTAACTTTGGCAGGGGTCCACTAGATGATGTTATCAACAAAATATCTATGCTCTAGGCCAAGTGACCCCTGGGGCGGGACCAGTTTTGATCCAGGTGCCATGATCTATATTAACTTGGTAGAGGTCCACAAGACAAGTATACACACTAAATATCGGAGAAAGATTTTCATGAGCAAATTCATGTCATTGATGGACTATTTCTGCAGGATGAATGAGGGATCACAAAGTTACTGCTACCAATGTCTAAGATGATTCGGGCTTCTACATTAAGAACTTGTTGAGCCTGAGACCAGAGTGAGTTTGGATGATGGTGATTGATTATGTTCTCACCATTTTTACTGAAATCTGTTAGAGTCAAAATGCATATTAGACCGATGATTATCCACACGGTTTCTGCAATTTCCCTGGTAAATGAATGACCTAAAAGAAGAATATTCCTAGGGAGGGACAATATATGTTAAAATAGTAAAGAACAAATTTTTAAAGAAAGGTGCAAAAATATATATTCAAATGGAAATAAGTTAATCATATTTAAAGACCCATGTTGTGAAGAAGGTCAAAGTTCAGTCCTCTTATCATGGTTTTATACAGATAAAACGCATAGGGCAGCGGCAATTTTTCTGTTTGCAGGTTGTGAAGAGATGTCATTTGAGGCCAAAGATTGACAAAAATCTATTTTTAGCTCTGGCGGCCACTTTGTTCAATGAAGCGGAACTTTGTTGAGCAGCTTAAATAGAGAATCCTGTAAGGAACATTTCCGTGAAATTTGTTGGAAAATCACCTTGCTTTTTAGAATTTTTTCCTATTTTTAGCTTTTGTAGCCCTTGTGTGTAGAGGAGCGGAGCTGTTTGAGCAATTTTAGAAAAAGGCAGTATAAGAAACATTTCTGTCAAGTTTGGTTTAAAATGGTTTAGTTGTTTTGGAGATGTCATTTGAAGCCAAATACTGACAAAAATCTATTTTTAGCTCTGGTGGTCATTTTGCTCAATGCAGCAAAATAATCTAAGCAATTTAATAGAGGGCTATGTAAGAAATATTTCTGTGAAATTTGGTGAAAAATTACCTTGCCGTTTAGGCAGAGATGCTGTTTTATTCTTTTTCTATTTTTAGCTTTTGCAGGACACTAAATTGTTAGAATACCCTAGAATAAAACAAAGTTTGTTAGGCATCTTTTTTAAAATCTGAACCTCACATTGGAAATGTCCTAGAATAAACTCTTCAAAAACAGGTCTGGTCGGGCAGTAAAGAGGACGTTGAATGAATTTAAACTGTTTTCTTATGTCGATATTCTAATGTAATATATACAGGGTTTCCATTTGACCCCTGTAGATGGGTTTTGACCCCTGAAATTTCATAAAGAGCCCATTTTGACCCTCAGGTATTTTGATTGAAGGGTCATTTTGTCTTAAAATAAGGTATATTTTAGCTTAAATGCAGGTATTTGTGAGTGCAGTTCTGTAAATTTAGTTGCATTGCATGAAAAATGACCCTTCCGTTTTTGGAACTAGTGGAACCCCTGTATATACCAATGATATAACCATAATAGAATGACGTATCTGAAACTTAACCATAATAGAATGACGTATCTGAAACTTAACCATAATAGAATGACGTATCTGAAATTTAACCTTAATAGAATGACGTATCTGAATTTTAACCATAATAGAATGACGTATCTGAAACTTACCTCATGTCAAATTCAAACTTTTGTTCTAACATTGCACCCAAGAAATAAGGGGAAAATGAAATTTAAACATTTATGGTTAAATAAAGTACCCGTTTAAAGCTGACTGATAAGAAATGGTTCTTTGTTATCCAATTATACCCATTGTGATCCATTTAAGTTTTGACCAATTATTTAACCTAAACTAGAAGAACCAGTACTGAATTCCTCTCCACGATGGTGTGAAATGTTTCTGATATAAAGATTAATTGGCTATGAACTATTGTTTCTTCCGGTATTAATATTAAATGCATAATTGTGTTAATTGTCACTTTTTACCAAGGGTCTAGCTTTTCTGCTTTATCTATGCAACTTCTTGTGATTGAAAATATTGTATGGTAAAATTAAATAATGCTTATTCTCCTGCAAGCTGTATTTGATGGAGTTTCAACGTATATGATTATTTCCTTATTTATTCTGAATCAACTGAATTAGTTACCGTTTCAGTGAACAGACACTGAATGACAGCTGTGCTTCAGTCTGGACTTGTATCGCGGGAATTGACTGAAAGTAATCTGTCTTTACGGAAGCTTATTTGTGGTGGCTGTCTAGACACGTTAGATTGCAGAATTACTCTTAGTTTAATCAGCTTGAATTCGAAAGTGACTGCGCGTAGCCCTTAGCAGTTTTTATCACTTTTATTGTATCGAAGAGGAGATGGTTTAGGCAGCTATTATAAACAAGTTTATCTTAGTAGTACCCTAGTTTGATCTTCTGATATTTGAGAAGTAACGATATGACATTTATTAATTTCTATTTCATTGATTCTTGTCAGTTGAATGTGATAATAAACTGTGGTACTGAAAAGTCTTATTGTGTTGTCTTCATTTGTTTTATTCCCAAATATGTCAATTATTGTCATACTTTTGTTATATTCCAGATTTACATTTCATTTGTTATATATTCCAGATTTACATTTCATAACAAAGAAAATAATTTTGATCTTACCTTTTCAGCAACAAAAATACCAGATATTATTATATGAATTTGATACTTACTTCATTAGAGAAATACAGAATAATTTGAATGGACGATTTATTATTAGATTATTATATCAGTTTTATATTCTTCTTTCTTTTTTCAGTGATAATTGTGACCTTGTCAGATAAAGAGAAAACGACATACGACATATGTTTGAAGGTATGTCATAGTTTAAATTCATACCATAGGTTACGTCTACGTACTACATACACAGAATATCGTATGGCATAAAACTGAAGGTATATTATGGTTTTGATCCATATCTTAGGTGACGTCTACGTGCTACATTCACAGAATATCGTATGACATAAAACCGAATGTATGTTGTGGTCTAGATCCATATCTTAGGTGATGTCTCCGTGCTACATACACGGAATGTCGTACGACATATAACCGAAGGTATGTTATGGTCTAGATCCATATCTTATGTGATGTCTATGTGCTACAAACACAGAATGACGTACCACATATTACCGAAAGTATGTTATGGTCTAAATACATACACAGAGAGTCGTACGACATATAACCGAAGGTGTATTATGGGCTAAATCCTTACCTTAAGTGATGTCAATGTGCTACATAAACAATACGTCGTACGATATCATATAACCATAGATTATGTTATGGTCTAGATCCATATCTTATTGATGGCTACGTGCTACAAACACAGAATGTCGTACGACATATAACCGAAGGTATGCTATGGTCTAAATCTTTACCTTAAGTGATGTCTACGTGCTACATACACAGAACGTCGCACGACATATTACCGAAGGTATGTTAATGTTTAGTTTCATCTCTATCTGACTTAGGAAAACCTTATTTAAATTTAAGAACACTATCATTTCTCACGAATATTACTGAAATAGTATTCTCGTGAAATCTACAAATAACAATGTCTTTATTTGAAAACATTGCTTTTTTCTGTCAGCTAAAATGCTTACCTCGCCGTTAAGTCTTCAGGAAGACATTCAATGTAGGTAATAAAATTGTCTGACTAGATGACAACTGATTGAATAATTTTCAATTAACGAAACATTAACAATCCCTAGTCTAGCCTTAAGCAGACAGACTTCCGTATTTAGCGAAGAATAAAATACGTGTAATTTGGCCAAATCACTAGGTCGAAAGTGATGGCCAATTTTTGGACAATTTCCCCAAATGCCACGGAGCTTGCATTGATTTATCACTTTTAGTCTTATATGTTTTGGTTGGAAAAATTGGTTATTCTATGGTGTTACATTATGTAAGTCTTTTCCTATTGTAGAGTTGATTTGTTAAAAACACACACTGAATTAAATGACCCTATACACTAATGGGAGGCATGAGTTTCCTATAATTCTCGTCAATGAAAATTGCAAAAGTCTTTTTATTGTAACCCTCTACCGCAACACACGAAAATGCCAAACGACACAAGACAACGCGACGCGACGCTCGAAAACGCGAAGCAACACTAGACAATGCGACGCGACATTTATTGAAATATCGTATCACGTTGTCGTGAACGCGACGCGACACCGCGACAATGCGATACGTCGCACAACAATGCGAAGCGAGAATGCGATATTTCGCGCTTTTATAGCGCGACAATACGAAATGAAATCGCCATATTTCGTTTGACATTGTCGAGCGTCGCTTCGCATTGTCGAACGTCGTATCGCATTTTCGCAATGTCGAGTCGCGATGTCGAGCATCTACCTCTTAGCGCGACGGCGACATTTTAATAAGCCTCAACAGGATTCTGTAATAACATGATGAGAAGACAAGAATGCGATCACCCGAAATTACTACGCCACAGCACTAAAACACGATGAAATGACGCGCTATTAATATCGCGCTATCGTATTGTATCTTTGCGACTATGCATCGTGTTATCGTTACTTCGCCTACTGAACCCCAAAGACGCTAAGATGCAAAGTTGCGACAACGCGATGCAAAAATGTGATATTAAAAGGGCGTCCGTATTTTCGCTTTTAGGACGCCAGAGCTAAACTACGACAGCCCTAACGGGGCACTGTACATTACGTCTTATTTAGTGTAGAATGAAATACGGAATGAGAGCACAAAATGTTCTGTGTTTTATTTTTATTGTTGGACGTACACTGTGAAATTGTCATTATTATGAAATTTTTAGCATAGTTGTGACATAATGACTATTGGCCGCGCACCCGCTAGTTCTGTTATCTTTTTCCCCTTCTTATTCAGTTTTTAACAACATTACATCAATTAATAAATATGTAAAAAAATGTCAGTCAAACGTTTTAATAAACATTTGTTAACACTCAACATGTGACCTTAGTGATAGGTGATTGAGAGTTCTTATTTGTTTTTGTATAAATGGATATAATGTTCAGATTACTATAAATCACGATTCGAAGAAATTAATAAATGCACATGGTATGTGTATAAATACAGAAAGAACAGTTTTTATCATATTTATGAGCAGACTAAACGTATCTGTATCACAAGTACCGTGTACATCTACTCCCAAACTGAACGAAATACTTTTTATTTCTTCTTCTTGTATATTTTTGTGCAAATTTAGAATTTCTGCAGTTCTATGTTTCTTACTGTTCCTTTGGAAAAAAAAAAGCCCGAGGAAATTTCATTATCTTTATATTCAAATTCACTATTAAATCCATATTATATGGAACTGTAAAATCCGATACCAGTTACTGTGGATGTATAATGTCAGTTTACCAGAAGGTTAACTAGTGGACTTGAATGTGAATTATATCGTTTGTAATACAATAATGGCTTATCGTTTTTATTCTGTACTTAGATTATTACCTGAATACGAATAGAATGAAACATTCTACTTGTAATTACTTGCTTCCTTAAAACTGATTTTTTTCCTTAAGATAAATCACAATCACAGAAGCGAAATTTAAAACCGACAGGAGTACCTTAAATTTAAAAATACAGAATAATGCTCTTGGTTATATGCACTCATGTAATAAACAGGAGGACTTTCTATCTGACAGAACTAATCAGAACTAAGATGTTTGAAAAAAAGCTTGTATAATAGAAAGGTTTTGCTCGCTTATGTTTAAGCTCGAGTTAAATCGTATGGGCACATTTGTATATTTGAATCAGTTTATTTATGCCAGAAACCTCAAGTTATGATTCGTATAACCGATCGTTTTGAAAATCGTGTTGGAGATTTGCGTCCTCAAAAAGTACTTGACAGCAGTTTTAATATCTAGAACCTTTCAAATGTTGTTGCTTAGGCCTAAATGATGGCCTGCTATGCTATCAGCTTGTTTAACCTTTATCTTAATATGTTTGCTAAATGTAAAGTTGTGATTGTTGATCTGAGAAAAATATTTCATATAGGATTGTCAGTATCTACAATAAACACAGGTTATAAGTGATGTTTGATTCATTAGTAAATGTCACGAATAGCTGGAAATTTTAGTAATCGATAATAGATTTCCTGCGACATTGTAAAATGTCGTAGGATGTATTTTAAATATTGATTACAATATTTTGCCTTGATCTAATCATTTTTCTAGGCAACTCAATTAGATGTGGAAATGTTTTAAAGAAATATTTACTGACTTAAATTCAATTGCGGTAGGCAGCTGGTAAAAATCGATACAAACAAGCACTGTGTGTATGTAATGGCGAATCTCATGAAAAAATTAGTGTCTTTGGGAATATGAACCGAACGAAAATTGCTACATTTAAAAAAAAAAAGATGATAGTACCCGGAATCTACACTACTGACTAAGAAATTAACAAGTAGTAATGAAGAACTTGGCAGTATTTTAAAAATCGAGGGTAGTAATTCTATCAATATAACTGAAAGACAATTGTATTATGCACAAGGCATATTCTTAGTTAATACGTGCTTAAAAATACTTAAAGGGTGAACTTGGTGACGATTCTATCGTTGAAAAAAGGCAATCAAACATACAGAGCTGTTCTCGGCATTCCATGGCATTCCATGTTTGAACAGACTGAAACTACAAAAAACGTTAGAATGTAACGTTTAAAAATGCCATAGAAGATCTGAAAAATTATTTGAATGACATTAGAAGAGAACTTTATGTTTATTAGTTTTATTTCTTATGTTTTCATCTGTACCTTGTCATGAAGTTTGTACTTCTTAGGGGTGCCTAAAATGACTTCTTTCAAGTGTGTACCCTAAAGTTCTTGTAGGGCTTACAAATTATTCATCAAGCAGACATATGCACAACTTCATATATCATAAGGTTTTACAGATAGAGGCCATCCGTGTTACAAAAGTACAAAACATTTTTTACAGTTTGAAGACAGTGTTCGAGTTTGATTTTTAAAGTTATTACTAAAATTCCTAGTTGTTTCAGTGCATCATACGGTACAAAAACGGATAAACAACAGATCTTGTTGACAGTCATGTATATAAAGTAAAAGAAAGAGCGTTTCACAGTAACGTATATAAAGTAAAAGAATTCCATCACTGGAAAGAGCGTTTCAATATCTGAAACAATTGCGTATGTATTAATTGTTTATATACAATATAGAACAGCATTATTTTGTCAGTAATGTAATGTAAATATATAAAAGCTTTTATTGTTACTTTATTATTATTATATACTAGAGATTTACTTGTAATACCATAACCAAACATATCATATGTGAAATCTGTCAAAGAGCTGTCTGTCACTGAGTAGTTATATAAAATCTTCAAACTTGTTCCTATAAAAGATAAAAGAATGACCGTTTATTAGAGTAAAAAGTATATATATTAGGGCATTTGTAGCTGACAACGGTAAGCAGGTGAGCAAACATGTTCATGTTACTTTCCATGTCAATTAAAATGTTACAGAATACTAATTATAGATAATGCAGAAAGAAAGTCGTAACTTCACGTACATTTAACAAGAATGGCTCATCCATACACTTAATTATTAACTGAAACATAAACGTTGGCATTGTGATTCAGAGGCTCTGGCAAAATATTCGAAACAGAAAATGGTCCTGATGCAAACCTTGTTTTGGCATTATATCACACCATTTAAAATCATAGTAGTTCATACCTTTTTTTCTGCTCTTACAAATTGTTTACTTGTTTTAAAATAAAAAAAATACTACGTAATGTCAATATGATTTGAATAGTGTTCTTAATTACAGAGTGAAATTGAAACCCAAAAAGAGTAGAAGTTCTTATTTAAGAAATCCTGAAGCAGTAACTTTTAGTATGACAAAAAAATCTTACATTATGAACAGGTTTGATTGTCAAGACGACATGTCTTAAGCAATCGCTTTAATCTTATAGAAGACTAGAACAAAAATAGAAAAAGAAAACTGTTGAATCTCCCTAGACTTTTACCGATTTTGACACTTTAGTGTATACGTCAGTCCTTCATTCTTGCTTATGCACTGAGAACTGAAACTGTTTCAAATCCTTCGCCATGATAAGAAAAAAAAATCTATCACGAATGTTAGTTGAATTTGGTAAGTGCGGTTCTTGTGATAAAAGAAAGTAAGTCCAGAACGTAAAGCGCCTTTCAAGAATCTTGGGCAAAATATGATCTATATATTTTGAAGTTTTTGTTACGGTGTAGATTTCACCAACTGTAAAAAGGGTTTCCAATTTGATTTTCTAAATATTAGATAAAATGCTTTATTATAATTAAAATTAGATACTATTGCTAAACACAAGCTTACAGACGTTTTATTTTGTTATCAGTGTTGGAAAATTCGATTTAAGAATTATTACATTATAAAACGATAATTCAAATACATGTTTCCTAAACTTCCTTAATAATTAGATTTAAGTCAGCGGCTTTTACGTTATGTGCAAACTGGAAACAGAACAGGACAAAACTCAATTTATTTTCTCGGAATTTCCCATTGAATCCATAAAATGGTTTATATAAATCACACACACACACACACGCACACACACAGTCCAAGAAATAATCTGAAATTACATAATAATCTGAAAAAGGATAGATTCCAATAAAAAGACATCAAAATTCTGCTACCAGTGGTTTTCGCTTAATAAACGACCAATCCAAAAACCTAGACGTCCAGAAGAGATAGATTTTGTTTAAATACAAAATCTCCAAGCATTGTTTACTGCTTTGATCTGTGTGTACCGATTTGCTCCTAATCCAGCCCTAAGGGATGGATCCCAACTCGCTACGGACGATTGACAAACATGTTACGCCTATGAAATAGACTATTGTCAAAAGATCCAATCAGACTATGTTCAAAAATCTTTGAAATGGATTATAATAAGTGCTCAAAGAAATGGTCGAGCGAAATAAAAACGATAATGTCAAGTATTGGATTAATAGACGATTATAACCAGTTACCTGTTTATATGACAAATGTGCATGTTTAAATTAAAAACTATTATGTTGATATTTGGTCTAGTGATTTACGATCAATGCCAAAGCTGCGAACGTACAGGCAATTTAAACTAGATTTTGGACTAGAAAAATATCTGAGCATTGATTTACAGAAAAACGAAAGATCATTACTCGGTCAATTTAGGTCTGGCATATTGCTTTTAAGGGTAGAAACGGGGCATTATTTTGGCGAATCTGTGGACTCTAGACTATGTAGACTCTGTGACTCTTTTGAGGTGGAAGATGAGTGTCATTTTGTTTTAAAATGTCCTGCTTGCAATGACATCAGAATTAACTGTTCTGGGAATGTTTTAAATTTTGAAAAGTTTGTAAATCTTTCAGACAATGATAAGATATCTTTCGTAATGCAAAATAATATCAGACAGTTGTCCAAGTATTTTGTTAAGACATTTATGGTTAGGAAACGCACGCTATAAGTTCGATTCCTAATCATCTAAACTCGGATACATACGCATAGGCTAATACCTTGTGTTTACCTTGTTTGTGTTTCTTAAATTATTTAAGATATTGAATCTATATCTATATATTGTAATATACCTGCTTATAGAACTTCACACTCTCGCATATTGTTATTGTAATGTCTACTTTTTGAATTTATATACATGTACTTTTCTATGTAAAGGTGTCTTAATGGCCCGATGGGCCGGATGTTAGTACTACTTTATTTAAATATATACTGATGATAAATGTTATGTAATACACACGTCACTATAATAAATAAATTACTTACTTATTTACTAACTTACTTACAGCTTTTTATGTCTGAGTTCTACAAGTATGTCCACAATCACTGTACTGCAATCTATTAAATCTTAAAACATGTAATTTTAGCTCTTGAGATATATATCGATACAAACATTATAAACGATCAAACGGTCTTTCTTATCTTAGTAAAGATAAACTAGCGTTCTTTCCTCTTTGTCAAATGCTGGAAATCTCTTATTGCGAGATTATTTAAGTTTTGTTTTGTAATTACTTTCAATGTAGCACTGAGGTACAAACACTGAGTGTCTTTATTTAAATCTTTTGCCTATTACTTGTATTTTACATCAATTTTAATGAATATGAATAATATTTTTAAAACAAACGAGTTGGCAAATATGAAAGTTTTAGCTTTAATCTCAAACTTTTTAAGCATTTGTTAATAACTGTATGCATGTGTGCATTGTTACAACAGTGCACTAACCGTTCTGTTTGTCAGTTGATGAAACTATTTTATAAGCAAATATAAAGACAGTCATACTAGCATACGTTAGTGTAATTACTCTTACGATGATGCCAGTCGCTTAGTAAAAGAAATGGGAAAGAAGTTACTGATTTTTCTAATGAAATCTTTAGCCCTGTATATTCTTATGATCAACCACTTTCCTTCATTATGTCTTGAAACTAAAAGGAAATTTCTGTTGGAATTTTTTAAAGAAACCTCAAGTCCGGAAACAGAAGCAAGAAATCCAGCTGTTCAAATAGGACAAAATGTCTTGCTTCTCCTTTCTTGAGTGTTAAAGAATGCTTAGTGCCAATGATTTGCATCTTGCTTTTACCCAATATAGTAATTCGTATACCAAACCATAAAACCACCACCATTACACACACACACACGCGCGCGCACACGCAATCCCTAAAAAGTAACGACTTTGATTGACTTTGGTTTTTTTTAATAGGAACTGTCAAATGTTTTACATATTTCTCTTCTGTTTTCTTTTTGGAATATCGAGACTATTTCTTTAGTATTTTTTTTATTTCATAAACATAATGGCTTTTTTCTATAGAGGAACAATATGTAGAATGACAATTATCCCAGGACGACTTTATTCTTTCTTATCTAGATTACTCGAATTAAAACAATAAATATAACTTATATGCTTGCTTTTCTGTGCTCGTCTATCAAATACTAAGTAATTCTGCAACTTTCAGAGAACGCATTGTTAGCCCAGAAAATCACGAAGCAATAAATTAATTCAAAATGACTTGATATGTCAGTAACTTTAAACAGCATATTGGCGGAACATTTCTGTTTATCAGTTGGATCTTTCTCTTGCTATTATGTTTGTGAAGGAAATGAATTGTAAATAAAAAACAAATCGCAACCAATATGATTTAGTTTTAGTGATCTGGCCGTCCACTAATGTTTTATAAGTCAGAAGCCTCAGAAGAATTGCTTGTAAACACCGTCTATCTTTTATTTTTGTTATATTTATCAAATATCAATACAAAGTGCACGATATGCCATTAGATTTCTATGGACTTAGACGGATTAAATACAGGATAATATATGAAATCTTAAAAAAAACCAACATAACCTAAACATTAGGATTATTTGTCGTTTCTTTGCAATATTTCGCCGCCCCGAGGGTCCAATTTGTGTAAAATATTTAATTTTTGAAAATCTTCTTTTAAGAAACCATAAGCTTCAGACGTTAGAAATTTTGCATGGGGCATCATCTAGAGGTCCTCTACCAAGGGTGTTCAAACAATACCTCTGGGGTCATTAATGGCTCTGTCCCAGAGTCTTTGATTTTACAAAGGCTTATATAGGAAAAACTTTTTGAATCCTTTTGTCTGAAATTGTATGCCAAAAAGCGTAGATATTTTATATGTAGCATTGTATAGTGGATACATACCAAGCTTATTCAAATTATGTCCCTTGGGTTAAGGTTGGCCCCCGCCTCAGAGTTCTATTTGTTTAAATATATGATCTTTGAAAATCTTTAATTCAAAACCTGCTATTTTGTTTCTGAACAGCTTTAAGTAGAAAGATTGTTTATGTAACAGCTGCTATAATATTCCAGATTAAAAGTTTTAATTAATCAGGACCAGGAAAATGTTATTAATTAAATCAAGTTTGAATTATATTATTAATCATAGTCCGTGATACGGGCGTTCAGAAACGTTCATTATTTACACATGGTTATCAAAAAGTGTAATCGAACAGATACATAACTGCACTAGTAAGTTTTCTTTTATCTGTTAGCAACTCTCAGATATGCCTTGTGGTGCTTCTCGAAACCGACGTGCTTTTTCAAATGCAAATCAAACAGTTTGTTCGGGCGGCGCTGTTTGCAGTGTAACGTTTGTCATATGCTTTTGTTTCTGAAGGTGATGGTTTTATGCGGGCCTCATATGAATGAAATTTATATATATACACAAATCAAAGGAATACTTTATTATCACAATAAGGTAGTTTGGCCATTGAATCGCTGTCACACGACTTCAGAGAAAGAGAACATTAAACTTTATTTGTTCACGACTATTTCTATAGTGACTGGAAACCGTGTCTTAGTTTTAAATATAATTTGCTAAAGGTAGCATTTTCCTAATTATGTCCGATTTATGTTTTTCAATATATTTAAAAGCCTGGTAGCATTTAATATTCCAAATGCCATATTCCATATTTCCATTTATAAACCATTGATAATGAAAGAAAAAAAAGATCTCGTGATAAACAAAATAAAAAATGTAGATGAGCAGTTTGGCTGGTTTTCAAGAAAATATGAAATGTTTATTTTAATATTTATAGTAATGACAGAGCCATGATGTTAACGTGGAAAATATGTAAAAGTATTCCACTTTGTGTTACATGACATAAAGATTCGAAACAATAGATGGCTGATTCTAAAAGTTTGGGTCCCGGCGTTGGACTTTCTACAATAACGTAAGCTTCCCTGACCACTTAAAGCTATTGTCATTTTTAAGGGCAGCTATTGAAGTTGACTGGATCGTGACACAAATTTTTATTTTGTCCTGAAATGTGTCTAATACAATAAATGAACGAATCGTCCAGCTCTTCGACATTTGGTGGTTATTATTATAATCAGTTGTAATGGCATTGCCCTTAATAAAATAGAATAAATTATTATTAAATTTAATTAAAGTTTTGTTAAGGAATAAAATATTTGTTTTTACTTTTGAATCAAGCTCTTTTTTACAGTTTTCTCTTACTGCGTTACTCGCAAATGACGTAACAGACAACATGGTGTAAGAAATTCTTTCTAGGGATGCTTTTGGGAGTTCTAAACAATACTCGCACCGAAAGGTGGGATGACAAAACACAACAAGAATTGATTTTGCAAATTTCCCCTAATGTATCCTACGACTTTTTTCTACGCCCAAAAGGCATGATGAATTGCTCAAACACAAGACAATCATTATTCTTGCTTACCTACAAGACCTGGAAACTCATTACATATTACCTTAACTATCAAAATTTCAGAGAAACAAAAAAGAAAAGCTTCAACACAAGAAAACTACAAGCAAGACCGACACACATCTTACCAATCTGAATTAAGCATCCGATATTTAACATGAAATATGCAAGGTACATAAAAGGTGTTAAAAAAAAGCTTTCTGCTGCGCAAAATGCAACATATTTAGTGTATTACTGTATACTAATTGCTTGAGTTGCAGTCTATTTATGAACAACACAACCAGACCGGTAAGTTTTTATTTTCATGGTCTGTCATGAATATTCAATGTGTTGTAATGAACACACAAAAAATCGAATTACCACTATACATAAAACGGTTTATCTCAATGTTATCTTGTTCATACAAGAATGAAACACAAAAACTGTGCGTTTTTTTCCGTTTTTTTTCTTGCCAATTTGACAAATCATTCACACAGCATGAGTTCCTTACATGAGTTCTTAATTCAAATTCTAATCAGTAAAAAATAACTATTTTTGGCCAGCGTAAAGTCTTTGGCATGAAAGTCTTCTTTTCTTAAATGCCAACCTTAATACACGGCATTTAATTAATCTGGAACGACAGCTTGTGTTCGTACATATTTCATTAGAATTCTATCATAACCACTGGCATTTCTGTATAATAATATATCTTCACTATATGGTAATAATAATCAGAGGAAAATTTACGTTAGCAATAAGCATCATCGATTTTAAATTAAGGTTAAAACTGGTATGGCTTACTAATTCCTAGATGAGATTAAAACATCTATACCTGAGAGTACATTCACGCATGATTGCGACTTTGGTTATTCGTAATTTCCAGGATGCTTGATGGCTCAAGTTCCTCACGTCGATTGACTGGAAATGATTGCTTTCCATGTGTGATTAAATGTTATCGACTATTTAGTACACCTGTTACATCAGTATATCTCTCGCACAACATATTCCCAGTAAATTAGTTAACATGCTTTTTTGTTTTTGTTTTGTTTGTTTGGTTTTGTTTGTTATTTATTTCTAGACAATTTCACGATTATTGCTTCATCTGGGCAAATTACTACTTAACTAACCTTTTCACACCTCAGACAAAATACAAACAAACCCAGAATAGATATACAAATGGTTGTATCATCATATCTCTTTATCACTCTTTTTTTGGTTTGCCATTTCGGCAGCAAAAGAAAAGTCGAATGGAAGTATCTCTAAAAGCATTTTAATTCATTTTATTTGTTTTTTCGTTTTTAGTTTTAGCTTTTCCATGAACAGCAATGGATGTTAACATTAATTTCCAGAGCTGGTGTGATATACTTAACGGAAGACGTCAATAAACTGCTTCAATTACCGTTTAATGGTTTGCATGGCACATTTCGGGGGAAAATAAATATTGCCATGTTCCGGTCTTTTATGAACTTTTCACGTTTGATTATGGCCATGACGTTTACAACAGTTTTAATGGCAGTTGGAGATTACAGACTTCCAGTGTGGTGAAAAGGGAACATATTTGGCTCTGATCTCAGACTAAACGTGTCCGTTCAGCTCCTTGAAGCTGCAAGTTATAGATCTGCATGAATTAGAAACCACAGGAAAATGTTTATTTTGTGCAAAGTACTTACTTATCTTCTTTCATGACAGTATTTCACACAAGCACAATAATGTTTCTCAAGTACAGTTTGATTTCAAATGCCATTTTCATTGTTCTTGCAATCGAGGAAAATAATGTGATTTTTTATTCATTTATGAACAATCAGACTTCATTCCCTTTGCAGATGTTTTCATAATTCATAGGTTGAGTTTTTTTGGAAGTTCATACATTAAATGTCTGGACTGCTTTTTCAATTCAAACTAGTATTTCAAAGGATATACTCAATTATACTTTTACATTTTCTACACATGTACTTTAGAGAAGCCTTGAAACAGCATCCCGAAGAAGTGTCTTTGCAAGACAGATCAAATATCTTCTAAAAACATTGACCCCCACCCCGGACACAAGAGATGTTTGTAAATCATATATGCCCCCTAGCGCCTTATCCCTAGAGGCAACCATGAAGTTTTGAGGAGCTGGGACCAAGTGTTCTATAGTTATTGATCGGAAACCATTTTGCTATTCAAGAACACTGTGACCATGGCCTTTGACCTGCTAACCTGAACAACTAAAGGGCTCATCTACAAGTCATGAACAACTTATATACAAAGTTTGAGAAACATGGGCCCAACCAAGCGTTCTACACTTATTCATCGGAAACCATTTTGCTTTTCAAGGTCACTGTGACTCTTGACCTTTGACCCAATGACCTAAGAAACAATAGTTGTTATCTACTGATAATGACAAAACTACGTATTAAGTCTGATGAATCTTGGCCGAAGGACTTGAATATTTAGCAGAAACTGTTTTGCTTTTCAAGGTGACCTTGACCTTTGACCCAATAACGCTAAAACTACTTAGATCGTCTAACTGACATGACCAACCTTTTTATGAAGTTTTGAGCAGCTGGGCTCAAGCGTTCTTTAGTAATTGATCGAACACTATTTTGCTATACAAGGTCACTGTGACCTTGACCTTTGATCTAAAAGCTGTATAGGTCATTGTCAATCGTTCTATAGTTATGAATTGAAAATCATTTTTGCTTTACAAGGTCACTGTGACCTTAGCCTTTGATTCGGTGACCTACAAAACTATAAGGGTAATTTACTTGTCATGGCCAACCTACACACTAAGATTGAATGACCTGGGACCAAAGGTTCTGTAGTTATTGATCGGAAACCGTTTTGCTATTCATAGTAACTGTGACCTTGACCTGTGACCTGATGACATGGAAACTAAAGAAATCATCTATCGGTCATAGCCAACCTACACATTAAGTATGAAGACCCTAGAACCAAGTCTTCTATAATTATTGATCGGAAACCGTTTTGCTTTTCAACGTCACTGTGACCTTTGACCTTGCGGCCTGAAAAACTGTTTATTTATAAGGGTTATCTATTAATTATCTCCAACCTAAAAACTATGTTTGAATAATCTGGAACCAAGGGTTCTATAGGGTTTGATCGGAAACTGTTTTGCTATTCAAGGTCACTGTGATCTTGACCTTTGCCATAGTGAAATGAAAAGCTATAGTGGTAATTTATCGGTCATGACCAACCTATATACTAAGCTTAAACAACCTAGGACCAAGGGTTCTTCAGTTATTGATCCGAAACCGTTTCGTTTTGTTATTCAATGTCAGTGTGACTTTGACCTTTGACCTGTTGGTGAAAAAAACTTTATAGGGATCATCTACTGGTCATTACCAACCTACTCACTAAGTTCGAACAACCTGGGACTGAGGGTTTTAAAGTCATTGTTTGGAAACTGTTTTGCTCTTCAAGGTCACTGTGACCTTGACCTGTGATCTGGTGATGTAAAAAAGTACAGGGGTCATTTACTGGTCATGTCCAACCTACATACTAAAACTGAATAACCTGAGACCAAGCAATCTATAGTTATTGATCGGAAACAATTTTGCTATTCAAAGTCACTGTTGCCTTTGATCTGGTGACCTGAAAAACTATATAGGTTATCTACTAGTCATGACCAACCTACACACCAAATCTGAGGAATGTGTGTCCAAGGGTTCTCTAGATATTGATCGGAAACCAAAGTGCCTAATGACCGACCGACCGATCGACATTTGCAAAACTTTTTGCCCTGTCATCTTGAAGGGGGGCCATAATTAAATAACTCGTTTTAGAAGATTACCGATACTTCATTGAGTTTTGAATTCCCTTGGTGATTTCTACATCCATTTTAAAAGGCACTGGTACCGGTATTAGTATACAATTCAAGAGGTACTGTAATTGGAACTGCATTGGCAGACTACTAGAGCAGGCTTGGAAATAAAGGCAAACATTAAATTTTTTTGGTAAAAAAGAAATTCTAAACGCTTTTTCCATGCTGAGATTAGGAACAGTGTTTGCCAGTTTTGCCTGCAAATTATCTAGTTAAAGTACTAGACAGTTGAAGGAGTCGGTTTCACTAAAATCCAATTTGACTCAGTGGACTTGTTAAAAACGTGAAGAGGATTAAGTGTTGTAATAACGTTTATCTTGTAAATGTCACAGGGAATAGTTATTTCTTTCGAAAGAACAAATCGAAAAGATATTTTGAAATAAAATTTGACACCAATATTTAATCTAATGACGTTCTAAGTACTTTTGCATTCATGAAAACATGGCAGTTGTGATTATCAAGAACTTTTTTCTGAAACACACAGCGTACTTTAGCCCATGGTCAACCATGGTTCACAGAGCGTTGGCTTGCCAATCACACGAATAGAGAATTTTTTTTGGATAGATATAATACAAAACAAACAAAAAGCATTCATATTTGAAATTTTCTTAAATGTTGTGTCTTTGTTGACCATGGTCAAATATTGGTCACTAATCCTTGGTTATTGTCAACCATATATGATTTAACATTTAGCTGACTATTCAGCTACTGCAGTGTAAGATAAATTATATATTTCTGTTTTTGTTGCTGTTCAGTTTTATGTTGCAAAGAGTCGTTGTTATGTTACTTAACCTTAAACACACTTAAAATATTTCTCTATTGATTATTTCGTAAGCTTGAAAGAAGTTCCACATGTAAATTATATAGGGGCTTATTCAATTATTTTCAAGTTGAATGCAAGAATCCAAGGATGCAGAAGCCAAAATGGAAGATAGAATGACAGTAAAATTAAAAGTCATGAGTTTATAAAATGTGCTCTTCAATAGACAAAAGGATATTATCTCTGCCACTTTAAATTTATTAATATATCAAACTAGAATTCGAATTTTCATATAAGGTTTCCTATTTGAGAATCTACCTTAGTTTTCGATCAATCTGTATTAATGTTAAGGCTGGAGTTTCTCTAAACTAAACTAATGCTTTTTCCGAACAACTTAAGTTTAACCCCTGTATGAAATGTTTACGAAGCTGGGACATATCGTTCAACCGATTTCGCGAACGGCCGTTGATCTGAGAACGACGGCAGGCTGTGTACATGTCGATATTTTGGTGCAGATGAGTATTTGCTTGATTTGTACATGTTTTCCGAAAGTTCTTGGCATGAACAGTTGTTCTAGGTGATTCCCTATTTTAAAAGGGCCCTTCTGTCGAAATCATGGTTCAAACAATGCTTTATTCGGCGTGAAATCCCACAAAAGAGTGCAAAATGTCGACTGAATGAGTCATTTGTTATGCTAGTGTCTCATAAAAATCGGCGACACCGACATCTCGGCGTCTTCCCCGATTTATGGCCCGTCGGCGGGAAAAACCTTGAAAGCGACATCGGTGCACACTGTTTGTCGAGCGGTCTCATTAATCTGACGTTCCCACGATGTCGGTTTCTTTGATCGCCGACGTGCAGCCACTTCAATCGGAGATCAAACGGTGATGACCTGTCGATTAGCCATTCATTAGTCACTGACTAGTGGAGATAGTATACTACTATATATACCCGGCGAAAACGCAAGTAATCGTTAATATATATCTCAGACTAGCCACGGATTATTTTGCGAGTGATCAATGGATAATCGATGGGCACACGGCGATATGTATACCGTCGGCCGTGACCTATCCGGGAGCCTGCAGTACATCGGTAGAAGCACGGCGAGATGCCTGCGACAAGTCCCCGATATTGACAAGCGAAAAAGAAATCTGAGACATCGGTATGGAGGGATAAATCGCCAGTAACCCGGCCGAGGGTCGGACGTGATCCGGCCGACCATCGGCGATTAGTCACTGATGCTTTAACGATTTCACGGGGTAGAAATTTTTCCTCCGATCGATCGGGAAATTTTAACTTGGAGGTAAGTTTTGCCGACATCTCGCCGATCTAAAAAAACACCTGTTTTTTTTTTTGGCCGAGGCGCAGATAAATCGACGATATATCGCAGACTACTCGCCGAAAATGCCACAGATTCCCCAAAAACTCGTCGTCACCCCATCGCCGACCCGTCGGACCTTTTATGAGACAGTGGCTTTAAATCGGCCGAAGATATTCTTTCTTATTCGCAAAACTGAAATACTTGATATATTCCAATATAAAGTGTTATCATTTCTCACTAATGATTCCACACTACAGCTTCTAATTTGCATTTTCAGCAAAGTTATTTACTAATGAAGTGGACATGTACTGAGGATTTTTGTAATGACCACCACCGTTAATCGAGAAACCAGTTGAACGAGTTGTGTGATTATGCTGATCTTTACCGGGTGTTTCAAAGTTCAGGGAATACTTCGACGTTAAACGTACCCCATGAAGACAATCAACTCTTTTTCACATGTTAAGTTAATTTAAATTCAATAATAGGTAATAAACTTAGCTTAAACTAAGCTAATAAGCATAGCTCCAAAGAGAAATAATTCTAACCAGAGATTATGCAGTCTGAATGATCAATCCATAAAATTAATGTTAATCCATTTGTTTTTCATGACACACTTTTTCCAATTATAAAGCAGGCATTGAAGAAAGAGGAGACGTAATTAAATCAATTTATAAAAGTAGATGCACGAGTAAATTAATTGACGACGAATGAAGTAGTTAAATCATAAGACGAAAGATGAAGTTAGGTTATTAAAAGATAACGTAGATGAAAGAAGAAAGAATGTTTTATGTGCGGCAAAGGTCGTAGTTAAAACCAGTTGACTAGTGAAGACGTAGTTTAATCTACTACAGTAAGAAGATGCATTTTAATCTATTAAAGAAAAAAAAACATTGTGAAATCTTTTGAGGACTGGAAACGTAATGAAGTCAGTCGACGAAAAAAGACATTTTCTACCTCTATCTGCTATTCGCCGACAATAAACAAAAAAATATCATATACATTAAATTAAATAAGAACGTGAGCCCGCTGACATCACTATGAAATATTTGTCATTGTTAACTTCGATAATTTTTTAATGTTTTTAGTCAAATATTTTAAAGGTCGCTGGACACGATTTTTGACCTCTAAATATTCATATGAGAGAAAAAATATATGTAAGACAGTTTTACAAAATTTTGCAGGTAATTTTCATCTTAAAGATGTTTTTGTAGCAAAATAAAAGCCATATATTACGCTGTTGGTCGCGCGCACCTGTCACGCGCGAAACCGGATGTGACATGCATTTATCTGTTGCCACTTGACACAGCTAACTAGACTGTTAACAAATATTTAGAATTATGATAGAAAGTGAAAATGTAGACTGAGTTTAGTTAAATAACAAAACTTAACAAGTTGAGCTGACATTATGAATGTACATCGATGAAATGTTTAAATAAATAATTTGAAATTTTGATGGATTTTGGAGGTCAATGAGCAAAACTAATATAGAGGCTAGTTCATTTGGGATTATAGAATTAAACAAGGTTTCCTTTCATAAAAAACGTTCTCTTTACAGTGAAGTGGTGTTAATTTGTCTTTGATACATTTCTCCTGAGATACGTGTAAGAAATCTTTGACTACGATTTTTTTTTTATATAAATGCGTATTTCAGAATATTTATTCTAGCAATTTCTGAAACAGAAAAAATGTCAAAGAACTAATAATATGTAAGAAAAAGCCCTAAAACTATGTCAAAATCATAAAACAAACAAACAAACAAAACATAGTATTTAAATTTCATCATAAATATTACATTAAAAAGTATTTAACTGCATTGAAGCTACTTAAGTAAAAATCACTGAGACATGCTAATTGGAAGAAACTTATGACATAATGTTTTCACAAGTGTGACTGATCAAAAGTAAAGCAAACAATTTATAAGATCACTCGCCATAAAATTTTGCGAGTTGTCTCAACTTTAACAGTGATTGGATCATAAAGAAGTGTTAACTGCTTTGTTTTGACAGCTATGCACAATATAGAAAGCCCATTTTGGGTAGGTTAATTTTCATAAATCCCATATTATAATGCGTGATTTATAGATCTTTGATATTTCACTTGAAATTAATTTTTAAGCAGACACAAATTCCTACTTAATGGACATACCTTATTATCATTCTTCAAACAATATCCCAACGTTAAAATAGTGTGAATTTTCATTCCAGTGAAACCAATGTTAACAATATAGGTCACCTAAATTCACTACAATTTTACTACACTTAAATGATAAAGGTTTTGTTTATGATGTAATCACCAAGAAGCAAGTGAGGAAGTGCAACACAACATATAAAACGTGTAGAAGATATTTTATATTGCATCATTGATAATTATGTAAAACCACACCACGGAAGAAACTGGAATCACATTTTCTGCTAAGGTAAAATTTCAACCAGTTCTACCGACCGAGTGTTATTTTTTGCATTTAAAAACGGATGCGTTGTGAGCAGTGTAATTCTGCATTACTGCCTCGTAAAGTAGGGATAAATCTACGTCACAGCCAAAAATAACGGCGGAAACTACCGATGTCGTGACGGAAAAGCCCGTCATCAAAAACACGTGTTTTTCTTATCAAAAGCAATGTTTTCATAATTTTGTAATTAAACCATTTTAAACAGTACATAGAGGATATATGTTTGTTTTTGTGGAAGATGAGAATTTATTTCATCGAGTGAACACCATATGTGATATTTTCACGAATGGCGCAGCCACGAGTGAAAATATCAACATATGGTGTTCACGAGATGAAATAAATTCCCATCTTCCACTAAAAAACAAACAAATTTTCTTTTTATTTTATGCCAACACGTCAAAAATGGGTATTTTATGACATTTTTACTCAGGGCCTTCAATAATTTCCCCATGGTGAGCCCCAAATCAGTTAATGCGTACTTTGGTTACTCTGCACAAAAAAAGTGCAGACAATCTCCAATCGAATGATAACTTTACTTCTGCTGAAATAAACTGAATACACTTTCATTAAATAACATTTATTTTTCTCTACACAGCTTATCAATATTTATTGAATTTTAGCCATACATACTTTAATTATAAAAGCGGATTAATACCGAGTAATATTCAATCAATTGAATTAAAGTCGGCCATATTGGATATTGTCCATGTGAGTTATGTAAACAAATTAGACATTTTAAATAATTTATGGCGAATTTCATCATTGTTCACAACTAGTTAGGCTCAGGAATTCAATATCATAACTGGATTTAACAAGGTAAATAAATTTCACTCGCTGTCACTGTCTGAAATACAGCGGATTTTCTTGTATTTACGTGGTGGGGAAATTCCTGAAGTTTCATCAAGCAGATAAAAAAGTAGTTCGGGCACAAAAAGTGTATTATCAAAATGGTAATTTCACTGATTCAAAACAGTGTATTATCACTTTTATCTCACTGATATTTCCCTATATTTCATTGGTAGGCATAAAATAAATTATGATTATTTTGATCAGGCAAAGTTGTTACAGTTGTGTCCAATGATCCTTAAAGGATTAAATTATCTTCTTTGATTTTCAGCTATGATAAAATAATAGATATTTGCTACAGCGTAAATTATTAAATAATAAACTAAAAATGACCCCATTGTTTTCTTTTTTACAGGGAAATGAACAGCGGAGTAAATCGAATGGCCAGACAAGGGCAACAACCGTCAAAAATGACATAGTAAATAGTGGACATACTTGCGCCTCTTATAAATATACATACGTTTCAGAGTGGAAATAGATTTTACAGTTTGAGTGATCTACCAACAAATATATCACGGTTTCGCGTTCAGATGCGATTTAATCACTCAGGTCTACAGTCTTTGTGATATTTGTACTCGAGAAATAAAACAATCAAGTATATATAAGAAATATTTAACTTGAAATGTACTTTCACTTATTCCAGATTAAATTCTTAGCCATAATAACATTTTGTACATTGTGTTTAACAATAATTAGGATATTGGTGAAAACAACGATACTTATTTATATGATATCTTCTTGTTAAAAATATCCTTCATCTTTTTTTCTTTTTAACGGTCTACTGATGAAGCAGTTTGTTCTTGTACTTCAGATCTGAAAAGTACGCTTCATCTTCATCTTTTCCAGCTCCATCACAGCAGGGGCTAGGGGATTTAAAACTATAATTCAATATTAACTAAAATATAAAATAAGACGTAAAAGCCGTACTTTTGTGTCAAAACACATAAATGTGAAGCAATTCAAAAGATTCTGGTGAATTTGCATCCACAGAAGTAATTTTTCTTTGAATTTCAAAGACAAAAGTCTGAGTACATGAACGAACGTTTTAACAAATATCTATTAATTTACCATGGATGTTATTCGGTCTATAAGAATATTTCTCTTAAATTTTTTGTTAAATATCGGTTTACAATGACAAATAAGAACAGCCGAAAGTAGTTTGCATGACGTCAGCAAGCGCGTATTTGTATTCAGCGTGATATAACATATAAGATACCGGTCAATTCCTTCTTTGTTTATTGTCGGCAGATTGCGGATAGTGTTAGAATTGTAAATTAGTGACAGTAGGTTTAATAGTACAAGTGTAATATTGACAACTTTTGTGGAAAGACTCTTAATCATTTTTTACTGTAAATTAATTCTGCTAAGTTCAATACTTGTTGCTATTGTGTACATAATACTTGTACTGTTAGAATTATATCTTGAAAATAAAGCGGCATAGCTTTTGCTAAAACTGGTGAAATAAGTCAATTATTTTGTGAAGGTATGCAAGTGCTCCAAGCAGCGATCAACAATGTTCTTCATGTAATTAAGATGACGCATGACATTTCCTTTATCTATGGGGGAAGTAAGTTATCTTGAAAACATCACAACATCACAAAAGTAATAAAGATCATAGATAAAGCATTTTCCAGGAAAGACTTTAATTAAGAAAGAATCCTTTGTGGAATAGATACTAATTATCTTCCTTTCGACCAGATCTAGATATGTCGCTTAAGCTTATCTACTTTCCAAAGAAATAATGTCTTACTTTTGCACTTGTAATTTGGAGATGTCTATATCTAAAGAAAGCAAACAGTCTAGCTTAACGTTAAAATAAATGTAAAATAAATACTGACCCCTGATCCTGGTGGAAAGTCTTAGGAAAAAGCAGAGGTTTGGAATAAGACATGTACAGACAAAAGACAAAAGACATTTTGTGCCTATACTTCCACTGTTATAGCAGCAGTAAAGAGAGGTTGTGGTACTAATATAATTTCTTAACAAATGATGCGGATAAAAGTTCTTTTTATTGAAATATAAATGGAAAAATGGTGGTTTTCGTTTAAGAACACAAAACATGCACTAACAAATGAAGACGGTCTCAAATTCTTTTTTAAGTCAACGCGTTGTGTAGGTGCCTCAAAGTTTGACTGGAAAAATAAACATGCAAGCTCTGCAACAGTTTTGCACCGTTAAATTTGACAGCCAAAACACTAAAGATTCAAGGGACATTAAAATGCTTCTTGAGTGCAACAGAGATATGAATGCAAACAAAATTAAATCCCCGTAGTTTCATTCTTTTTTAATCTGTGTTTTCTTCCGGTAGCTAGCTAGCCTTGAATTTGTTTTACAACTCACTCTGTTCGCATTATATCACTTAAAATATTGAAATGCTTCATTTTTTTATCCACCCGCCAAAGGCGGAGGGGATATTAGGAATGCCCTTCGTCCGTCCGTGCGTCCGTGTATCCGTGCGTCTGTGCGTCCGTCCGAAACAATTTTGTCCGGAGCATAACTCCAAAACTACTTGAGGGATTTTATTCAAACTTCATACACTGACAGAGCACATTGGTAGGTACTGCAGTGTGAAAGTGCAATAACTCTACCTTGCCTATTTTAAGAGTTATTCTGCTTTATCAAATTTACTTGATAAATTTTGTCTGGAGCATAACTCCAAAACTGCCAGAGGGATTTTATTCAAACTTCATACACTGACAGAGCACATTAGTAGGTAGTGCAATGTGCAAGTCCAATAACTCTACCTTGCCTATTTTTTGAGTTATTCCCCTTTATGAGATTTACTTGTTTACATTTTAAAAATCCCAGCATATACATGTATATCTAATTCTTGAATTCTTGAACTTATTATCCCCCCGCCAAAGGTGAAGCATTAACCATGTGTAACATGGCTCTTGTTTAAAAATGATAATGCACTGATTTTGAATCATCTTTTATCACGTGGAAAAGGGCGAGCTAAATATCTTAATAATGATTCATCTTTAAAAAGGTGATTGGAAATCAATGTTCACAAGGGCAATCAAATAGACTTTCTAAGTACGTACTTTTTTGTACACAGCCAAATATAATGCAAACAGACAAAAACAACAGAAGAAATTAATACGATACTAATCCTTGAATATAAACACAAAGTCTAACAACAAGAGGCATGGGCTTGTATTAAGAGACTAAAAACATATTTTTATAATTTTTGAAACTTTCTTCTGCAGTTGTCTTTGCAAGACTACAACAAATACAGTATCATTTTCCTGATTAATCACAACATTTTGTGTTTAAATGAACTACAACAGTCCCCTTTGTATACTAGCGGGAAAAAGAAACTGTGCATGGGTATAATATGCTATAACTAATGAGGTGTATAAGAAATCGCCCCCCAAAAAAATTCAACAGTGTTTTGTCTGACCTTTATTTAACAACAGCTCAATTGATTATGGTTATTGCATCGGCAGCGTCTTGGATAGACATCAGTTTTCACAGGCATTCTCTAAAAAAAATTCAGTCCATCAATTCCGTGTATGTCCACCATTGTAATCGACGCATGCTTGACAACTACGCTTCACTGATGCGAAAAGTGTGCTGAAAAATACCTGGGTAATACCATTCCGTATTCTTACAAGTGCACGTGACAGGTCAGGTAACTTCAATGGCTGATTTTAAAGGCAACGTAAGCGACGCTGTATTGCATCCGACACGTGTTCTATAGGCGACATATCCGATGACATTGCAGGTCAGGGCTGCACATTCACATTGTTCTGGAACAAGAAGTCGGTGACGACCCGCGCGACGTGCAGGCGAGCTTTATCATGTTGCTGCGTGGCGTTACGTTGCTGCACAAAAGAAAGGACGTAAAGCCGAATGATTTCGTCACGGTATCTGATGCCTGTAAGTGTGCCATCTACAACCACAAGAGCTGTTCTGGATTAGATGCCACCCCATGAGATGCCACACCATGACACTACTTCCGCCGAAAGGACGTCGTTGAATCACGCAACTGTCATGGAAACCCTCATCAACACGACGATACACTCTAGAACGACCGTCGCTGCTGTCGAGATGAAATTCCTGGACTCATCCGTGAAAAGAACACGTGCCCAGTCCTGCTGCGTGAAGTGTATGCGTCGTCGACACCAGGCAAAACGTTCTACACGATGACGTTGCTGGAGAAAATGACTATGGCTGGACGTCATGGACGTATGCCTCGTTCAACCAATGCATTACGTACCGTTCGGGGACTAATTCCTCTAAGGTCAGGAATACTTCTAGCCGTCAAAGAAACAGTTCTGAGTCGTTCACGGAGATGAACGACCCGGATATACGTATCCTGGTGATTAGACGTTACGCGTGGATGTCCTGAGCGAGAGAAGTCTCTGGTAGTTCCAAACTGTTAGTACCCTCTTCACAAGGCGTCTACAGTATTTAAGTGCACAATAAATTGTCTAACAACGTCATTATGAAGTACACCAGCTTGGATCATGCCTACGGCGCGGTATCTTTCAGTTTCATTTAACCTTGGCATGGCGTATCAAAGACTTTTTTCAAAATTATGCTGGTTTTATGTCTTACAGGTATTAACACTATGATTTTACACAGGTTTACACGACAAACGTGTTTGCGATTGACTGCTGGCCGAAAAAGCGTGAAAACGAAAACGTTAGCCAAACAGACAAACTACCCGTGCAACTCATGCACTGACCAGTGTAAATGACTGAGAGAAACACGCAACTTAGCTGTGTAAAGTTTCAAGCTTGAGCGACACATGAACATTTCACACATGCACAATTTCTTTTTCCGCTAGTATATTTCGTGAAGTACACTTTTCAATTCCAGCTTGTTTCGCTTTTCTTGTAAAAAATCCGCTAAACTACGGCATCTCGACAAGATGGCCTCAAAATAATGGAAACTAAAAGCTGCAGCTGTCACTTCTGATGATCTAATAACTTGAAGGCGCTTTCATATACATTAAAGACCATTAAACTTTGCTTTCTCCACTAAGACAAAATAAACTGATAACCGATTGATCTTGGACGAAAACAAAACAAAATAATGATGGTTTAGGAAAATGTCTTCTTGAAATGTCAATAAGCTTTAAAGCAACTCATAATAATTGACAGTACTCTTACATTCATATATATAAGAAACTTAAATGAATAAGAGTATCACAGTCAGAATTGTCTCGATTTATTAAAAAGTAATCTTTGGAATTACGCTTACGAACTGTTTAGGTACTCTCAAGTATTTTCTAATTGTCTGAGCTTTGTTAAAGGGCAATCTCGTAATTATGAGGACAATAAATCTTAGCTATCATCTCTGACTGACAGTAAATTGGTAAAAAAAACAGTCAATATCAGTCATCCGTCATCAGGATCTAGAAAACGTAAATAAAGCGCAAGCTGGAATGTAGCTATTTAAGTTTATTTATCGTTGGTACATGTTGCTCATACCGACGTCTTTAAAAGTTGAGATATCTAAGGTTGCTTCCCATTCTAGACACACACTTGTTAAGTGTATAGCACCAATACATTGGACCTCGGTTTAACGTCTCATCCGAAAGACAACTAGGAGTGTTAGTGGAGGAGCAGAGATCAAACATACAATTGTTTGGATAACAAGTATTTGCCCTGCTCAGTTCTGCCTTTATTAGTTTATTTAAAAGACCCCTTGGCTACGACAGTCCTGCGATACTAATTTTCCATTCTTCCCTATTCTATGTAAGATATTGATTATTTTTCTGAAATATACGCAGAAGAATTAAGATGTTTAAAGAAAGAGATTATATAAGATATTTGGAGACTTATTTTTATTTAGATGAAACAAATTATATTACTCAGAGACACAAATTGTTTGTGTCATTTTTCTCAATTCAGATTGCTTTATTTGCATTTGAAATGTTCACAAGGAGCATGTTTATTTCGAGAAGCATTTTTGGACAAGACTCGAAATTATTATAGGAATGAGACAGCAAATAATAGCGGCCGTAAATACTCAATAATCAAAAACCTGTTCTTGACATCAACGCCACCGACAACATGAATGATTAACACCTGAGGTCATTTCTTTTTGCAAGTACAAGGTTGTCGGAATTTTAGAATTCTTATTCATTCTGGTCAATAAAAGTAGGTCCATAAATGGTGAAAAGACTGCTTTCTTTTGATATAGTGGCGTAAATAACTTTATGCTGACTATATCTTCTATTCTTACACCGCACTGCAACATTCCCTGTATAAATGTCGTTCGAATGCAAAATATAAAAATCATCTGTGCTTTGCATTTGTAACTTAAATTGCTACGCATCTGAATTATACATGTATTTTACTCAATGATAAAATATACGAACTTATTTCTTATTTCTTAAATAATGCCCTCCTGGTGTATTACAATGTACTTTCTAGATGCAATAATCAACTCAGTTGACATGTGTAAATGCCCGTTTATTATTATTCAAACAAACTTCAGGGACAATAAACTCGAGCTGTTTTCATAAATGTATAGCGTTTATGTTTGCAGTTCGGAGTTACCTCGTTCGAGTCCATTACGAGACATTCAAGGTAAGAACAATATACACGTATCTAACATCATAAAAAACAATGTAACGGTGAATATAATGTATGAAACATTTTGCTGTAGAAGGACAGATATCGATATATAATTGGCAACATAAATACTGTGTAAAAGCTGTGTTGTCATGCAGTCTGACATCATGAAAGATAAAGATATGTTGTCATGCAGTCTCACATCATAAGAGATAAAGCTGTGTTGTCATGCAGAATCACATCATAAAAGATAAAGCTGTGTTGCCATACAGTCTCACATCATAAAAGATAAAGCTTTGTTACCTAATGAAAACAAAACTGCAACTGAAAACTAACAATTTTAGGGTTCCTCAAACATTCCTGTTTTTGAGTTTTACAACCTCAGTTTTACTACAAAGTCATCTCTTTCGAGTTGATATCAGTGAGGAGGGCCGTTTCTTTTTCAGTCTACATCTACCAAATGTCAGGCCTCAGCAAACATATATTTAAATGTTCTTTATGCTAACCAAGTTTCAGACTTGATAAAAATGACCTATTCAGAATGGTATAGGCAATATGAAAATTCAGACAACAATGCCCCTCTTTCATTATACAGCTTTCACTGCTCTAATCTTCTTTATCCACGCACATGGACAAATAACGAGGCAATAAACAACAGACAACAGGAATCGAGATAAGAGAATATCTGATAGCTATTGTGACGATGTAACATAAAACATAGGGAAACAATAACATTAAATGTGAAGAAGAGTCAGTAACTAGCTTATATATATCACGTAAGGAAAAATCAACACGTAAAATAATGGTATGGGAACATAGACATCTACATACTTATTAACCAAATTGATAGGTTAAATATGTCTTCATTTAATCAAATTATTTTTTTATTTCATATTCATGAGGCTAATAAGCCCATGTGGCAAGCATATACATAAACAATCGCGGACAGTACAATGGTAACCAATTGTAAAAGAGGAGAAGGTTTTAACTATCTATGTAAGATACCAGGCTAATAATTACAGTTGCTGAGAAACAAAAAGGTCGCTTAACTGGAGCTACTGGAATAACATGTATATTTTAATAACAATATATTATTTCAGACAAAAAAATCAATATGACACAAAAAATCTACCGTGACGATGGGATTGATAGATTCCTGGAAGCTTTAAACATACTTTTAAGTTCAGTACAAATTTAGTATTAAATCATGGAAAACGTTTGTTTTTAAGAATGAATTTGTTCGTCTAAGAAATAATAAAATGATGTATTTCAGAAATGAAATTTATCTTCTAAAATGAAGTGCAAACATGGCATAACAAATAATGCGTAGAGGAACGTACTTTTTGATAGACGCACTGCACTTTAAAGAATTTTGGAGGATCTGTCATTATACGAATGACAAGAAAAGACCGATTTATTTTAAACCGAAGAGCCAAAACGCCAAAGAGGCAATACAGGCATTGTATAGTGGTGGACAGTTAGACAGTGTATAAAATGAGTTCGAAATTATAAATTCTCAAAAACAGTTTTGGAGAAACTATCAATAAATTCTGTAAGTAACACCAAATGTTCGGGTAGACGTGCCCTTTGTCCAATTAATCCATGCAACTGGCCAATATTCACTATTGAGTTTATAGTTAAAACATCATGAGGTACGCAAATGTAGTCAACGATAGCTTTTCCTTTCGTTGATATTGACGTGTAATTGTCTTCGTTTCTATAACCTCTACCATTAAATGTACCGAACTTTGCCTCGATCATAAACTCTAACATATCATGTCCGTGTTGATTACTGCTGGTATCGATAATACGTCCAGCCGGTTCTGTATCTGTTTCGCTGATGATATCCGACAGAGACCCAAGTCGCGAGTTATAGTCCCCAGCTAGGAATATGATGTCTGCATCCGCTAGCATGAACACTTGTGCTAGTATATGCGAGAAAAATCCTTGTGTATCTCCACCCATTGGGGTAAATAACCTGATATAACAACGAAATCAAAGACACCCTAATATAGCGACATAGCTTTTATCCACAATCTTTACTTCAAAGTCTAATTCTTAAGGTTCCCTTTTATTCGTAGAACAAGTACCTTCTCCTGCAAGTTCTGGAAGCCTATCTTTAACAGGCCAGGTTTGTTCGGTAAACGTGTTGGGAGTTGAACAGCATCAGTCACCAGTATATTTGTCGAGACATCGTCGCCTAAGGCGCTGATAAGTTGGTCGGCTTTATGCAAAAGATCCTCGCCATTTGTCACGGAAATACCCGAGGCTACAAAACACAGGTCTGGTTCTCTGAGAGGATTACAATTCGCATTTCTATACTGCAATGTACTGTTAGCCTGTCCATTGTTTGGCCGGGGTTCTCCGGTATGGTGTGTTTGTTCGAGTGTATCGAGCCTGCCTTTCATTGACTGAATTGTTGTCAACACTTCGTCAATCCTATTCTCCGATTGTGCGAGGCTTATCGTGAACTCACCTCGTAAAGCCCGTACTTCAACGTCTATATTTTGCATAAGATCTGTTCTCATCTTATCAAGTTTTGATTCGAACATTTTCTGTATACTATCTTGCGATATTTTGATGTCCGAAACCACTGCTAATATTGAGTCTAGCTTATCACATGAATGCTGTGATCCTTTACCTTGTACATTGTTCTTATCGTTACTATTAGATCCACTGGTTATTATAGTAGTTTGCACGTTACTGACCCCACCACTAGACATGTTAGTAATATTCGCAGTATTGACACTACCATTGAACACGCTGTCTGTGGCATTATGTTCAGACTCCTCCTCTACACCATACAATACAGAATTTGTCTGCGACAGAAGTTCACTTAAATCCATTACGTTAGATCTATGACCTGACTGAACACCTGACGGGCCTCTTTTTAAATGAATATCTGTGTCCAAATCATCCGAACTTGACCCCGTATATTCCTTCCTTTTGTACCACTTAACGTTTATTTCCCATCAAAAGTTTCACTCTTTTTCCATTACACATACTTTAATCCACCGTTTTAGTGTTTTTTCACAAACAGAAGACAATAACATAACACTTGGCAAGCCTGAAAAAAATGAAATTTACAAAAATGTTTTCAAAATTTTGTCATAAAGTCCCTCTTTTACTAGCCTTTATTGTCCTTTTAAGGCAAACAAAAATTGGAATTTTGACTTTTATTAGATTTTACTGCGTTTCAGATAATTGTTTTAAATATTCTATGAAGTGCAATACTAACATTATTTCCCCGAATTGTTGTGATATATTTGACGGGAGACAGCAATAAACCAATTCAAACACCACTTAATAAATTGAATAGCAATAGTTTAGATAATTTGTAAGATCGCCTTCTCGTTTTATCTTATACCAGCAGACCACATAATTTACACTAGCACTAATCATGACAGTGTAGCGAAACACGTCAGTTTACACAAATTATTTATACATGTACGTGTATAAATCGCAAGAAAATGTGTACTTGAGGTATATTGCTTACTTTCTCTTAGATTCCTGATTAGATTTTTTGCATGCACATAATACGAGTCTTCAATGCATTTCCATATGCTATTTCATGACTATAAGATGAAGCAACTTCTTAAACAATTGGCACAACAGTATGTGGGGACAATACAATTTATGATTTTATTGTGAAATTTAAGTCCCGTATCGTCTTATAAGAATAATTCTCAAACTCTAAGCTAATGTATTATGTAATTATCTTAAAAAGCAATGGCCTTCCAATGACAACGGTTCGCATTCAAAATCTAACCTCAAGCAAGTTGGAAACGGCTTCATTTTGAAATAAAAATTGTTCCTATAAATCTAATGAGTGAAAATACCTCCCTTACTCAGATAACATCAAAGGTAGACCAAATTGCAAATTGGTCTTTTCAGTTGTATTCCTCTAACTTTATCCTTGTTTCTCTTTGTGATAGTCTTGACTTTTAGTTCTGAAAATTGTCACTTATATATTAAATAAAAAGTTAGGACTATCAAAAAAAAAAAAAAAAAAAAAAAAACAACCAAACAAAAAAACAAACATAATGGTGTTCACAAAACATGTTGCTAAACTAAATGTGTAATCTGACTACTATTGTTGCAAATATTTAGGCTTAATTATCACCAAAAATAGCGATGAAAGCAGAGGAATCCAAATGGAAGAATGTATTCAGGGTAGATAATCCACTAATATTCCCCATTGTATGATAAAGACCAAGTTAAAAGTGTAATTTGTATGTTGTCTGTTTTTCGATCCGAGAGTTTTCTGGTTTCCTCAACAACACTGTACCAACTACTGGTCAATTGCTTTATTCCTAAGGATGTAATGCATTGTATGTACGTAAATATTTTCAAGGAAATTAAAAACCAAACTCTGTGTTTAAGTTTGATTGTTTATCATACTTCACCATCCTGACAAAGACTTGAAGGCATTGATACCTTCGACGTCAGTGAAATGCTTAACTACAATAAGTTGCATTGTATTTTATAGTAATCAATCACTCTCAACAAATTGCTGAATTGTTGAGGAGGCATAAATAAAATACAGTATCTGTTCATTTGTAGAAATCCCTTCGTTTGTGATATTATCTATTTTAGAAAATATCCGTAGAGATTTCAAGGCAGTTTTACAGTTCTTTCTAATAACGTGAATAGTGCTTTCTGCCAATGTCGTGGAAATGATGCAAGAATTTTAGATAGCCAAGATCTGTGACGTTCTGACTGGCAATCAAAAAGGGGGATTGGTAATCTTACGGAAGCATGGAGAGGACATGGTCGGTTTATTTTATTAATCCATGGGAACGACTTATTTTCAGAAATATTTTTTTTCTAATCTGTGGGAACGGATTATTTTACGCGAAAAATCTTTTTTTTTACTTGTGGGAACGAAATATTTTGTGCGAAAAATCTTTTTTTAACTTGTGGGAACGAAAACCTTTTTGCGAAAAATCTTTTTTTAACTTGTGGGAACGAATTATTTTGAGGGAAAAATCTTTTTTTTAACTTGTGGGAACGAAATATTTTGTGCGAAAAATCTTTTTTTAACTTGTGGGAACGGATTATTTTGTGCGAAAAATAATTTTTAAATTTTGGAACGAGTTATTTTGCGCGAAAAAATCTTTTTTTAACTTGTGGGAACGGATTATTTTGCGCGAAAAATCTTTTTTTAACTTGTGGGAACGAGTTATTTTGTGCGAAAAATCATGTTTTAACTTGTGGGAACGAGTTATTTTATGCAGGTAACCGTACCCGCACTATAAATTTATCATTAGTACGTTTCAGTATAATGTCAGATAAATAATTTCAATGCTTAGCGATTTTGCTGAAGATCAAAAGATAAAATTACCTTCTCTATTTCTAACAAGGAAGTATTTCGCAATTTAAACTTTGATGAATTGGAAAATCTCTGAGTATGTTGCAGCCTAATTGCTTTTATAGTTTTTACTTTAATCATTCATTACGTAAAAAAGTTCAAATTACAGGAAATCAAATGTGTTCGAAGATGATTATCTATGCTGAATATGCCCGACTTTCTGACCTGTGTCCTACGTTATGTTCTATAAATATGTAAAAGGCCACTGATGAGGTCTTGATTTTTTCAGATGAAATTGATGCACCTATTTATAAATGATAATAAGTTGTTCAAATAGCAAACACGTTGCAAGTCGTTTATCAGCCTACTGGAAGCTGGTAGATTATGGTAGATTATGGGAAAACCGGGAGAAGTGTTACTTCTATTGTTGACGTGAGGGCATAATACCTTCTTGTGCTACCTTGCACTGTTCTTGCACTCAATCTTTCGGATCCGTACTAGAATTTTAGTAAAATGAATTATGTTGGTATAAATATACCTTTGGTTTAGTTTCGATAAAAATAAACACACACAACCATTACATAAATATTTAAACAAAAGGGCCACGAATCCTCTCACCTGTGTACTTTGGCTGTGGGTTTGCTGTTTGTTGAGCAAACATTTGAAGCAAGCAAATAGTGACCAAGACAATACAATTTTATAGCTACAACAATCTTAAATATCAATTCAATCCTCCAAAATGCAGAACATGTGGGAAAAGCGCTTTGTAAAATGAATATAATTAATTGATATATGTAAAGTCTAATTCTAACTCAAAATTAAGGAAAACCTGATAGATTAAGTATCTTTTTCACATTTAAATTTCATCATTTTCAGCGATAGTATCAAGGTAGGTAGAAATAATTGGTTGTGCTCTAGACATGGGTCTCAATGCTCTATTAACAGATTGACTGATTGTAAAAAATATATGTTTGTTATCCAGTAAATAATAATGAACTGTGATGGTGGCAAACAATACTTTGGCTATCTCTATTTGAATTTATTTATCGTCGCTACCGGTTGCCCATATGACCGACGGTTCAAGGTTCCTGACAAGAAGATTCTTAAAGACAAAATATTTTAGTACACAAATAGGATCCCTGGGCGTGGCTAATTTTGACCCTTGGCACATAATTTGAACAAATTTGAAAAAGCGTACCAGGCAATGCAACAAAATATCGAAGCTCTGAGGTATATAGTTTCAGACATAATTATTTAAGTCTTCTTTATATAAGCTTATCTAAAATGAAATCAACCTCGGGGTTAGGACCGTTGATATTTATAAGAGCATAATTTGAACAATCTTCGTAGAGGACCTTTTGATGATACTCCAGCAAAAATCTAAGCTCTAGGCCTTGTGGTTTCAGACAAGAAGATTTTTGAAGTCTTCCCTATATAAGCCTGTATAAAATCAAGTCACCCCGGAGCAAAACGGAGCATAATCTAAAACATAGTCTAAGCTTGTGTTTTCGGACAAAATTTTCCAAGGTTTTCTTAGTTCTAAATGAAATTCAGTTCTTTGAGTACTTGTACTAGAGCTTCATGCAAGGAACACCCTGCCAAGTTTTATTAACTTTAAACCAGTGGTTTAGAAGAAAATGTTGTTACAATGTAACAATGGACGACACAAGATGCACACTGCGCAACTCACGCACACGCCTTTCAATATCTTATCAAAGAACTATGGAAATGACTCTATAAACGGTTACTACAGGTAAGTTAAATGTTAAACCCTTGATTAATGTTCTACCGTCCTATTGGTTTCTTGAATATGGCATAGACATAGTGACATGGAATAATATATATTGCAATTACACACATATGAGGACTTGATGTGCATCACTGTATATTCATTATTCCAACACGATCTAAAATAGCCTGTATATACAAAGAAGAAAATAAACTCGGGTTATCCTGCAGTATACCATGCACGTGCGCTTGTTGTTTTGGCTGTTCCGTGAACAGCCGTCACCCCACGTATAAAATTTTTATGAATGAAAGTCACCTGATGTTTGTAAATACTACCGTCGAAATCGTAGTATCACCGGCGTACAACAACAACAAAGTTCGGCTGCAAAATGGCACAAAAAGCCAATTTACTTAGAATGGGCACAATTTTAGTTCGAAATAAAAAAGAAATTATCAACTGATGAAAAGTGTGTTGTTTATTTGTTCATTTTTTGAATAGATCAACTTATTATTATGTGGAAGCCAACTCTTACATATATCGAAGGAGGAAATTTTAACGGCCAAACCCAGGGGCGTACCGCGCAAGTGTTTTTACGACCGTAAGAAGTAGTTAAATTAACACTTATTTCACAATGTGGTTTATTGTTTGGTCGTGTTAGAATCGAAATAATAAGTATCCAGTTGTGGTTTATCGTAGAATAACCCACGTTTCGAGTTCTTATGCGTAGGAATATATCACGAATAAATTTACATTAAATGGTATTTAAAATACATGTTTTAAGTTTTATATTGAAAAATCATTAAGTGTTGTAAAGCATTGTTAAAAACACTGGTTTGTCAAATTCAAATTGACCAGTCACATCAACATTAACGAATCAAAGCCCTGCAAGCTCTGGGGGTATTCACTGCTTAACTGGCTTGTCAACATTATGGTTACAAGTTGGTGGTCATCAGGATCACTGTTTTGGGATGGGCCTCACCTCCAACTACTAAATATTAACCAGTCTTGACAGCCAAGGTCATTTAAAAGTCAAGGTCATACTTGAAAAATTCAACATGTTGGTTTTGACTGAGTATTCTTTTGCCTAAGCATGAATCAAATCCATAAATAAATAACAAAGTTATGGCCAATTTTAGCAAAATACAATAACTTGACCTTGACGGTCAATGTCATTTTAAAATCAAGGTATTACTTGAATAATTCAACCTTTTAGTTTATCATAAGTGTTGTTTTGTGCAAGTATCAATCAATTCTACAGGGAAAAAAAACTGGAAATATATTAAGAAACAGAAGAACAGTCCGTGAACAACATAAAATTGACCAATCAACAAGAAAATACCACAAAAACAAATTAACTAAACAAGCTCACTAGCATAGATCAAGTACAGTCATTGTATTGTACTGTAAAGGAATATCTAACCTGTAAGGCATACAGGCATACAGTTTCAGACAAGATTTTTTAAAGTCTTTCCTATATAAACCTATGAAAAATAAGTGACCCTGGGACAGGGCCATTTTTAACTTAAGGGACAGTATTTGAACAATTTAACTAAACAAATTGCAGGCAAAACTGGCAAACACTGTATCTAATCTCAGCATGGAAAAACGTTAAGAATTCCTATTTTACCAAAAAAAAATTAATCTTTGGCTTTGTTTGCCAGCCTGCCAATGCAGTTCCAAATTCAGGACCTCTTGACTTGCAAAATAATATCTGTACCAGTGCCCTTTAAACTGGATGTAGAAATCACCAAGGAAATTCAAAACTCAATGTAGTATCGGCAATCTTCTAAAACGAGTAATTTTAATATGCTCCCCATCGAAGATGAGGGGGCATATAGTTTTGCAAATGTCGGTCGGTAGGCACTTTGGTTTCCCATCAATATCTAGAGAACCCTTAGACTCACCTTCCTCAGACTTGGTATGTAGGTTTGTCATGACTAATAGATAACCCCTATATTTTTCAGGTCACCAGGTCAAAGGTTACAGTAACCTTGAATTGCAAAATTGTTCTGACCAATAACTAAAGAACCCTTGGTCCCAGGTTGTTCAGTCTTAGTGTGTAGGTTGGTCATGACAAGTAGATGACCCCTATAATATAGAGTCCAATGCGTGATTAAGAAAAAAACATTCGTATTACCACTATATATAAAAAAGTTTATCTCAATGTTTATACAAGAATGAAGCACAAAAACTGTGCGGTATTTTGTGTGTGTTTATTTTGGCCAGTTTGACATATCGTTTACACAGCATGAACCCCTTATAACAGTACTTAATTCAAATTCTAATCAGGAAAAATATAACCATTTTTGGCCAGCGTCAAGTCTTTGACATGAAAATCTTCTGTTTTTAAATGCCAACCTAAATACAGGGCATTTCGTTAATCTGAGACGATGGCAAGTGTTCGCACATATTTCATTAGAATTCTGTCAGTACCACTGGCATTTCTGAATACACATCTTCACTATATGGTAATAATCATCTGAGGAAAATTTAAATGAGCAATACGCATCAACGATTTACAATTAAGGCTAAAACTGGTATGGCCTACTAATTCCTAGATGACATTAAAACATCTATACCTGAGAGTATCAATAAAACATTCACGCAAGTATTAAATTATAGCAACTTTGGTTATTCGTAATTTCCAGGATGCTTGGTGGCTCAAGTTCTTCACATCGATTGACTGGAAATTATTGATTTCCAGGTGTGATTAAAAGTTATCGATTAAGTACACCTGTTACATCAGTATATCTGTAGTACAACAAACGCCCAGTAACTTAATAAACATGTTTTTTGTTTTTCTTTTGTTTGTTTGTTTTCGTTTTTGTTTGTTGTTATTTTTTCCAGACAATTACACAATTATTGCTTCATTTTCTGGGCAAATTACGACTTAACTAACCTTTTCACACCTCGGACAAAATACAAACAAACCCAGAATAGATCTACAAAAAAGGTTGTGTCATCATAATTATCTCCTTTGTACTCTTTTTTTTGGTTTGTAATTTCAGCAGCAACAGAAAAGTCGAATGCTAGTATCTCTAAAAGCATTTTAATTCATTTTATTTGTTTTTTCGTTTTTAGTTTTAGCTTTTCCATGAATAGCAATGGATGCTAACATTAATTTCCCGAGCTGGTGTGATATACTTAACGGAAGACGTCAATGAACAGCTTCTATTACCGTTTAATGGTTTGCATGGCACATTTCGGGGAAAATAAATATTGCCATGTTCCGGTCTTTTATGAACTTTTCACGTTTGATTATGGCCATGACGTTTACACAGTTTTAATGGCAATTGGAGATTACAGACTTCCAGTGTGATGAAAAGGGAACATATTTGGCACAAATCTCAGACTAAACGTGTTCGTTCAGCTCCTCGAAGCTGCAAATTATACATTTGCATAAATTAGAAACCACAGGAAAATGTTTATTTTGTGCAGAGTACTTACTTATCTTCATTCACGAGAGTATTTCACGCAAGCACAATAATGTTTCTCAAGTACAGATTGATTTCAAATGCCATTTTGATTGTTCTTGCAGTCGAGGAATTTTTTTATTCATTTGTAAACAATCGGACTTCATTCCCTTTGCAGATGAAATTATCATTCATATAGCGGATATTTGTTTGTTTTTGTGGAAGATGAGAATTTATTTCATCGAGTGAACACCATATGTGATATTTTCACGAGTGGCTGCGCCACTCGTGAAAATATCAACATATGGTGTTCACGAGATGAAATAAATTCCCATCTTCCACTAAAAACAAACAAATTTTCTTTTTATTTTATGCCAACACGTCAAAAATGGGGTTTTTTTTATGATATTTTTAATCAGGGCCTTCAATAAATTCCCCATGGTTAGCCCCAAATCAGTTAATGCGTACTTTGGTTACTCCACACAAAAAAAGTGCAGACAATCTCCAATACATATGATAACTTTACTTCTGCTGAAATAAACTGAATACACTTTTATCAAATAACATTTATTTTTGTCTACACAGTTTATCAATATTTATTGAATTTTTGCCATACATACTTTAATTATAAAAGCGGATTAATACCGAGTAATATTCAATAAATTGAATTGAAAGTCGGCCATATTGGATATTGTCCATGTGAGTTATGTAAACAAATCAGACATTTTAAATAATTTATGGCGAATTTCATCATTGTTTACAACTAGTTAGGCTCAGGAATTCAATATTATAATTGGATTTAACAAGGTAAATAAATTTCACTCGCTGTCACAGTCTGAAATACAGCGGATTCTCTTGTGGTGGGGAAATTCCTGAAGTTTCATCAAGCAGTAGTTCCGGCACAAACAGTGTATTATCAAAATGGTAATTAACTGATTCAAGACAGTGTATTATCACTTTTGTCTCACTGATATTTCCCTATATTTCATTGGTAGGCATAAAATAAATGTTTTTATTTTTTATTTTTTTTTGGAAGTTCATATATTAAATGTTTTGATTGCTTTTTCGATTCTAACTGGTATTTCAAAGGATATACTCAATAATACTTTTACATTTTCTACACGTACTTTAGAGAAGCCTGAAACAGCATCCTGAATAAGTGTCTTTGCAAGACTGATCAAATATCTTATAAAAAAATGACCCCATACCCTGTCACAAGAGATGTTTGTTAAACATATATGCCCCCCTTTCGCCTTATCCCTAGAGGCAACCATGAAGTTTTGAGGAGCTGGGACCAAGTGTTCTATAGTTATAGATCGAAAACAATTTTGCTATTCAAGGACACTGTGACCATAGCCTTTGACCTGGTGACCTGAACAAATAAAGGGCTCATCTACAAGTTATGCAAAAATTATATACAAAGTTTGAGAAACATTCTACACTTATTCATCGGAAACCATTTTGCTTTTCTAGGTCACTATAACCATTGAGCTTTAACCAATTAACCTGAAAAACGATAGTTGTTATTTACTGATCATGACAAACCTATATACTAAGTCTGACGAACCATGGCCCAATAATACTCAAGATATTCAGCAGAAACTGTTTAGCTTCTCAAGGTGGCCTGTGACCCAATAATCCTAAAACTACAGGGGTCAAGCATTCTTTAGTAATTGATTGGACACTATTTTGCTATACAAGGTCACTGCGACTTTGACCTTTGATCTCAAAAACTATAAGGGTCATTCAATGGTCATGGCCAACCTGTATACCATATTTGGAGACCTTTGACCTTGACCTTTGACCTGCTGACCTGAACATTTTTTTAGGGTCATCTACTAGTCATGACCAACCTACACTCTAAGGTTGAACATCGTGGGACCAAGGTTTCTGTAGTAATTAATCGGAAAGCGTTTATGCGATTCAAGGTAACTGTGACCTTGACCTTTGACCAGATGATGTGAAAAACTACAAGGTCATCTACTGACATGACTAACATACACATATAGAATGAAGAACCTGGGACCAAGCCTTCAATAGTTATTGGTCACTTTGACCTTTGACCTGGTGACCTGAAAAACTTTAGGGGTTATTTATTAGTCAAGAACAATCTACAAACTAAGTTTGAGTGACCTGGAACCAAGGGTTCTGTAGTTATTGATCGGAAACCTTTTGCTATTCAAGGTCACTGTGATCTTGACCTTTGATCTGGCGAAATGAAAAGCTATAGTGGTCTTTTACAGGTAAGGACCAACCTATATACTAAGTTTAAACAAACTGGAACTAAGGATTCTTTAGTTATTGATCGGAAACCGTTTCGTTTTTCTATTCAATGTCACTGTGACCTTGACCTTTGATCTGGTGGTGTAAAAATTTATAGGGATCATCTACTGTCCAACCTACACACTAACTTCGAACAACCTGGGACTAAGGGTTCTATAGTAATTGATTGGAAACTGTTCAAACTCTTATACCTGTCTTTAATAATGTAATCGTATATTTTTCAGCCGTAGTAGCAACACCAAAAATATGAACAAATATTTAGTCTCAAAAAACCAGTTTGTTTTAAGTTGTTCAATATGGTCGGGTACATAAAACGTAATTTTAAGATTGAAAGTTAGGTCTACATCTATTATATTTAAAATTGTTGCCGTCACAAAATGCAAACATACCTGATGTTTTAATTCACATGAGATTTTTATCGCCACAGATTCATCCTCCTATGCACATATCTCTCAGAGTCTGTCATACGATGCGAGGAGAGAGCGGCTATATATCAAAAAGTTCATGTCCTGAAAAAAATAACATTTAAACATACGATACAATTTGTACCAATTATTATGGTTTTAAACACGAATAACATTTTGAATGCAGACATTATAAAACAGTATTAAAGACTATTTTAACGTTCCTACAAGAAACTGTTAGAAATGTCTTATTCTTATTCTGATCTGTTTGCCATATCTGTTTCATTCTTTTTTGTGAGTACTTAAGACATAAACTGCCCTTGCACTGAGTTTTAAGGAAATTTACGACAGAAGTTGAAATGTCTCGTTAAATAATAAACATTTATTAATTACTTATAAATGAAATATTGATGAAATAAAATGTGTTTTATTTTCCGTATTTTCACAGTAAAATTTATTTTTCACTGCATTAAAAACATATTTTCCCTATTTTCACTGGTGTCTTGCCGGAGTATTTTCTTCTTAATTCAGCCAATACTCAAAATTAAAGTGGAATTCTTTCGAATCGTAAGAACACAAAAGAGAGAAAGTATAAAATAAACAGATAATCCAACTTTTTTTCTACAAATAGGGGATTTATTTTCATCTCTTGGTAGGAAAAATATCATCATTTCATACCAGTCGATGAATATAAATCCATAATCTTCTATAAGTTACTACAACTAGTTGTAAGCACATACAGAAGGCCAAAAAATGTTTGTTTCAAGCACCTGTGATCCCTGGCCTCAAGTGGAACGGTACGGCTCTGCGTAAGTATTTTTCTATCATGTGAACGACGTGGATGTAGACGTTAATAATCCGATTATTAAGTTTCTTTCTGCTATAAATACTAGCATGTATTGACTTGAGATACCATTAAAATAGTAACAAAAAGATTTTATCTACGGTGACATAGAATGACATGAACGGATAAAAAAAGAGAAGTGCAATTAAAAAGAAAGTTGTGCATGTCACCTATGTGCCACCGTTTTATGTCAAACAGCATGCGAGAAAATTCAGGCTTATTTGGACCGAGGCACGCAGAAAAGGCCAAGACCTACAAGTTCTCTCAATGAAATCTGTTCTGGCTGGCAGTGCTCATGCGTGAACGGAATTCACGTTTTCAGAAAGAAATGCTTTTCTGTGATAGCCAAAGCATTTTGATAGGCTATTGTAAATTTTGTTTGTCCTGATGTCGTATTAAGATTGTGTTATTAAGTTCATTTAGGTGAAATCCAAATTTTGTTTAAGAACAAGAATGCCGGAAAATATCGTAATGCTGTTGATTTAACATGCCGCTAAGTAAATTCGATTACTACAAGAGTGAACGACATTTACTTCTGGTACGATTCATAATGTGCCACAAAAGAAATGCCATCCCGTTCTAGTGCAGAGTAATATTTTTCTGAAATGTGTTCTTGTCAATTTTATAACTTACAATAAAACAGCTGAAAAGCCGAACACGTGCGAGGCGATTCTTCTTTGTTGTGTTTTATTTTAGAAAAGATTGCAAAATTATACCTAAAAACAACTTCTTTTTAGATGTGAATTCTAAATGAAATGAAATAAATTTCAGGAAGCAACAACTCCCAAAGAAAAATCTAATGAGAAAATGGTGCATCCTACTTTAAGGAGGCGTTAGGTTTGCATTAACAGATTAGTAAAATAAACTGATAATTCCGGGTAAGGATTTAATTTTATTTAGAAATCAGGTGTACTGCAATCATTTGTTTTTATTCATTTTTTTGACATGGATAAAGAGATGTTTTAGCTTGATGCGCATTTCTTTTGATAAATCAATTTAAAGTAGGGCAATTTATCAATCAAGTCAAAGGTCAAATTATTCTTTAAGTCAAAACATCCAATGAGATCTATCATTATTCTTGTATATGTATTGTGCAACATCTACTTGCTTTTTTTGAAATATTGCTCAGTATTACAATCAAACATTACGAAAGAACTATAACACAAGTAATAGTTGTTTTGGCTGAGCGATACAACTCTCTGTATTGCTATTTCCCGTCTATGATTAATTAAGGTTACAGCGTTATGTCAGATAAATAATGACCATTGCTAGCAATTACGCTGAAGATCAAGAGGCATAATAATATGTGTTTTGTAATTGATGTATCTTTTGATAAAAATCTTCTGAGTAGGTTGCAGTCTAATTGCTTTGATAGCTTTTATTCTAATTATTCTATATGTATAACAGAAAAAAACGAATTTGCTCGATACTTTTACTGATGATGCCTTACTTTCTAATCGATGTCGCACAGAATGTTTTATAATTACGTAATTTCCATCGATGAGGTCTTGACCTATTTAAGATGCATCAGTTTTTGACAGAGGCATTGAAGACGAAGAAAATAGAATATAAGCTGTTCTGGATAGCAAACATGTTACAACTCCTACAACTGTCTACCAAAAGCAGGTAGATAATGGGAAACGTTTACTACTACTGTCGAATTGAGAGCACAATATCCTCTTATTTGCAATATTGCACTGTTAACAATCTTGTCAGACTGTACAATCATTTTTGAGAACTGCATTTTAGTATCTTAGAAAGGACTATCCCCGTGAATATAAAAAACGGTTACAATAGATACACAAGTTTAAGCATTTCCAAAAATGCTAGAAATCGCCGTTCAGCCATGCATTTCGTCTTATCCATAGATGAATGTATTTCATGTTCTTAATTCATTAATTTGATAATCTTACAACATGCTTTGCACTGAAAAGCGAAGTTATAATTGATAATTTTCACACAGAAATTATAAAGTAGATGAAACATACATTGTAATTTTTATTGTAGCTGGACTATTTTTGAAAGCGGACGATTTGGCTTCTTTATGAAAAACATCCCAATATCTTTATACATCATGTTAAAATTTGCAGCATTAAAATCTTGTAAATATTGCCTTGTTGTAAGCCAGTCTACGCATAATTAATTGACTATTTGCGTAGTTTTTTAACTTTATTTATTACTAAAAAATGTATACTTAACAAAAGCTAGATACAGTTCTTCAATACCATAAGAATATTATATGTACAATTTAAACAGAATAAATTCTAGGTAAAAAATACGATATTGCCCTGACCCTAATCAAGCATATATAAAACACGGAAAAATCGTGATCAAACTCCTCGCATCGGTTATGTCACGCTTTGCTACTTTTACTGTACTAATCAGGGGAAGTAACCCCTGCGGGGAGTTTGTATCCGGAAGCAAGCATTTATTTTTTTCTTTAAGTGCAAGTTTTGGAAAAAACAAACCAAACCATACTCTTATTTAGACTACATTCTCTAGTTAAAAATGACATGTAGCAAAAATATTGCGATTATCCTGTATTTATCCTACACGAGCCTGAAGACTGGTACTGAGATCGTACATTGATGATGGTATTTTTCAGTTGTAAGAATAAGTAACCCGACAAACATGGCGGTTGGGCGAGTCCATTCACGCATCCCTTGCTGAAGAATTTTGACTTCCATTTTGTTATCATGTGATATGAAATGCTTTGCTTTGATTGGCTAAAGGCAGGCGGTGTACAGGCAAAACTGTTCAAATCTAGTTAATTGTATATATATTGCCGTCCAGGAACGGCGATAATTAAATGCTATAAAAATGAAAAAATGAAAAATCTTTTACTTATGATTGATGATTGCTTAGTTTCTTGTTTGTACGTTTACAGTAAGATATTCAGACACTTGCAGAAATCAATTTTGTAAATCAACAGGCCGAGATGACATGAATAGAGACTGAAAAAAGAATATCTACCTGTGATATAAATGATCAAAAAGGCGGATTATCATAATTATCGATGTTGCTGCGTCATTATTATTAACTTAATATCTTGGCGCTGTAGAGTTCCTTTGCGTGATCTGATTAAATATTGGCAGATTTCAATTATATCATAGGAGTTAGTGTCTGTGAACATAAATTTTCTGCAGGCAGTAATTCATTGGGCCAGAAATCATTCTGCATTTTAAAGCTGAATTCTCTAAGAACTTTGGTTATGAATGTTCCTGTTATAGGGTCTACAAGCTGTTTGGATTTTCACCTAATATTAAAAGACCTTCATTTGTAGCCTTACATATGAAAATATCAACATCTTATATCAAATATAATTGCCTTAGTTCCGTCTTTTCAGATACAGTATTTGAAGAATTCCTGTTTGCTAAACCCAGTAGTCAACTTTCACAAATTAAAATTGTGAATAGTTATTTTATATGTATATATTGCACTTCATAAATAACCTGAGTGTGACTGATAAGTCGGAATGTAAGTTTGTAAACATATGTTCATATCTTCAATAGTTAAATGAAGTTCTAAAGACATTGGAAAAAGAGAATGAATTTTGCAGAAAAACAGTCGAACTGATTCTTGTGTTAAACTTCTGTTTGGGGTTTCAATACACTGTTTACAAAATATAGCATATATACCCAAGTAAAGTGTATAACCTAACGCCACATTGTTATTTTTCGTGCCTAGGAATTTCAATTTTTTGTAACGATACATTGTATCATGAGACAGATACATTTGTTTATCAAATACTGCGATCAATTTTAGATAAAAGCAATACGGTAAACTGCATCATCTAAATAACACGTGTCTGGAAACTAGTAATCGGGTCTTTAAGTTAGTGATTTAACTTTTAGCCTTACAGATTACAACAATATAAATAAAGGTCTGCAATTTGTAAAGCAAGCTGTTCAAAAATAATAAGTACAGATCTAATTTCATAGTCTTATGAAATGTGTGTACCTTTTTTTCTATGAAAAGGGAATATCTTTCAGGAATGTCTTACTGTTGATTATATTTTGGATTCAGTAACCGCTCTTATTACAAAGAACACTTGTAAACCTTTATCTCTACTCACTCAAAGAAACTCTGAGAGCATAAATGTCTCCACTTTGATCCTTTAATGCATTGCTTTCCCATTTCCCATTTTCTTATTCTTACACCAAATTCTGTAGTTAACCATTATTTTCAGCAATAGCGGTCAAATAACAAAGAATTAAGGATTTTCTGGGAACATAATTATAGCATTCTCAATACAGATCTTACTGTTTACTGGCATCTTTGTCTTTATAATTACTGTCTGATTTTGGAATTGCTTCTTATGTTCAACAATTATTCATAAGAGAATCAAGTACGTTTCTGTAATGCTCCGATACTTATGGTTTACTTTACGTATACATTAAAAGCAGCTAGACAGAAAATTGCATGTGTGTAGTTGCAGACAAGATGATTAAATTGACCCTTTTCTTCTTTACTTTAATTGTTTCGTGTTTTCATGCAAGGCAGTATTCAACGGTCAACAAAGTATATTCAACACGCTCCAGATTTCTTAAATACTTGATCACAGCACATTTCTTCTGCATCAGAATGCTCATGTTGTCTTGTAACACGAGAATTTCGGCAAATTTTGAAACAGATATTTTCAAAAGGTTTGTGTTTGATCTAATTTGAACATTAACACTCCCATAATGTCTAATAATTATTGTCATTTAATAAGGGGAACACTTCAAACACAATGCATTTTAAAATACTCATTATCCATACTATCCTATTTCGATTTTCAGATACTTCTGTACGAGTCGACATCTTGATTAATAGATGGAACGTGTTTTGCGGAATATAAGGCATATAATAAATTATATAGAATTCTTCCTTGTATGAAATAGGGCATTTTATTTGAGAAATAGAGGATCTTATACGAGTGTCTTTTCACATTGAATTTACTAAACTCGTTGAAAAAAAGTGATAAATTACTTATATTCAACGAGTTTAATAAATCTAATATGAAAAGGCACGGATGTAAGATTCTTTTTATCACAAAAACCAAATAAGCCGTGAAAATATGCCAATAGTAGACGCACTTCCCCTTTAATAGTGAATGATGTCAATGAGTTATGCGATTAAAAATAAATGAGCAAATAAAATAGTGCAATACTTTGTATTTCTATAGCATTTATTTTTCTTGTCTGAATATTAAAATGATTATCATGACGCTATCTACAAAATTTAGATATTAGGCATTTCAATTTAGTAATAAATCACAAAAAAGCCAGCTTGACGATATTATGCATAAACATGTGTTTCAACAAATGACGTCGTCACAACTGTGTTCAGCATAGCGCGTGCGACATAAATTTGAAGCAAGGCAAAATGTACATGTCAGCCTACTGTGAAATACTGTCGCTTTCGATGATTCTTTTACGTTTTCTTGATGGAATAGTTCGTGATACATTGTTGGCATGATTAATATAAACATTAAAAGAAACACCATGGACTGGACCGGGAAAAAGGCTTTGTAATCAACCATTGAGATTAACATTTGAACTCGAAAGTGAAATGCGTTGAACTTAATTTCTGACAATACGTTATTCTGATGATAGCCCGTGTAGTTTCGGTGGCATGAAGTGTCAGGATTTGCAAGTGCAGTGTCATGGGACGAATACAGAATATTGGTTATTTCTCTGTTAATTTTCATTGATGTGACTATATTTGCATGCTATGATTTGCTGGTACATTGTTTTTTTTTAAAACCGCGTATGAATACGTAAATAAAGTGTTCAGTCGCCTCATTTTCTTAGTTATTTGTTTTGTGTGTTATCGTTTTTATTAAACGTCTTTATTAAACTCCCGTGCCGTAGTTTATGTGATAATTTAAAATAATTTTTTTTAATTATCTTACGGATTATCTTACTTATTATTACGGATATGTGATATAGAATAAATAAATCTGCTTCTGATCCAAAGAAAGATGATACTGAAAGTAAACTGTGCGACGTCTATTCTTTATAAATGAATTAGACGAATATAAAGTTTTAGACATATTTCAAACAATTTTGGTAATAAAAAGTTTGATTTCATAATGTAAATGACGAACACTACAATGGAGCATTTTAACCTATTTAAATTCCCTAATTAAATGGCATAGACAAAATATTGACTTCAACTAATAACTTTAGTTAAAGTATCGTCAATAAGTATCACACAAATCTATCTTCACTAACTGGCTGTCATTAATGCATTCTCTTATCCCCACTCTTTTTTTGTACCTACAAAGCAATCAGACTGTCTGAAAAACTTAACAACCGCCCATTCAGTTGGATTAAAGATATCTTGAGGGTAACAAATAAATCATCAATGTCTGAAAAAAATTCTGTTACTAACAACTCAAAGACCAAATTTCAACATTGAAATAATTATACCTCTAAAGGAATTATGTCATTTGGTATTATCGATCTGACAACAGGCATATTTATAGAACGTTCAAGTCATATTCACAGGATATTTATAGAACGTTCAAGTCATGTTCTCAGCATAAGAACATTCAAGTCAGGGGCGGATCCAAGTTTTCAGGTTGGAGGGGGTGTAAAATGTTCGGTCCAATTTGTGTCCGTTTTCTACCTCATTTCAACGGTTGTGATTATGCTAGAGTATACTGATTTGGCAATATCACATGGGCCTCTGATTATTCAATTCAATGTTGAACAATAAAGTATATATTATTTAAAGACAATCATATTCAAAATAGACCTACAATAACACCTATTGTCCGGGAATTTTAGGGGGGTGCGCGCCGGGTGCGCCCCCCCCCCTCCGGATCCCCTATTGAAATGTACTAAGTGCGAAATTCTGAAGCGATAGAATATGAACATGATGTACTTCATTATTATTATTCTTACAAACATGTCGCACTGATCACCCAAAAGTAAAGGCATATCTCTAAGTATACACGTTTAAATTACTCTCATAAAACACATACTATATTCGAAAGGAATAATACAGATCAAGTATCGGCAATATACACTTATATTTTTTAAATGTTTCACTTTAAAGAGTTAAGTTGAAACGGCTTGTTATAATCGGTCTTCTGCCTTAAAACATTATTAATCATGGATATATCGCTAATACTTTTAATCTTTTTACACGTACTGCTTTCACATGCCTTAAGATTTTCAGTTTCACTGTCAGTAAAGATTGAGGTAGAAGTTTTCTGATATTCTTTGTGAATAAAGACCAACATTGAACAACTTATCTAAAATCATAAATAAATCTGTTTCAAATTATCCTTGAATGATCGGAGTTGATAAATTGTAAATATAATAATAAAAATTGTAAGAGAAGAATGAAAATATTTGAACAAAAATAGAAATCTGTTCACAGTATAAAAATGACAACTCAACGCTACCAGTTAAAAGCTTCTTTTATTATTATTATTATTTATTTATTTATTTATTTACTTTTGAAATGAGGCAAACCAGAGGTATGTTTCTTTACGCAATATCAATCAAAGAGCCTTTCATCAATATGTGAACTTCAGTTTTTAATGTCATTTTAAGGATAAAAATTATAACAGAAACACGTGATTCAATATATTTGCAAGAATGAAAATTCAATATGTCTAGTTGGATTTGACATAGAAATGTGGCTGAGTCTATGATTGTGACTATACAACCGTTTGTCCGAAGGCATGACAGTTTATCAAGAATTTAAGTACGACATTTCTTGTTCTAACATTGTAATTGGCAATTTGTTGATAATACTTCATTTGCATGGTTCAACTCGCCATCCGTCAGAAAAATGTTCATTTATCCGAGGCTGTAGTTATTGCCAATGACAGAAAGCAATTTAGAATGGTTAGTTCTATAATGTACAGCGGAAATGACGTTCTTTGTCACACAAAGAAGTCGTTACTGGTTTTGGAACACATACTGGATAAAGTGATTACTACTGTTAAGTGTTCTGAAACGTCTTGATAAGTTTTCGAAACAATTCACATGTCAAATCACTTAGCATAGTCAATCCAATTAATTATGTTTGCAAATGCTTTAAAAGACCGGTTTTCTTCACTAGAATTCACAAGTAAATGTTTGTTCAGATGTTAACTGAAATTTATTAATTAAGTTTTACGAACATATTTTCATTTTCACAGAACGTAGAGACTTCAACTGATTTTTTTCTCCAAGAGCGACTTTGAAAAAAAACGTAATGCCTATGATCACATTTCAATGCTAACTTGTTATACCCCCACCACGAATGTCAGGGGTGGGGGAGGGGGGTATACTGGAATCGCTTTGTCGCGTCCGTCGGTCGGTCCGTCTCCACCTTGTCCACTCAATAAATCATATACTAATGGGAGGACTTTCTTCAAACTTAGCTTTGATGTTAACCTCAACATTGGAATGTCCAGAACCCATGTTGTCCTTGTGTCAGGTCAAGGTGAAGGTCACACTGGAAAGTCAGATAATTTTCGTGTCCGCTCTGTAAATCCTATACCCCTTAAAGAAATTTCTACTAACTTTACTCAAATGTTCATCTCCTGATAGTGATGTGCAGAACCTATGTTGACATTGTACCAGCTCAAGGTCATGGTCATACTTGAAGGTCAAATTTTCAACAATGAATGATAAGACAAGGATTTTCTTCTAACTTTGCTTAAATGTTCATCTTGACAAGGCAATGTGCATAACCCGTATTGCCCTTGTATCAGTTCAAGGTCAAGGTCACACCGGAAGGTCAAATAAAAAAACTAAAAAAAGACAATGTGTCTTGTTTCCACTGTAAATTATTTATCCCTTGAAGGAATTCGTTCTTACTTGGCTCAAGTATTCAACTCAACAAAGCATTGTGCAGGACCCATATTGCTCTTGTGTCAGATCAAGGTCACACTGGAAGGTCAGATAATTTCGTGTCTGCTCTGTAAATCCTATACCCCTTGAATGATTTTATTCAAACTTAGCTCAAATGTTTCCCTGATGAAGAGGATATGCAGAACCGGTGTTGAACTTGTGTTGCCCTTGTACTAGCTCATGGTAAGGGTCACAATTAAAAGTCAAATATTAAACAATCAAATTAAGATGAGGACTTTTTTCTTACTTGGCTGAATACATGATATTCTTTATTTTAGCTCATAATTTGTTTTTTGTAAATTTGCAAAATTAAAGGTTATTCCTGATTTGATGATTCAAAATTTAGTCATTACTATTACCTGTGAATTGTTGTCTTTTTTCCCATCAAACACAACTATTTTATGTCAGAAAAGTTATTCCCTTTTCCAAATATTCAGATATTCAAGTCACCTTCTATCAATTATATTGGTGGGGCTATGAATCGCATTCAGCAATAGTTCTAGTTCCTTCATAGTTTTATTGCTCTTTGGAAAGGAGAGGCGAAGCGTCCAGAATGGCAACCATGGTTCCCTTAATTATCTCTCTCGAATTCGACGAAAGACTCAAATTACGTAAGGAAACCAGTCTAGTTCAGACATCCATTTTAGTTTGTTTAGTCGAAACACGTTGAAGTGGGACAACATTAAAGATTATTAAATAAACGGAGTCAATATGGTTTTTGTTTCATGATAAGCGATCAATTTATTCAAATTCAAACGAACGGACAATAAGTCTGGCTTGACAAAATGTGTACTTATTTTGCTTGTCTTAACGTAAAAGGATTGTTCGTTGAATTTCTATGAATGAAAACTACTGTCATTAAAGCTACTTTGGCAATCAAATTCGAGATAGGTTAGAAATTATTATCCCATCGAAAGTATGAAACAGGAGTTAATGACACTCACGCAATTTAAAGGTGTATTAGATTAAAAAATATATTATCGAAAGCGTAACCAGCCTAAATTTACATGTAGTGAAGAAGTTAAGGTCGGTCTACAAAACTCAAAACCTACTACAAAGAAATTTCAAACCTGTATAGATCTTTTGTCGTCGTCTTTGTGAAACTGGTCGTAAAGACTGACCAATATTTGTATACACTATGTCCAGTTAGCGAATATGGTATAGAACTTTGATGTTGTGACTTCAGAATCAATAAAAAGATAAATAAAATCATAGTCAAGATTTCTGTGAAAGTCCGGTTGTTCTAAAAGAAAACGGATACTTGAAAATTGATATATATACAGTTTATATTGTGATTTTTTTTTTCTGTCAAATCAATTAAAACTCCTAGTGCAGGCGTCTTTGTAATACTGATCACAAATTCAGTATTGGTCATTTACGCATAATTCACTTTTTATAGCCAGTCTACAGTTTTAAAGTTTGAAAGAATAAATTCAAAATCATTTTGACCTTGTCATTCCATGCAAAGAGCGAGCTCAATATATGGTCGATTATTTTCTAAACCATCATGGCTACCTTTTTGTTTAACTTTAAAGGTCAATTTTGCAATTTGTCTTGAGTTATTGATGAGAATTTGTTTTACAAATAAAGGCAACTTTGACAGTGTCTTAAAAAAGCTACCCCAAACACAATAAAAAATCACCATTTGTATTGCCAGGTTTGAATAAATCCTTTGATGAATCAGTATTATTACTTATCAGTTACCATTTCTCTTTCGCTATAACGCATTTTTACTTATTCTGTTGGAACAAAATTCTGCCTTGACATTTTAAAAAGTACAAATATTTAGTTCTAATTTGCTGGAATGTCTATAACTAAACGCGTAAAGGCTGTAATTTTACAACAAGTACACCGTGTCCATACGTTACCAGTGGAGGTGGTGCAAATTACGCAGATCTGCGGTGTATAACGCGCAAGATTATCTCATATTAGGCCTATTTACGAATTCTCGTCTGAGTCTGCTGTATCCCAGATTCTTGTCTCTTTCTTTATCATTCGTAAAAAAAACAACAACAGGAAAATGTATGTGAATGCGACGGAACAGGGGAATGAAAAGTGTTGAAAATGCAGTGATTATGTCTCTACGAGGCTTATATTGAATTGAAAATCCGACTGGCACTAATTTCTTACCCTGTTAACTCCATTTGACATGTAAAACGATCAAGAAAGATGTTTTTAGGAGAAAATAAATGGTAACGTTTAAGAAGGGGTGCACTGCATGACCATATGGGTAACGCTGATGACATGTTGGTTTACTAAAATAGCCTTTCTTTATAATTTTCGTAATAAAATAAACAAATGATACACCTGCGTGATAGCTTTTGTTAAAACGAAGAGATTTTTTATACACTCTGAGAGGATGACCGTCTTTTCTGATGCAAAAATGGAGCTGAAATTTGCTGTTTAGTGTTTGTTAAATGCTTCTCGTCTGAGTCTGCTTTTGTCAAGATATTTGCAAGTTAAAATTGATATTACGCTTTCGATTGTTATCACTTTTGCAAGATCATTTCTATCTTTGTGCGATATTGATCGGGGTTTGGTTGTCGCTTCGTTCTATTTTAAAATCCACCTTTTATCGCTTTAGACTTATTTTCAAGCAACTGAGCCTTGAGACTGTCAAACAAAACTTCACTTGGCCTCACGTGTACTAAAACTAATTCCCTCTTGCTTTGAATTAACAGTTTATTGTACGTCGATTTGAAAACAAGTTTATATGGGGTTTTTTTCTCGGAATAACGGGGCATTCCCCATGTTTCCTATGTAGAAATATTTGATTGATACATAAAGGTCTTGCACTGACCGTTTTGTAGATAATTTTCCGATATTTTCGAACAGTGATTTCATTTTATCTGTTGTTTATGACCCTACTACGTTGGTAACGTAATAATACCCTTTACTCAAAATATTTTACTTTTCTCTCTCAACATTATTGCATATCTTTTAAACTATATTTTCAGATATCATACAGTTAAGAAACTTAAATAGTATTTTTAATCATGCATTTTGATCCTTTGTGCGATTCGAACTCACGACTTTCTGATCAGTAGATTGACATCGATCTTTGGTCTGACTTATGGCTCCTTGCCATGATTTGTTTAGCGCTTTACGTCGCTGTAAAAATTTAAAGGGTTAAGGTTATAAATTATTGAGAGAAAAAAGAAAAAGAAAAATTACAGCCCAGTGAGAGATGCAAGTCTTACTAAAACAAGTTTTACTACACTGGATAGTTTAGATACACGGTCGACATTCCACAAAGTAGCCAGATACGTTCCTTACATAAAAGCTCTAGGGTGAGCTACGGGCGCCCCTTCATCATTATCGTCAATTGCACATCGAAATAATCGCCAACGGTACCAACGATAACTTCTGTCATTGTCAGCTGCATCATCTTCATCACTTACTTTATTATCATTTTCATCAACATCAGTGTCGTCATCTCCTCGTCATCATCAACATTATCATCGTTGTTGTCGTTTTCATTGTAATTATCATCATGATCGTCTCTGATATAAACATTTCCATCTTTTTTGATATCGTTATTGTCGATGTCATCTTGTTTTTGTTGTTGTTTTTTTTAATTATATTGTGATTTACATTTCCTTTCTTTTAATATTGTTAATAATTTTATCTGAAGAAATAACATAAGGTTATTAGTTAAATGCTAGATATGTTAATCTCTGAACAAAAGAAAATAATTCACTTGCGCGTTAAAATTATGCATATTTATTCATTTATGGATATTTATATATTTAGTTCTCATCTCTCCCTATACATGCATACGAAACTCGGAAGAACTGTCATTTTAATCCTACAAATAAAATTTGGTGTGTGTGTGTTTGTGGGGTGGGGGCGGGGATATAGGCATCACCATGTCAGTCGGTCGGTATAACTTTGCCATGGAAAGGGAAGCTGTTTTTAAAGTTTTGTTGTGTCCAAGTATAAAGTAGACCCACTCACTAATAAACAATGTATTACCAATGTTAGCAATTTTGGACACTTGGATTTCCAAGGTCATTCAATTGCCAAAGTCAAATAAATATAGGTCAGTTGGAAAGCTGTCCAAAGAGGTTTTCAAGTATGAAATATCTCAATTTACTATTAAGGGAGTTATGTCCAATATAAAAGTTAGTAAATAGGTGTCTGTCCGAATACAATTCTTATAACAGCGTGTAAATAATAAAAATTTTGGAATGTCCATATGCTGGAATAGCAACAATATGAATCGAACTTGATTTAGTAAATAATAATTCCCTAATCCTGATTAATAGCTGGCAAATTTTAATCTAGAATGTTGCAGAAACTGTTAATTTACAATCGTTCTAGCTGTAGATAAAAGTTGTGCCTTCAGTATTGGAGCAATAACAAGATTACACCATTTGTTCATATTACTTTCTTCTGTGGCGAAGCCTACGTCAGTGAACTATAGAAATAGAGATAAGCAAACACAAAACCACTAATCAACGATTCTTTACGTGACAAGGGAACATTATGTCTCGGGCAAACAACATCGTTAAGTATATTAAGATGTTGTCAGTAACTAGCAAATTATCAATCAATCGGAAAAAGCAACGAGCCATTTAAAGCGTTAATCGTTGTTGTATGAACGTAGGAAAATAACTGATCCACTTTTGATAAAATCAGGCAACATAAAGTACAAAAAAAAATTGTTTGGATTTTTTTCTGTTTAGTTAGACGTGTGGTTAGGTAAGGGGCTAAACTGTCTAAAGTCTTTGTCAACACAGTCGATGCATGTTAATGTACGGAAGTTTAACTTCAAAATTCATAATGAACTTATCTATCACATGAAATTAATAAACTTGATATAATTACATTGTATTTCAATTTGGTTAACATAAACATTAAGAGGTAATGCATGATAAAATATTTAATGCTAAATTTAATAATTTATGAAAATGTCTAGGTTATTTTTTTTTAAGGTTTTATATCTTATCCTTTATCATATTGCTATAAGTCCATAACAGTTCCAGTTCTTTCACTGATGGCATATCCTGTTATTGTATTTGTTAGGTTTCACCAGAATTAAGACGGAAATAAAGAAAGAGAAAAGGTAAACGGTGTTTTCAAGTAGTTACATCTGAGGCAGCTGATTCTTATAAACATCAAACAGAGTGGACAGCCAGGTCAACAAACCTAAATTATATTAGTGGTACATTAATAGAAAACAATTTTCGCTTACTAATCATTTCCTGTCTCAAACACATTAACAAGAGCAAGAACCGGTTAATACAGAGAAATGTTCAGCCAATATGGTATTTAAAGATGTTGACAGATCAAATCATTTTGATGAAATATATTGCTTTCAGGAGGTTTCATTTGTTGGACTATCAATGTGTTCTCTCTCTGAAAGTCGTAGAATAACTTAGTTGTTGAAAGACGAGAAACAATGATGTTATATTTGTTGTTTCAAGTCTTTCACTTGACAAGAAAGAGTAAAATAGTCCAAGACTGCGAATTTTGCTTCAACATTTTTTATTGATATATACGTACATTTCCTGGAATTGATCAGAACGTATAATAAATGTAGACAAAAATATTCCGCAATAATTTTATCAAGGAAACAATTGGTGGCGAAACATAAACAGAAAGATATGTTAAACCTTTGACAAATAAAAAACCATAGCAACGGTGTGCAAGTATTATTAGTGAAACAAAGCCATTATTTATATGGGTAGTGATTTTGCTTACGATCTGGCAAAAAACCACAGCAGGATAGCACTTATTATGCTTCCCATCAAAGATGAGTGGGCTTATCGTTTGCCCACATATCGGTAGACACTTCATCAACATCTGGAGAATATTTCAGCCAAAGTTCATCGGAGGGCATGTTGGCATGGCAGTAGATGACCCCTGTTCGTTTTCGGGTTAACAGGTCAAAAGTCAATGTCACAGTGACCATGAACAGTACAACTGTTTCTAATCAATATATGGAGAACGCATGGTCCCAGACTTAAACTTGGTAGTTGGCATGGGTTCAAACCCCAATCAAGCCAAGTTTTTTCTCAGAGTCTCTAGTTTTTGCCAGTTTAAGATAGTTTTGATTTTACAATAACTTTTATTGAATTTAAATTCAATGTCTTTCGTTTTAATATATTTCAGTAGTAACAAAACTTTTCAACCTGGTAAATCGATGAAAATTGGGTATCTGTTATTTCAGTTATTAATTTCTTCAAATCTGGACGGTAACAGTATATAATATTTTGCCAATTTGCTGAGAATAGTACACGAATAAAAATAATTATAGCTAATTTGAAGCCCCGAAGATATTATGTTGAAGTGTACGTTGTTAACATCCCCCCATAATGAAGTGGGTGGGGTAAATTCGTGCTATGTTTATCATATTTCGTTTATCATATTTCGTTTCTTTTTATTTTGGGTTTTCATTTTGTTTGTTTTTTGTCAGCATTCAGCAGGTTTTCATAATGTGGATGATTAGTATATTTCTTAAAAAAGTTCAATATAATATGGGCTGACAAAATGTTAATTAGTATTATAATACCTTAATGTTTCTGTCCATGTAAAGTAAATATTTTCAGAGGGTAAATAATGTTATCAAGTAATTTTATTACAATATATAATATAATAAGTCTTTACAAGGACAGGATATAATGAATTCATTATAGAATATAATCTTTGAAAACTAAACTACAATCATCTAATTTTAAAAAATGATTAATGTATTGTAAATAAAGCTTAAACAGCATAAGAATTAATTTTACAAGACTTGAATGTCCACTCTACATTATATTCACTAATCAGTGCTATACACTGAGCATGAAAAAAAACCAGATGTGTCATTTGAATGGGAAGCTTTCTGTATCGTGCTCCGTGATTCCTCAACAACTTCTTCATAGGGTATCGGTCATATGGGCAATCGGTACCGAAGATAAATAAGTAAAATGACACGGTAGCCGGTTTTTTTTTATAACTTTGTATAACCAGATCTTCTACCTTCATTAAAATTTACTCTGTACATCTTCCAGGTACATATTTGTTTCAACATTTCTACATCTGAGATTTCTAGATGATTGATTATCATGACAAAATACTGTAATCAATAGGTTAACCACATTTGACGACATTCTAAAGTGTCACAGGAAATCTGTAATCGCTTACATAATTTACAGCAATTCATGACATTTGCTAATGAATCAAACATTACTTATTGCTTATGTTTTTGTTGATAATGCTGCGTTGTATGTGAAATAATTTCCTCAAACCAACAATCAACCACATTACCTCAGCAATGTCATTAAGATACAGGTTAGAATAACTGATCTTTTAAGCAAATCTTTACACAACTCAAAACGATCGATTATACACGTCATATCTTATTTCGAACATTTGAAATATATGACACAAACAGATTGATGCAAATCTACAAAACATAACTTGAACTTATAAAGCAGAATGTTTCAAATGTATTTGCACTATCGTAAAACAAGACTTTCAAACATTTTGAATGATCAGTTTTGTCAGAAATTCCTCCTATTCGTTATATAAATTCAAACAACATACAGCATTATTCTGTATTTTCCAAAGGATACAAGTCGGTTTTACCTTTTGTTTCAGTCTATAATTGTGGTTTGTATTAGTAATACTGAAGTAAAGAATTCCAGTTGTATTGAAACACGTAAGGGGTGTGTTTCATTTCTATTGCATTCGTCAGGTAATGACAACAAAATGATAGTGAAAATTCAATTCTTATATGGGAAAAAGAAAGAACCTGAAAGTCCTGACGAACTACAACATGCAAATTATTGTAATATCCATTAGCCAATCTTGTAGTAAACCCTTAAAAACCAGTATCAAATTTTCATGGTTTCATATAATATGAAATTAATCTTACCACAAGGATGTAAAGGTCCTCATCAAGATAATGTTATTTCCTTGGGTTTTTCTTTCCGAATGAATTGTGATTTAAATATTGCTAACTTCAAAGGTTCTAAATTTGCATATCTTTTTTAATTAAAAAATCAAAAACAACAACTACATTTGACGACATTCTAAAGTGTCACAGGAAATCTGTAATCGCTTACTTAAATTTACAGCAATTCATGACATTTGCTAATGAATCAAACATTACTTATTGCTTATGTTTTTGTTGATAATGCTGCGTTGTATGTGAAATAATTTCCTCAAACCAACAATCAACCACATTACCTCAGCAATGTCATTAAGATAAAGGTTAAAATAACTGATCTTTTAAGCAAATCTTTACACAACTCAAAACGATCGATGATTATACACGTCATATCTTATTTCGATCACACAAACAGATTGATGCTAATCTACAAAACATAACTTGAACTTAAAATAATAAAGCAGAATGTTTCAAATGTATTTGCACTATCGTAAAACAAAGACTTTCAAACTTTTTGAATCATCAGTTTTGTCAGAAATTCCTCCTATTCGTTTTATAAAGAGGTTATTAACAACCTTAAAAGTACATGTATAATCAGTTCTAACAAGCTAGTTGCACGAATTTTGTTATATTAAACGGGACTTTTTTCCCCCGAGAGGAGATCCGTTAATTCTGCATTCATGTCCGTATAAATGTGACCGTTAAAGTTATTGTTTATACATCAAATACTACGGAGATGTCAAACTCACAACAATTTCATTTATGGTTGGTTAGGTAGAACTATTCTAAAATCAAGAAGAGCAATTATTCTTATTAGATATTGGTAAAAAATATTCAGTAAGATGATACTATATATGCAAAAACAATGTATTCTTTAATGTATAGAGATGAAGATAATCACAACTGTATTTCGTTGGCGATGAATGTTAAACAAAATTACTAAGTTCTCTGGGTTTCTACGAAGCCTGGTTAAATCAATGAGTTGGAAATGTAAATGCTTTTCTCACCCTGGTCAAACTAAGGACTACTGATATTTTTATACAGAATGCTGAGATATGCTAGATGTTATACTTTCTTTGCTAATTTAGGGGTCATTGTCACGTTTTAAAGTTTCAGCTCCCTAGTTAGAAATCGGGGCCTGTAGATGGCATAAACCTATTATGGTACCTATTAATGAAAAAAAATGTAGATCTTGTTTAAATTGTTTAGAAGACGAATTCCATTTTCTTTTGGAATGTCCATTGTTAATTGATTTGTAGAGAATATATATATAAAACGGTTTTATTGGAAAAGACCAACTATACCTAAATTCATTGAACTAATGACTTCAGAAAACGCAGCTGAATTAAGAAATATGTCTATGTATATCCATAAATCTTTCAAAATTAGAAATGCTTTGTACTTTGAATAATATTGCAAAATAAATTACTATCGCTGTCTCTCACGTTTTCTTGTAAACAATTAGTGTAAATAATTGTCGTTTGTGTGTCTGACACTGAACAGACAAATTATATTTATTTACTTACATAGAACATATCATAAACTTATATTGCGTTGTTATTAATTATTAGATTGTTAACTATAATGTATATGTATGTATTGTTTTGAAAAATGAGTACTCAGGGGCATATTTGCCCATTGTATATATCAATAAATTCTGTAAACTCTGTAACAAAATGTTATAAAAATGTTAAAAAATGTTTCTGATTTGCTTCAGAGGCGATTTACGAGTGAATTAGTGTTGGCATCAAAGTAAGAATAATCTAGTTCTCTCTACTGCTGACATTAATAAAGCGTACTTACTGTAACTTATTTGTAAGACATAAACATTAATGTCCTCTTGCCTCTTCTTTTTCGCTTAACACACGGGCAATATTAGTTATTGTACAATGGTTGTGGGTAATCTTAGGTGACGGGTCTCCTTCAATTTATCTTTCTTGTAATCTTCAGCAAAGATCTCTGCTACATAAAGTAAAATTTAGCTGGCTGTAATAATTCTTTTTTATTAAATCAACATAATACTTCACTTATTCTTAAACAGGTCCGGAAAATGTCGAACGCAAGTTGAACTGACGAACAACAATGGCAAGGTCATAAAGGAGTTAACTTTAAAAAATACAAGCTGAGAACAAACACGACTGTGATGTTTTTTTAATGATTTCAGTTCAGGGTTATCGGACCTATATTAAACACTGGTCATAAACAGAGGAGCATTGGTCAATGGGTAAAAAGCATTATTCCCAATCCTCTCCAGCGATTATATGAAATTTAAACATTCGGCGCAAGTACGAAATTTGAAGCTAGGAATCAGTCATATAGCGGATTAACTAAAAAAAAAAAGATGCAAGAACTTGTTACTCAATGAATGTTAAATACTTGTTTACTCTAAACATTAAACGGCTCTGTTACGAAACTAACTCGATAATTGACGATCTTTTAGGGCAATATCCATTGTGGAGAGTCGTTTCTACTTTCTTTTGTTTTAGCTTTTAGTATGCTGTTTTGACCGTCGTCCGTCCGTCCGTCGTCCACAAATGACTTTAAACAACATCTTCTCTTATACAACTAAGCCAGTTGAAATTAAACTTTACAGAAATAATTCTTGTATGACTCTCTTCATTTATTCCCTACTGCTATTGCCAGCTTCACGTTTTTCCTATTGCTTTTGCTCGTACTGCTACTTCCACTTTTACGGGTTTTTTTCTACTGCTGCTACTGCCACCTTCACGTTTTTCTACAGCTGTGTACTGCTTCTGCTCAGTTCCTATAAATTTAATAAGTAGCGTACTGTGTTTTCTTGTGTCACGCTCATCCCAAGAACAATAAGAACTACAGTTATTTGCTTTCCTACAGATCGTTCTCAGATCATGAGAACCATAGTGACACGTGCAATTGTCAGACAAGTGCTCCTAAGATTAAATTCGCAGTAGGTGCTTCTGATATAAAGTTTCTTAAATTTTAGCATCTATCCTAGACCAGTTTTTATATTTACCAAAAACCTAACTCTTTCTGCCTTCTACAAGACTACACTAAAGACCCTCATTAATTCAAAAAGACTTTGTTTAGTCTTGTGCTTAACCTCCGAACAGATCCAAAGCTTAGCATGAATACTTCAGCGAGATGATTGAATACTAAAGAATTTAAAGGTTTCATTAATCATGCCGTTTTAATTAATTTTTAGGAAGGATGGTTATTCTTTGATTAAGAAACCTTCCAAGGATTTATCTAATAATGTGGAAGTACAGCAGGTTCTGAAATTGATTTGTTTTAAGTTATTTATTGAATATTACTATCGTTTTAGGAGGTGTTTTAGACTCGCCTTCTTAAAGGGATAAACAGGCAAATGTTTTATACTTTCTTCAGGGGCGGATACAGGACAGGGCTGCCTGGGGGGGGGGGGGGGCTGACATGAAGGGGGGAACCACATTGGGGTGGGTACGGGAGGGGTGTCCCCTCCCGTTGGTGGGGGTACGGGGGCCTCCCCCAGAAAATTTGAAAAATGGTCTAAAATGGTGCATTCTGGTGCATTTTTGGGCCTTTTGTTGCATTCACAGATTACCAAACAACAAGATGATATACAACTTTATAAATCTTTAATACTCAGATATAAATGCTAAAAAAATCAAGATATTAATTAATTCATCTGCTGAGAAGTACAACTAACGAATTGACAATAGAACAGTCCCTATGAAATTTCACATAAAGCATGCTTATATTTAAGTTTATAATTCAGAAGTCATCTAATACATGCAGTTAAAAAAATATTGGCAACAAAAATATAAAACCAATTGACTATTAGCATTTTGAGCATGATGATCACATAAAACACCATTACAGTCTTAATCTAAGTGGTTCACAATGCACTTCTTATCCGTATTTAATTGTCCATAAATATGTTGGGTAGAGCCATCCTTCTGGGGTTCCTTTTGGCAAAAAGACCAACCACCTGGGCAACATCTATGTGTATGTCTCTATGTATGCTTATTAAACAAAGTGATGACAGTCTGTCTTGTCCCATGGTTGATCTAAGTCTTGTCTTCACAAGACCAAGAACACTTACACTCCTTTCACATTCACATGATGTAACTGGAAATACACTAGAGACTGTAAGGACTGTGTGAATATTTGGATAAAGCTGCTTTGGGCACATTTTCAGGGTTTTTTGGATTGTGTCTGGTGGGGACTGAATATTTTTCCATTTTTGTTGCCATAGGTGAAGTTCAGAGTCAAGGGACTGTGGTGATGGTAAATCTTCCGTGAACCATTCTAGGTCGTGGCATTAAGATTCTGGGGATTATCACACATATAGGACGGAATCAAAGCAAGTCCCATGGCAGCCTTCCTCTGTAGCTCACCAAAACGTTCATTCATCTGCAATAGCAGAGTGTCAATAAATTCAATGGTCAAGTTCCTCCTGTAGTAATCCTGTGGGGTAGAGGCCTCTGCATTTGCTCTCATAGTTTGTCGTCCACAGGTTCTAGGTTTTGCAGGTACAGTCCCTAAATTTTCGGCTATCAACACTGCCTCTTGGTACTATCTCTGATGATAGTCATTGACGTTAGTGCGGACATCCTGGAGAGTCTCGGTGACAACCTTGACCTCAGCCATAGCTTTGACAACATCAACTGCCCTGCCTGGAATATAAGCATAAGAAAATTATTCATGTAATGGTATATCAGATTGGATTTGCAATAAGTTAGGCATATCATATTATCATCTATCTATCTAATGCTAAAGTCATAACTATCAGTAAATGAGGAAATGATTTTAAAAAAAACATGATTTCTTGAGTATTTTATATAAAATATAAGAACAAAGATTAAAAAGGGAAGTAAAAAAGGTGAACACGGAGACAGCACAATGCCAGGACTTTATTGCTCTTAATTTAATGAAAGTAAGCCATTTGTAGATTTGATACAGATAAGAGACAGTTGATCTTACCTTGTAAGGAAACTGTAGTTCCACCCCTGGAGTCTGACCTAAAATAATTATAGAATATTTTTATAACTAATGATTGCATCCAGCCAAGTTATATTTAGGGCCGAGCTGACCCTTATCAGAAGAGAGACGATTGTGCATTTAACAGATTTTTTAACAGATGTGAAGTGAAATATATTTGAGACATAACAAGACAAAAAAATAAGTATGTTCACATAGTAAAATTGTAATTCCCTGTTAGCACCGAGGAACATCAATATGACAAAATAAAAAAAAATGTTATAATTCATATCTTATTTCAATCCAGAAAAATCTGTTCATTCAGTTAAATTTGAACTGTTTGGAAAACTTGAAGGGTGACAGTTACACTTTACTGCTAGTGTATGCCTTTAAATTCAGCCCATGGTATAGCCAAAAACATTTTATTCAATTGGAAAACAAATCATGTAACTTATTTTTTTTATCACCTAGACATTCGGTCATATCAACATGATCAAGTTTTTGTTGTTTTCTAAATTGACCCCAGCAGGAGTCCAATGTTGCTTGAGAGCGTTTCATTTTGGAATGAATCAATGCAGATCATTTTTGCTTCATTAACAGATTTTTTTAATTAAGTGATGAGTAGCTTAAAACTTACCTTTTGATAATAGCCGAAATCTGGCCAGAAACTATCAGTTTTTAAAGAAAATTGCAACTCCATTTTCACATGTAAACAAACTGCTAACTTTATCAAAGCTTCGCCGCTTTTTGTAACTGTTATTTTCATTGGATGACTGTAAAATGATCAGCCAATCAAAAACACCGTTCCAACGGTCATGTCAATCAGGCGTGTACAACTTGTTGATCGATAATTACACTCTCAACCAAGCCCCCAGGCAAGAGATTAACAATTTGATGATAGCAATTAACTGCTTTGATAACGGAATACACTACGGATCATTAATGCATTAAAATATACCAGCCCAGCTGGAAAACGTATCTTTGGGCCGAGATGGGGGGGGGGGGGGGGGCTGCAGCCCTGAAGCCCGTGGCTGAATCCGCGGCTGTTCTTTCTCGTTTCTTCAATCAATATACTATAAATGTGATCGAAATAAGTACAATGATCAGTCCCAATAACAAAGATTTCCTCTTTTTAAATGAAAAACCGGGTGGTTTCCTAACTTACCCACGTGGGTCTAGATAGAAAATTTAGATTTCGCGCTAAATTTTGCAGTGAGTAATTGGACGGTTGAAGTACCTTACACGTGATCTACGGCAAAAAGCAACCCAAGAGAAACGACGATTGGCTGTTTCTGTCACGTGACCTATTTAAAATAACACGGTGATTCCGTCCGCGTTTTACTTTAGTTCAAATATTTACGTTTCATCCAGCATTTCAAATTATTTTTATGGACAAACATACTGGCAATTTAAAGTTCTTCATATTGAACGTGATTTGAGCAAATAATATCAGTTTAAATTTTTTCGGCATTCATTTGCCTGTGTATCCCTTTAAACCGTAAGTATACAGAGAGAGACGTCAGGAAATGACATGGTTAAACACTCGATTTACATTGTATTTAGTTAATAGAAATCCGAAAAGAAACAAATCATAACTTAACGTTACAACAAAATTTCTTTCTACTTTTAGATTGAACAAGTAAATTATTGGGCACACAATATAGATATCAGAAAATATTGTTAGATATAAATGATTTAGGGCAATAATGGCCTTCTTATTTAACCCTTAACCTGCTGGAACCGAAAGTGATCAGCCTTTGCCACCAGTATAGAGCCAGGCCAGCCTGCACATCCGTGCAGTCTGACCAGGCTCTATCCTGTTGGTAGCTCCATTTTTGTATTTTGATATTGAAATCCCTTAAACTTTGAATGGACTGTTCCATATTCAAAGCTGGGCAAATCCATTACAAAAATTCAGCATGTTCAGGGTTAAAATTACCTCTGTTCAAACTATCGTGTTCTGGGTAAATGTCTAGAACACTCAAAAGACTTCTTTTTTTTATTAGACCTGATTATATTGAGGCTTTGCCTTTTTTCTAAAGTATAATTTGTCGTGAGTAAAAATGTTAAATTACAGATTTTCAACTCTTATTACCCATCTATTTTTAGTTGAAGAAAATAACTATAATGACAGTATTTCTTATCTGAACAATAATTTAATGTTGCAGAGTGTGATTTTGAAATAATCTGGCACAAACATGCCCCACAACTAGGTTTGTCCAACTATCAAAGGCAAAGGTAACGGAACTCGATTGAATATTTTAAATTTTGTTGTAAGGGGGATTTTTGAACACGCCGATTACTTGTTCACAATAATTTGGTATAATGTTCAAGCTTCCAGCCCCATTGAATTTGCCTCAGATATGGGGTAGAAGTGGTGCTTTGGGGGAATTTCATTTTTGTAGCTTATGTTTCTAAGAGAAGTCTCCAGTCTAAAATATATGTTTTGTTGTAAGCTCCTGTAAAATTAGCTGTTTTTTCATTTTAGAATATTGTAGTTGTCGTCTGCGCTGAATTTCTCCTGGAAACTGATATCTGCCTGCTGAGTGAGAGGTTGGTCACACTCCATGTATCTAGGGAAAGAAACCCTCACTCAACATTAATACGGGACCAAGTTGGTTTGTTAGAATCGCCGCCTCCGTAGTTGAGTGGTAAAAACCACTGACTATAAACACTAAACCTCTGACTGATTGAAAGTAACCATTTATAAACAAATGTAGTTTCTTATGGAGAATAGGGGTCTAGTAATGATCGTTCAAAAGTTGGATTAGTAAAGATCCTTCCAAGGAACGATGGTTTCTGATATGACCACTAGATGGCATTAAACACGTCTAAACTAAACCCAACATTTTAGAATTGTTCTCAGTCTGATATAAATATATAATACCCTGGATGTTTATTTTCTCAACATTACAGCTTGTTCCGAACACCATTTACTATATTTGGTAAATTTTTAAAACAGGCCAATGAAATTACAAATTTTACTGAAATTTTGCGATGCCAAACATAACATGAAAGTATAAGTGCAGTTTTTCGACATCGACACATCGACTTGGAAAACTAATGTTGGCGTGCATCTTATTTTGAAATAGCTCAAACAGTCTTCTGAAAGCGAATAAATTTTCAATCAAGCAAAGACATCTCAAGATCACTCACACAGCTATTATTTTTGTGCACTGATAGCAAATTAATGCAGGATACTTGAAGACTGAATAAAACAATGGAATTACCGGTTTAAGACGGAATGAGTGTGATTAGTGAATGCTTTTTATTATTAACTTGTTTTTTTTTTCATCCACGTAACATGCAACATGCAAACAGGGTTGAGTACAATTAATGTTCTCCAGCGATCTATACAAATGTCCCAATATCGAAATATTTGCACTTTAAGATATGATCTCTACAGGTTAATGTAACCGTTGTTTAAAAATGCAACTGAAAATAATAAAACAAGTAACAAATCTATTCTTTAGGTAAAAATTGGTTATTCATCCTGGTCATGACCCAAGGAGTTTTTAATCATAAACTTTGTTCAAAATGAAAACCTCTGTGAGTCCGAAATTTACAGAATTTATCTATTTATGATTTCCAACCATCCTTTAGAGGGTCCTGATCTAGATTTACTGTTTTAAAAAACGTTTAAAAGTGCAATCTCTTTTGAGCTTGGCTTTAAACCAAGAGAGCCCAAAATGAATAGGAGTCATTTACTCATCATGCCCAACCATCCTGTAAACCTTACGAGTCCTTGGTTTAGTTGTTTTTGAATAATTACTCGGAAATCGTTTCAGACTGCAGGCCCCTTTGAGTTTGACCTTTGACCCAGTGTGCCCAAAAACTCTGACTCAACATGCAAAACCTATCTATCAAATATAAAATTATCTAGGCTTATGCATTCTAAAGGTATTGATCAGAAAACGTGTCAGAATAAGGCCACTTGAAGTTTGATCTTTGACATAGTGAGCCTAAAATCAGTAGGGTTGCCAACTTATGGGGGCCAACCATCCTGTAAATTATTAAAGTCCTTGGATCAGTCGCCCTTGAGTTATAAATTTTCCAGGTATACTCGTTCTTAAATTTCTGATCAGAGACCATCTGATCCGACTTTTTGACCCGACTAACTAGGTACATATGTTCAGCACATGAATGTAGTACCTCGAAAACCGTCTGTCAATCGGTTTGCCCCCTCTGCCCGCTCTGTCATCTTGTGATGCATGAAAATATCTCTGTCCATAATTTCCACATGAAAGTAATGGAGATAATCCAAAAATGGACCGAGGTAGAGTCATTGTTCGGACTTCCTTGTCACTAAAGTGTGACCATTATATACAGTATAAAACCAATCCCTCAAGTATTTTCTGAGTTGTGACCTACAGATGTGACAGAAGATACTATAATGGTCATTTGAGACTCTAATAAGAGCACTGCATGCGGCGGAGCAAAATACGCCCGTCAATTGAGCAATTTGTTAATCCCCTTCCGCAAAGCGGGGAGCGGATTATAGGAATGGCCTCCGTCTGTCCGTCCGTCCGTCCGTCTGTCCGTCCGTAACACTTTCGTGTCTGCTCCATAACTTTTAAACTGCTGGAAAATTTTTGAAATAACTTGGCACAAGTGATCACCATTATGAGACGATGTGCAGAGCGCAATTATTGGGTTGCTACCCCCAAGGTCAAGGACACACTTTAACACTCAAGTGTTAAAAAGTCTACATTTCGTGTCCGCTCCATAACCTTTAAACCACTGATTTTTTTTAAATAACTTGGCACAAGTGATCACCATTATGAGACGATGTGCAGAGCACAAAAATTGGGTTGCTACCCACAAGGTCAAGGTCACAGTTAAAGGTCAAATATCCACATTTCACGTCTGCTCTATAACATACTAACTTGGCTTACGAATTTTGTTTTAATTACTTTGCACAAATGATCACCACTATGCAGAACCCAACATTCAGGTTCTTACCCCCAAGATCAAGGTTAAATGTTCTCCATAACTTTTTGACTTTATGGAAGATTTTACATATTTTGGCACAAACAATTACTATCATGAGGCTATGTGCTTTTAATATGCATGGCACAACATCAAACTGCTGATGTATAGGAAACGTGGCATGAAATAAATTTAAGGCAAAAACGGTCATGATAATTCCACAAACTTTTTCTTTGAAATGGTTTAATCCTTACATTCTTAATGACCAAGATATCTGGCATGAAATAAATTAAAGGCAAAAATGGTCATGATGAATCCACAAACTTTTTCTTTGAAACGGTTTAATCCTTACATTCTTAATGACCAAGATATCTGGAGATCTGTGCTTATCAATAACCAACAGATGTTGTTTCAAGTAAAGCATTAAAATATATACATTATTTTATACATTATATACAAGTAAAAAAATCAAAAAGTAGGGATAAGAACGAATACTGAAATCAATATTCAAAAATTCGGTTTGCCATATTGGAAAATATTCGGATTATCGATTTTTGGACGTTCCATCAGTTATCCGAATTCTGGTATCCAAATATAGGTACTGTTTCCGTTCAGACTAACGTGGTTCGGGAAACTGCTCTGCATAATCAAGAAATGGCTTGTTTAATGGAGGCCTCAACTACTTTTTGTGATTGGCATAAACACAATTTATTCCGTTCTTTAAAACGTGATTTATCGCCATAAATACGGACAGTTGATAACATTGCAAGGGTTGTTTTTATCCGTCAAAATTTGAAAAAAAAAAAACAGATAAATATATTGACATTGATAATTTAATCAACATGCAAACTGAAAGCAAATATAAATATCTTCATCGTCGGATACCCACGGTTCATTATTACATTAATCAAACCGTGGGAAAAATGAATCAATTTGCGTCGATATATAGCAACAAGTGCTTAAAATATCGACCAATGAAATCGCGTTTAACAAAATTGATACTTTTCAACGGAGAGGGAAGAAAACTATCAGAAACAAAATGGCTGCGCCCATGGCGAAAACCTGTTTCGCGTATCTTGCCAATATAAAAGTCAAAAACTATCGCCAACTCAATTCTTCGACAAGCAAAGACCGCTATAGTGATTTTTACCTAGTATTAACATTTCGCCCACATTTACAATTTTGAACTTTTCACAAACAGAATTAATCGTCTATGGTTGCCGCCATCTTGTCTGTAATACGGAATGTCGTATAGAACGAGCGAACCTTGATTGGTTTTAATTGCCTCATGAAATCGTGAGGGAACCAGTGAAATAGCTGTCATTGACACACTGTACTAATTAGATAGCGTACAAAAATCCCACAGCTGATAACTGTTAATGGATCGGCCGTGGGTATCCGACGATGAAATATCTTGAGCACATTTATTAGAGGAAAATATTGTTTTATAGTTTTTCTGATTGATCTGACAACACAACAACAAAAAAGTATTATCAACGGTCAAAAGCGTGATTGGTTGTTCGTATACTTTTTCGTGATATGTTATCTCATTACACGCATTCGGAATACCTTGCCGATTATCAAAGGGCCGAGATGTTGTGATTGTTTCAATGCGTAGTAAATTTTATGAATGAAACGTTTGCGGATGAATACTAAATTAACAACTTGTTGTTTTACAGTTTGATTCGCCAAACAATTGAAATTATACCTCATGCTTTCAAAATCAACAGAATTCTACAATATCAAAGAATTTTATCAAAACCGCAATGAAAACTCATACAACCTGTGGTAATATTTTTCAACGCGAATGTATGGATAAGAGGCGGGCATGTAATTGTAAATAGAAAATCTACTGTGCAGCTTTGGAAGCTTTCGATTCTAAAAACAACAATATTTGTCAAGACTGTCGAGTTCACTTTAATGCAATCATATATTTTTTGGTGATAAAACAGCTGAGATGCAAGAAGCGCGTTCTTGGGTGCCCAGCTAAAATAACGATTTTCACAGTTTAAATTTAGACGCATGCAAAACTATGCAGAGGCCACAGGCAAGTAACGTTCTATCGGTTGTTGCAAGAGCATCTTGAAGGGAAGCCTTGTAATCCCACTGAATAAATTATATCATTTCTAGTGAAAACTGATTACCTTGTGTCGTAATAAAGAACCTTTGCCTTCGGGCTGATGTTGATGCGTCTTGAGCCGCTCCTGATGTGTGTTTCATAGAGTCGCTGAATGACTGAAAGACACAACCACATGTAGAGACATTTTGTGTTCGAAATTAGAGTAACATGAAATATTTAATATTTTTCCAATCTTTGTAAAAGAGTCATTATTTCGTGTAATTATGTCTTCAGTAATTTCAAAGAAATTGACTCTGACAGTAGCAAAATAATACGAGCTTAGGATAATAGGGCTATTTATGTTAACAGTCATAAAGTTTTTGCGTTTGATATATTTTTTAAATGTTTGTTTATCAGAGAATAGTATATTGAAGAAAAATATATAATAGGTAATTCTAAATAGTGATCTTGATTCGTTTCCACCATATTTGATTTTTAAGCCTATAAGCCTATTGGGCTTATGATACAGTCCAGATTTTAACATTGTGACATCCAATTCCCTAGTCGGTAACAATTCTCTAACGATTTACGGGTTCACTAGCTGGCCTCAGAACAAGTCTCTCCATTTACGAGACTCGAACTTACGACCCTTCGTTCCATTAGCATACATTTCAACTACATGTACTTGTCTACCGAGACACTAATTCTAAAAAAGATTTCCTATTTCATCAATTAATTACTTGTGATAAAGCTGAAGCATGCACTTGAAAATATCTCAAAATGTTTTTTAATGAGAACATAAAGCAACCTTTTTAATCTTATTGCTAATTTGTAAAGAAGACACAACAGGAAAACATGCTCGTTCTAACAAACTGAATTGTGTAGTTTTTCTTGTTGTCTTCCATTTTCTAAGATTTTAATTTTTATAACTTCACACTGAAAATCTAAAGACTTGAATAAAATATTTATGAATATAGCACAGTTTGGCTGTCCTCAATATTTTGAATCTAAAGAATACGCATATACTCAAGCATCAAAGCATCAAAGATTTAACAAGAAAACTTTAACAATTTTATTTTCCGCAAAAAAGTTACTTGTGATTAAGCTGAATCATGCACTTGAGAATATCTAAAAATGTTCTCGGAGCGTTTCTGTAAATTATGTTCAAGGACGTCTAATTCTGTAAATGAAATATGATACATGTGTTGCCACTGACAACGGAAAAAGCAAGCAACTATTTAGAATTCACGGCATTTATCGTACTTGTAATAGATGCAGTGCTAGTCGCAAAATTCAAAATCTGTTTAGAATCTTTAAATTTTCTCTTAAGAAAAAGTGTCAAAAATAAAACTACGAAACATATTAAAATTAACAGCCATATATTATGTTACTTTAATGTCACTTATTGAATTCATTTAATTCTGCGTCTAAACTCTACGGGTTTAAGCAATTGTCAGGAGAAGACGGAATTTCACCACGTATTCCGGTTTGATTGAAGTGTTTTCGTCCACGCGACTGGCAATTAGCCGCCAGTTACTGACAACATCTTGATGCTGTTTTCCCCTCGACTTGATGTTCTAATGTCACACAACAAATGCTTAATTACTTATCTAATGTTCTTTCACATTTATTCTTGTCTTATATCGACTAGTTATTTTGCTGTGAGCTTGAATAAGAATTTTAAAGATCAAAGTTAAAGCTTAAACAAATCATGTAAAGTATGGTCGGTTGATCTGAAAAGGATAAAACGTTCTTGGTGTAACACTATCTGTTCTTTTCAGCAAACATAGAACAATTTCAAGGAACTTTTAAATTTAAAAATTGTACTCAGTGCTAATTTTAATAATTAAACCCCCTGACAGAATATCTGGGGCTATAATGGACGCGTGTGTGTTGGTCCGTCCGTCTGTCCATCGGGCCGTCCGTAGACAAAATTTGTCTGAACTGTTTCTCAGCAACTATATTTAATATTTAAATAATACTTTGCTAGAATCCTATTTACCAAACCTAGATGGGCATATCGTTGTCATTGTTTTTCACTGAGTAATGGGCCTTTGATTTCTAAAATAAATAAGCAATTAATGAGTTGTTCTGCTTCATTGACATTATCCTGAGTTCTGACTCATTGCTTTATTCTTCACATTAAGGCCATTCAAAGTTTTTTGGTGCTATGTCTCGGCAACTATTTGTGGGATTTCAATTAAACTTTTCACCACTTATAGATCCCACAGACATTTGATTTTCTTGTTTTTTTTTCTGCTTAAAAGCCAATGTAAGTTTGTTTGTGCATTTTCAGCAATTTTTAATTGAAGTGTAATCAAACTTTATGTGTATTTAGTCCAGATTTGCATGCCCTCAGAATGTAGTTTATGTATTGAGTTCTGCTGTGTTTTTACAGGATGTGTGTCTATCCATATGGTTGACTTATGCTGCTTAGCTAACTGTCCACAGAAGTTTGAGTTTTGGATTTTTCAGCCAAACTGTTGTACATTACGGCAGACAAACTATAAATGTAGAAATGACTGTTTCAAGGCGGTATATGGGGTATTCATCACATTCAATGATAGATCTTGTCTAATATGCTTCATCATAAATGCGATCGATGGGAAAAGAGCACTTGCAACTTATAATACTCCCGTTCGTTGACTTCTTCCATAGAACCAGAACACGCGACGAAAAGGTGGAGAGCGGAAAAGTCACAGGACACTTTCGTCCCTGAGGGGAATCGAACCAGCGACCCTAGATCGGTAATCCAGTAATCCTTCTGCTTTTTTAATGAGAACATAAAGCAACCTTTTTAATCTTATTGCTAATTTTTAAAGAAGACACAGCAGGAAAACATGATCGTTCTAACAAACTGAATTGTGTAGTTTTTCTTGTTGTCTTCCATTTTCTAAGATTAAATTTTTATAACTGCACATTGAAAATCTAAAGACCTGTATAAAATATTTATGAATATAGCACAGCTGAGCTGTCCTGAATATTCTTTGAATCTAAAGTATACGCATATACTCAAGCATCAAAGCATCAAAGGTTTAACAAAAAAACTTTAACAATTTTATTTATCGCAAACAAATGAAAATTATATACAAGATGACCTTAAAATGAATACAAGTTACTTACCGGCGAGTAATCTAATGTTTGTTAAGAATGTTATTCCTGTGACCCACCATCTGAAATAATTAAAGTCACCTAAAGTTTTCGATATTTGTTTCAAAGTCCGGTTTCTTTTTCTGTTTTTACAGAATAATCATATCCATGTACCATCCAGACTGCTGTCGAGGTGTTCACGGGTCGGAATAAAGTTTAGTAAAGATAACAGACTTGGTACAGGACTGTATTTCTGTGATATCTAACAAAATGACACATCACTTTGTGGATTCTTCGATATTTTTATTTCAAAAAATCCTTTGTGACGGGTCGGACTGCAGGAAAAGACAGACGGGGTTAGAAATCAGGTTAGCAAAATACACAATGCTTATATTATCATTATCCTTACGTAGCTTTTTTCATGTGACTCATTAATACCTTATTCTCATTAACAGTATTGTGTTTCGCAGGCATTTTCATGATAGTTTAAAATTGGATCATCGTCCTCGTCATCGTCGGATACCCACGGCCGATCCATTAACATTTATCAGCCGTGGGATTTTTAGACGCTATCTAGTCGATAAGAGGTGTGTCAAAGACAGCTTTTTCATTGGTTCCCTCACGATTTCATGAGGCAATTAAAACCAATCAAAACGCTCGTTCTATACGACATTTGGTATTACAGACAAGATGGCGGCAACCATAGACGACATGTTTAATTCTGTTTGTGAAAAGTTCAAAACTGAAATATGAGGGCGAAATGTTAATACTAGGTGAAATATCAGTATGCCTCTGAGTAAATAGCCCAATAGCTTTTTTCTTCTCTGAAGAGCTCAAAACATTAATAAAAAAGCCCATAACTGCATTTGCACGATGTTTTTTCACTCTCTAACTTTATGTAGGATTTGTAGTTCTAGTCAAAAGAAAAGAACTTCTGACTACCATATCTTAGTAAAATGTTTGCTTCAGTTTGCAGGACAGGTCACTTTTAAGAAAATCTAAGCTTTGTATATGAATGAATCAATATTGAGCAAAAACTCTTTATAAAGCTCTTCTTAGTTTCTGTCAAAGAACTTTCGTTCGCGTTGCTTGAGTATCATTTCTTCTTGTATTTCTGTTTTGAAAACAGGCTAATGACGTTGGTTACCTTGTGACAATTGGGGTCAATTTAGTCTTATGGTCGACAACAGGACACTTAAAAATGCATTTTATATTATGTCTTTGTGAATACCAGACAGAGTGACTTTATGTCTGTTCTAAGTAAAAGGGAGCAAATCAATCAAAATTTAAGAGAAATCCTACTTACAAATTGAACATTAGGTTGGAAGTGAAATAGACACAACTTGACAAGAAATTATTTCGCCAGGCAGTAAAGAAATGGTACAAAGGCGTATATGGAGTTACTCCTGGTCAAATGAGACTGTTTTGAAACCAAAATCAATTTGCTGTGATGTTTAACCTTAAAAATAACTTTTGACTTACATATATTCATTGTGAAAAAGTTTTGTTCCATTGAGCATAGCTGAATACACTTGAAATTAGGGCCCAACCCCCTTGCAAACTCTCTCGAACTGTTCCTGGATAAGGGCTTTGTTGCACATGACTGGCCCAGTCATACAACAACTTTGCAACAATACTGTAAAAGTGTCATTTTTACATGTCTCTTTGAAGTGAAAGAAGGTCTGTTATTTTTAATTAACCGAATTTCCGAACATTCTCTGTTTTCAGCATTTAAATCTTGGTCATTTATAACTTTAAAAATTCAATATTTATACTTAGTAAAATGACGAATGCTTCAAATTTTTAAAGTACACAAGCCATGGCAATGAAAAATCCTGGAGGAAAGACTATGGTAGACTGGCAGGAATTCCACCGTTAACTTTAGAACTTATTTTCAAACTCAGAAATAAGAACTGTATTCGCCGGATTCAACATAAATTATCATTTGGGTATTTAAAAATTATCTACATGTTCTTATTTCAGATTTCTGTTTTTAAAAGGGAAGCATCAGTTAATCTTGTTTGTTTCAACACTCAAGTAGTGTGCGCAAAATAAAAATCTTTTTTTTCTCTCCCTCTCAGTGAATTCGTGCCATGAATTCCCTCTACCACAAGGAATTGGCAGCTTTTTTAAGTGTCCATAACCAATTTACTTTACTTTATTGCCTTCTTATTACAATTAATATTACTGTCTTGAGCAACTGTAAACCAATTTCGTCTTATCAATCATGAAAAAAACAAAGACAATTTACCAGTCTCCGGAAACTCGTTAAAGGCATGTTTTAATATGTTCACATTCATTCTCTATCGTCATCACGCAAGAACAGATATATTTATGTGTTTTGAAAATTAGATACATTTCCTGGAGGAAAAGTAAGCGAGACTTCCCTCAGCCCATTAATATTTAACTCTAATTATTTTAGTTTTATTTTCATCAAGACTGAAGCGGTATTACGTATGGATTTAAAGGAAAATTAAAAGAAGTTATTTCTTATACTTGTAACCCCTCCAAGAATAAAACCAACAACCCTTAAAACAAACAAAATAAACAAAAAAAGACTCTCTTTATGTGGATAACTGGTCTGGTCATTAAGAAAACACTGAGTCGACCAGAATACTGAAAACAAAGGATTTTTTTTATTTAAAAAGGGATATTTAAACATCGAATATAGAAAAATACAATGACGGTTACAATACAGCAGTCATAATGGTGATAATGTTCAACTCAAAATAAAATTTATTGTCACCTATATTAACTAATATGTCTTCTCGATTAGAAATTATGCATTTGTCGCAAAACACTTCTTTTCGCTGTGCAAAATTACGTTAAACTGTAGTTTTCTTTCAAGCTTTTTTGTCAGTTAAAACACATTTAGATACTGCACGTCCTGGAATAAAAATAATCACTTCTGAAGTGGAATATTAAACAAAATATTTGCAAGATCAAGTATACAGGAAAGACAACTTGCATCTTTTTTTAATAAAAAGCCTTAAATCGAAAAATTCTGCAAAGAAATTACTTCAGAAAAGTACATCCTTAACATTTTGCATAGAAATGTCTTTAGAAAGGAGTTTATGTCTATGCCGTATGTTTGTACGCATATTTTGTAAAAATGCATATAATATTATATAAAGGTCAGAAACCCCTGTAGTTATATCACGACTACATTTACTTGTTTACTATAATACTAGATTCTGTAATATAAAGTTTTCCATGCACTTATCTTGCTTCTCGAAATTGATTTTGCAAGGTTTCCGTTTGATAGATACATCTTACTACAACTTAAAGTGAATTTTCAATTTAGCAAATATCGGTAGAACTATAACGTATAGAAAATGTTTATCTCTGATTGCAGAAAATAGAATTCTAGCCTTAATTCAGTTTCTCTAGAAGACCGCAACAAGTAAAGAAGACCGCAACAAGTAAATGAAAAATAATCACGTCCTATCTCTGTTTTTTTAACTGAACTGATTTCTATTTTGATGTAAAAAAGCTTATTGCTGTGATATAAAGTTTAGGCTTTTTATTTTGACAAAAGCTTATTTAAGAACACAATCTTGTCACAGTTAAACTGTTTTATTAGGTTATTTCTAACGAAGATATTAAACAGACAGTCATGAATGCTGATAACGGAAAGTCTAAAATGTTTCCTTAATTGTTATTACCATACCAGTTTGAAGATATGCCATTCCTTGTCAAACTCTGTTTACAATTATGCCATCTAATGTTATACTTATTTATAAATAAGCCTTCGGCTGTCATATTTCATCTATCAAAAACATATGAAATGATGCAGACGACACTTTTCAAACGACTAATGGACTGGAAGACTTAAGGCGTATAAAATGTATGGCTTTGATAGTTATAAGGAGACATTTATTTGAATAAAAAACATTCAGAAATATTCCTTGCATTAAGCACAAAGGAGAATAATCGAAACTGTAACAAGTAAAGACAATATCAAGAAACAGTAAAGTTCTGCTATTACTACCATTTTGGTTATTTAAAATAATCACACGAAAATCAGCAATTTAAAAGAACCAAAGTCTAAATCTAAGATCAAACGAGACCTGCTTTTAAGGTCCATTTAGACCACCTTTCAATTTGTCTTATAGGCGGAAAATAAATATTTTATTTTATGTCTACATCCTGCTTCACCGCCATACTTCTGATATAAAGGGAACTATATACACAATCCTGCTATCCCTCCAACGAAACAAGAACAATGTACATAGTTCTGCCATTTTTTCTACGAATAAGCAACTTTGTACACAGCAGAGTGACCCCTCTTAAGAAAAGGGATCACTGTATACAGCAAAGCCATCTCTCTGAAGAAAAGGGAGAATGGTACAGAACACTGCCATTCCTCTGACGAAAACAAACCAGTGTTTACAACAAAGGTATCCCTCTGTCAAAAAGGGAATAAGGTATACAACACTGCTATTCCTCCGACGAAAACAGACCAGTGTTAACAACAGAGGCATCCCTCTGTCAAAAAGGGAATATGGTATACAATACTGCCATTCCTCTGACAAAAACAGACCAATGTAAACAACAGAGGCATCCCTCTGTCAAAAAGGGAATATGGTATACAAAACTGCCTTTTCTCCGACGAAAACAGACCAATGTTAACAACAGAGGCATCCCTCTGTCAAAAAGGGAATAAGGTATACAATACTGCCTTTTCTCCGACGAAAACAGACCAATGTTAGCAACAGGGGCATCCCTCTGTCAAAAAGGGAATAAGGTATACAGCACTACTATTCCTCCGACGAAAACAGGCCAGTGTTAGCAACAGAGGCATCCCACTGTGAAATACAGAATATGGTATACAATACTGCCATTCCGCCGACGAAAACAGACCAATGTTAGCAACAGAGACATCCCTCTGTCAAAAAGGGAATAAGGTATACAACACTGCTATTCCTCCGACGAAAACAGACCAGTGTTAACAACAGAGGCATCCCTCTGTCAAAAAGGGAATATGGTATACAATACTGCCATTCCTCTGACGAAAACAGACCAATGTTAGCAACAGAGGTATCCCTCTGTCAGATAGAGAATAGGGTATACAACACTGCCTTCCGGCCAATGAAAACAGACCAATGTTAACAACAGAGGCATCCCTCTGTCAAATAGAGAATAAGGTATACAAAACTGCCTTTTCTCCGACGAAAACAGACCAGTGTTAACAACAGAGGCATCCCTCTGTCAAAAAGGGAATATGGTATACAATACTGCCATTCCGCCGACGAAAACAGACCAATGTTTACAACAGAAGCATCCCTCTGTCAAAAAGGAAATAATGTACACAACACCAAATGAAGCAAAATATCTTTAAGTGCCATCCCTCTGACGTAAAGGGGGCAATATTAACAACACTGTACTTCCTCTGACAAAGAAGGGGAAACATGTTAACAACTCTGCCATACCTCCGACGAAAAGGGAGCTGTGTTCACAGGCTGTCATTTTCCCGAAGAAAAGAAAGCAATGTGGAAAAAAATAAAGCCATCCCATTGACGAAAAGGGATCAAAGTACACAACACGGCCATCTCTCTGACAAAAAAATGTACACAACACTACCTAACCTCTAATAACAAAAAGGGAGAAATTTAATCATTGTTAGTTCAGCAAGCATATGCAAACGTTCTTGTAAATCAGTATTCAATAAGAATGATTTTACATCCGATTCTCGGGTTCGACTTTAATCAAATAGTAAAATGTTTTTCTTATCTCGACAAATTTGGCATGTTTGCTTGACACAAATGACATACATATAAATTTTGTCATAAATGTTCGTAAAATATATCTTTATAATTGAACTACGCTATTGAACCTATCTGATGAAGAAATAATCTTGTCTGCGAAATCTACAGACTACATTATTATTTTTATTTACCGTAGATGTTTATGTATTTTCTATCTGTCTGAAAGCAAAAGAGTTTATATCTCCATTAAATTCTTCTTTAGGAAAATAATTCAGAGTTGCGAAATATAAGTGTCTAACAAGATGGGTACAGACAAAATAAATTTACAATAACAGCATCTTAAACAAGGTTTAATACAGAAACACCAAACATATACTACTGAAGAAAAGGGTAAATATTTAGCATATTTACAATCTAAAAAGTTCCAAGTAACTCCTACGAGTATAAACATGCACTGCTTCTTCGTTTGGCTAATAAAACATTTCTACTGTTGTACTAGATATTCGTTTTTCAGATGTAGACTACTGAACAGGTTAAGTGTTTAAGATTAAAAGAATGGGACGTAATTGAAGTAATGAAAAAAAAACCCAGTCATTATTTGTTTCTGTTCGGCCTGAACTGTAGTGATATTAAATCACTTTCTTTTTTTTCTACATCTCAATTATGTAATTTAAACAGGCTTACGAGCCTACAGACCGAAAACATGATCCGCAATTTCTCGGAGACCTTAGGTAGATTAATGAACTGATTATAGAGCTTCATGTGAGGATTGGCATTAAACAGTGCACGTTGAAGACATTTGAGACATCGTGTCTGCTTACGTAGCAACTTTGTTTTAAAAATGGCTTTAAGTTATCAGTTCTTATTGAAAGTGTTTGAAAGTTATTGAAAGTTAATACAAACTTCTAAACTAAGTATCCTTTGTTAATGTATGTTGCCTTCACAAGAATTCAAAACCAACATTCACACTCGACGAATAAGTTCCTTAATATTTTTAGCAAACATATGATGAAAGAATCAATATTATTAGTTTTAGAATCTAAATGATTTTGCAATGATCATTGAAAATAACTAATTTTTTTTTAATTTTTCACATCTCTAATGAACTCTGAGTTTCGTAAAAAAAACTAATGAAAAATGAACTATAAAATAATTCTCTATAGAACTTTCCAATGAAACTTCTGTAAGCACAGCTTTAAACCTAAGCTGAATCGGATACTCAGAACATTTAAGTGGTGTACTTCTTCAGTTCTAAATTCGACCCAAACGTCAAGGTATCAAACATAGAGTCTGGCGTAAATATGGTATCTTTTGTTTCTTTATTGTACAAATAAATAACAAATATATTGTATAAAAAAATCAGTTTGATTTTTAGAAAATAAATGCATACTATGCTGACTCGTTCTATAACTTATTTACATACACAAGTAAATTTTCAGCAAGGCACAAAAACTTCTTAACAAAAAAAAAATTTTCTAAACACTGCAATTATCCAAGTCCTTAGACAAGATGGAGGAAATTTTCAGTATTTTATATTCATATAAATAAGCTCAAATATTTATCAAATTTGTCGGTGAGCATTCCTTAGAATTTACAAACTGATGTATTTCGTTTTTTGCTGTAAAGAAGGATTAACATTCTTGTAATTGTCATCTGTAAGGCGATAAACAAAGAAACTTTGAAATACTGACAAGCTAGTTTTTTGACGTTTAATTACAGTCTGCTTGCGCATATTTTGAAAGGAATGATTATTTCCCTGAAAAGAATTAGTACATAATGTGAAACTAGTGCGAGAAAGAATGTAGGCCACATACAGGAAAAGCGTCATCAATTGTATGTGAAACTTGTCGGGAGCTATTTAAAGGGTGACGTTTCCTCAATTTCCTCTTTTCTGCAACACGTTATTCATGCAACTGTCAAGTTAAAGGGTAATTGGGCGAAATAATAGCATGGCTTGAATTTGCTTTACTACAGTGGCTCGGTAGATTGGCTGATATAAAATGCATATGAATTCGTCTATATATTCTTTATATATGCATACTCTGACAAAAACTTGAGGTTTTGAAATTAACGTTTAACAGTAGTTCTGTTATACACCGAGAAAAATCTAACTTAAATAAGATAAAGGCCATTTAGTCTGAAAATAAAACAGACACTTTTACATTGACCACCGAAACTTCAGATGGTAAAGGTTTTGATCGTTTTCAAGTCACAAGAATTAAGTAGTTAAAATGTATGAAATGTACATAAAAACGGTTGAACATTATTATTCTTTTAAACGTGAAGAAAATACAGATACTTTTAATTACGTATTACACCTAACACAAAATTCAAAACAAGAACAGTGTATTTTTAAGGCAAGTTTAGTCTGGGTATTAAAAACAGCTTATCATTTGATGTGTACTTTTTCTTCTTGAAGTCATAAAAGTGGTCAAAAAATTTACCCAGACTATTGAAAAAATCAGTTTACATATTTTGAAAAAGAAAAAATTATCAATCTTTCACATAGAAATATCTTCAAATAGAAAAAGAGTTTATTCCCATTAAGTATGGGTGAAAAACGGTAAAATCTGTATTATAACTTAGCCCAGTCATACATTAAATTTAAAACTACACGGGAAGATTCTCATTTACAAACCACTTAGAAATTAACTCCTAATTTGCACAATTTCTGTTCACTCACTGTGTCTTCCGCATTTATCTTGACTGTCATGCAATTTGATTATTTAGAACATTTATATAACTTTATAGTCATATTGTGTGTTGAATTACATTCTTAACCTGTCGTGACATTTTGTGGTCTCTTGACATTTTATACCACCTCTAAGATATAGGCTTTCTTAATAGTTACGACATCTCTCTGTGCCATAAAAAAACTTATATCAGCTGTACATTGAAACATTTCTAAATTGTCTTGCCACCTTCTGGTAAGTGGTGATGATAAAGAACAGACTTTTTTCTGTCTCACGAATATATACGACAACAATCGCAAGTTTAATGCATAAAAGAACTAACTACATCCACTGAATGACTTGACATACATTAAAACAATGATTTACATGTTGCAAAATCTTCTAAATCTCCCTTTGAGTCTTGCTCAAATAAAATTAATCTCAATTATTATAGTGTGATGGTGCTATTCAATAATTGCTGTTATGCACTTCACTTAAGATGAATAACTTTGAGATTGTGAATGTTCAAGATATAAGTGTTTATACAAAGATTAAATTATTTTCCATGTGAAAAAGGGGCATTACTCTAGAAGCACTGATCACTTAGTAAAGTCTCTTGTGGTACAGATGTGCTTTGTTCTTTGTCCCCAGTAACAAGTATGCCAAGAATGAGTACAATATATTTGATAGTTTTTAACATTTTCTATATCAATAACCAAATGAATTTCAACAAAAAATATAGCAGAACTCTAAAACTGCTTTCAGAGTAATACTCCTTGTCTTACAACCGTGCCCTGTCATAATAAGCAAATATTCATATGGATAACTATGATACATTTGAAATCATTCCACTTAATAACCAATTTTGACAAACATTCTAAGTTAAAAAGGGGCTGAAATTCAAAAATATATCTCAGAATAACGCCCATTGTCTTACTACACCTTTTCATTACAAGCAAATATTCTAAGTTTTAAGTGTTTCAGTAATGGGCTATTTCAAAGTTTTTCCAGGACAACGAAGACGACCTAGTGATCATAATAGCTCGAGGTTTTCTTCGAAACAGATAAGCTAAAAATTGAGGAAATACCATGGTGATCTCTATTAAACTGAACTACTTGACATTTGCTTTTATCCAAGTCAAGAGAACACAGAAATCAAAAATATTTTTTATGGAAGTAAACTGTTCATAAAAAAGTAACAAAATCATGTGAGCAAATAATTAAGATGTGAAAACAATAGATCAATTACCTGAAATGTAAAAATAATAATAATAATACAAAGATATATTGCGGCCTCAAATGCAATTATACTAACAACACAGACGTTCACAGAAATTAATTTCTTGACTCCATGATCATGTTCAAAACATTCAGTGATGATTTACTTGGTGTATTTTGGATATCAATCTACTCAGATTTGTCCTAGACCTACATAATGACTATGTAGAATAAGGTCTTGTGACAAGTTTATAATGTGACACATACATCCAACCTTACATGAAGTAAACTTTTCTATCAGATACTTAAAAAAACCTTTTTAAAGTATTAATAGTTTCAGATGGATCTTGTCTTTTGTATAGGAAATGTGGCATGGAATTAATTTTAGGCAAAACATGGTCACGATGAAACCCCAAACGTTTTCATTGTAATGTATTAATCCTTACATTCTATATGACCAAGATATTTGGAGATCTGTGCTTATCAATAATCAACAGAAAGTGTTTCAAGAAAAGCATTGAAATATATACATTATTATATACATTATATACCAGTAAAAGGTTCTCAAAGTAGGGATTGGAACGAATACTGAAATCAATATTCGATTATTTGGTTTGCCACAATTTATGGTACTATTTTTCAACGCGAATGTATGTATAAGAGGCCGTCATGTGATTGTAACTACAAAATCTGGTGTGCGGCTTCAGAAGCTTTCGATTCTAAAAGGAGTAGCGCAATAAAACAAAGAATCGTGTAATAAACAAAAGAACAGTGCATTTTAGCATGTCAAGGGAACGACTTACAAACTCGTGAGTACGAGTAAGCTATGACGTGGGAACGAGATATTATTTTTTTCCCACGAGAACGACTTAATTTTTCGTGCCCACGAGATACTAAGTCGTTCACTCGATTTAGTATCTAGTAGAACAAGAAAAATAAAGAGCATTACTTTTTTTAAAGTATTGTTTTGATAAAAAAAGTGAAACACAATATCTTGCTAACTCGTTCTCACGGCGAAGCTAACTCGTTCCCATGAGTTAGTAAGTCGCTCCTTCGGCATAGGTAACATGCATTGTTCTTTTTTATAACGCGATTCTTTTTTATTACGGTACTTTTTTTGTACGCCCGTCGAAGACGGGTCGTATTATTGGAACACCCATGGCGGGCGTCCCGGCGTCCGGGCGGCGTCCACAATGATGTCCGCTCTTTAATTCAAACAATTGTTGTTAGATGTTCATGTAACTTTGGAAAACTGTTTATTGGCATAATATCTCGACCAAGTTCGATAACCAGCCAAATCGCTTCAGCCAACTCAGAGTTATGGCCCTTTATTTGTACAAAAAAGGCAAATTCGCCTTTTCCACTCTCTAATTCAAACAGTTGTTCTTCAATATTCATAAAACTTGGGGAAAAGGTTTATGAGCATAATATCTCGGCCAAGATTGATAATCAGCCAAATCGCTTTAGCCACCTCAGAGTTATGGCCCTTTATTTGGTACAAAAAAGGCAAATTCGCCTTTTCCACTCCACTCTCTAATTCAAACAGTTGTTCTCCAATCTTCATGAAACTATTTATGTGCTTAATATTTCGGTCAAGTTCGATAATCAGCCAAATCGCTTCAGCCAACTCAGAGTTATGGCTCTTTATTTGTACAAAAAATGGCATATATCCCGCAAATGGTATCAAATTGGCTGGTTATCAAGTTTATTATGGTAACAACGGTTCCCATGCTTTAAATGCCCTGTAACTTACTATTAATTTGGCTGTATATCAAATCTATTATAGTATTATATGGTTCCTATGATATAATTGATACCTCTGCAAATACCCCATCATTCTTTGGTATTAATTTAGCTGGTTATCAAATTAATTTGGGTTATAAGTATTCATGCATGTACACACCTCTCTGTCAAACTTTTCAACCATTTACCGAAATTTTCGACGTGCGTGTTTTGTGGCAGTTTGGCACTCTTGTTTATTGAATGCAATACTGCTTTCAGATTTGTACTTTTTTATCTCGTTCCATGACATAGTTACTCGTTATCACGACATACTAAGTCGATCCCTCGAGTAAGTATCTCGTGGGAACAAGATAAGAAAAAAGAAGTGCAACTTTGAGTTGTGCATGTCACCTCTGTGCCACCGTAACAAACCGATTCTATTTTTGCGTTTTCTTTCTAGTACCGATGGCATAACTACAGCAACCAAGGACAGTAACAATGGTTTATTTTACACTTATGATTTAAATGCATCAGGAATATCTATAACAGTTTATATAAAGTAGGCGTATTTCCATTCTCCGATGTTAATCCTTTGTACTTGTACTACATGATTCCAGTTATGATGTCTTAGACAGAAAGTCCAGAAAAAGCCCCTGATCACTCATGAGAGCTTTATTTATTGGTAACCCTGATCTCTCCAGAGCTAACCCCAAATATGGAATGTTAACTTATGAATAAATAGTTAACTCTGCCCATGTTAACTAGGGTAAATAATAGGGTTAACAGACGATAAACACAACTGACCAAAACCTGACCCCGGCTGACCCTTGTGATTCTGCAGTGAATGCAGCAGTATATTCTCTCTAAGAATTACACCAGCCTGGATAGAAAAAGAAGCTCTTTGAAATTGCAACATCTGTAAAGACGGGCCATTAAATTGTCTTTGAGTATGACTTTTTTATACATGTAACCTTTATCCGCCCATACCATTAAAGAACCTTGCTAAACCACATTTGTAAGAAAGTATAATTACAACACCTGTCACAAATGTGATCAAATGCGTAACAAGTGTTACAAATGTGTAACTGAAATCAAGAACATATATAACATAAAATGTTCGATGCCGATTTTTGATGTGGCATACCATCTCATTTGTCACGATTCAGTTTTCCAACAGAAAAGGGATAAAGTTCAAATCACTGAAACACATTTGTTACAAGTTTTAGTGTTTTTGTTATATGAGAATGAAACTTGAAGAAAGCAGTCGTATGTCACTTATAATTTTCTTTTTAACATTCAACGCCATTTGGTTCTGTAGAACATATAGTTTCCGATCCTGCTTTCCTCCTGTCCGCCCGTCCGCCTCGCTTTTTTGTCATCGCAAATACTCAGCAAAGTTCTATCGGTCGGAATTCAATGAAAATTTATGGAAACGTTCAGTAGAAGTTACTTTTACTTTTTGTCACATACATTGAAAATAAGATATAAAAAGCTTCAACTGTCACGATCAGACCCTTTTAATATTTTAAATAATTCTACAATCGTTCAAACTTAACATTAACGATTACCTATTACATCAAAGGCGGATCCAGCGGTGGTTCAGGGAATGACATGGGCCGCCAACTGTACAAGGCCGACCCCCTCCCTAGGCCAACGGATCCGCTCTTGTACCTAATCGATCCCAGTGCATGCGAATTCCTTGTAATTCCTGATAGTTACCTTACTTGAATCAGTTATGGATGGCGAAAGAAAGACAGTTGTAATGATTTGTAACTCCGGCATCTGAGTATATCGACGTGGCTATACCGATATTAGCTGCAGGCTTTCCAGCGTTCCTAGTATTTCCTAGTTTTCCTACTTTTTCCTATTTTTTAAAAGTGTTCCTAGTTTTTCCTAGTCTTTTTTTTTTCAAAAAAAACTCCTAGAATTCCTAGTTTTTATTTTAAATTGAAGAAGTTTTGTTTCATGATCACATGTTGCAATGCTTTTAATTGTGTTTTTATTAAGTATTTTTCAGCAGATGTTCAGAAGCTGTTTAGTTGACATGTTCCTTTGCTACCAGTGTGGTCTGGTGCATATCATTGGTGTATAACCCAGCCATCTCAGCCTGTGTTCAATAAGGTAGGCTTTAAACAAAACTTAAGTTTTGTTAGTTTGCTTTTACTAACTGTTAAGAAACATTTAGAAACAATGCCCTTTGATGTATTTGTGTGTTAAATGTAAGTATGTCTCTACCCCAATGACGCTTTTGCTGAGGGGACTAGATTGTTACCAAATATCAAAGTATTATGTAATTTTTTTATTTAATTATTTTGTTGTTGTTTTTTCAAATAAATCATTTAGGATTATTTAAAACATTAAATTGTACAAATTTCATTAGTACTGTTGATCAGTGTAAAAAAATCTAAAACACAGCTGCTAAGTACCTCACATCGTAGCATTTTGGTAACAATCATTAAACTCTTTGCTGTGACCAGTGTCAGGCTGCGTACAAAGTGTGTGTTAAACGCCTTGTACCTGTAGCAGAGCTATTTTTAGATTTTTTTTGTATCTATAAATGTTGTTCTTATCAGTTTAAATGTTTTGAATTTGAAAGAAACTACTATAAACATCTTTTTTATTTGTCTTGTCTAATAAAAACATATAATAGGAAAATCCTCAGTCAAAGTATTAAACTGTCACAAATATACAAGGTTTGTTGTCTTTTTTTAATAGATCTATAGATGCAAGCACATCTTAGTGTTGCCTGTGTAAATGCAATAGAATTAACTCTCTTTTCAGATAAATTTAGATGCAATTATTATAGCTTTTTGATTAGTTATATTTCTTTAAGTAATGGCAAAATGACAGACGTTTTTAACAAATAGCATTTTTTCTAAGATATTTGTTGCATGTTATGCATGTTACTTCCTCAAAGCTTTTTTTTTTTTGTAACACTAACAATATTAACCCTTTACTCCATATATACTCATTTTAATGCCTTTGCAGAGTAGACCCAGATCAGGCAATTTTTATAGGAGCTGCCTGATAAGAGTCTACTCACTGTGCTATAAATGTGGAAAATTGCTGTCTGCGCCCCACCCCATGCATGAAAATCTAAGTAAATAAATGCTAACATAAACGTCTGTGTAAAGTTAAGAGAATAGCAGAATAGCAGAACAACTCCAGCAGAATAGCAGAACAGCTGAAAAGCAGAACAACTCAAGCACAATAACAGAATAGCAGAACAACTCCAGCTGAATAGCAAAATGGCAGAATAGCAGAACAACTTTCAAAAAGACTGAGTTTTATAGTTCTCTACCGAAGTTTGCTCTCCGTTTATCTGTCCGTCTTTTCGTCAGTCCGTCCGACTGTCCGGAAATCTGGATCCCGCGAGAAAATAAAAACCGTATAAGTTGAAACTTGATAAATTAATACATGGCAATAAGGTGATTATGCAAGTCTTTTTGTTTTATCACCAATCAAAATTCGGTTTTCTATGGATACAAAAATAGTAAAAATATGGCTTCAACAGATGGATCTTTTTATCACTCAAAAGGTATACGAACTAGGTTTATTAAGATAAGTTTGTAAGCAGATAGTAATAATTAGATAATGCATTTTACTTTTTTTCCCTCTGTTTAAAATTCTGGTTCGTGAAATAAGTCTATCAGCCAACAAAAGAACTTAGAACAAAATAAAAAAAGATAAAAACATATCTAGAAGATAGGTCCAGCACAATAGCAGAATCATTGTTTTCAGTAAAAAAAAAAACTTCAGCAGAACAGCAGAATAGCAGAACAACTTCAGCAGAATAGCAGAACAACAGAATAGCAGATCACCTCTAGCAGAGGAGCAAAATGGCAGAATAGCAGAACAGCTCCAGCAGAATAGCAGAATGTCAGAATAGTAGAATAACTCAAGCAGAATAACATAACTCCAGCAGAAAAGCAGAATGGCAGAACAACTTAAAAACAGACAAAAAGTCTAATTGAGTTTTATAGTTCTCTACCGAAGTTTGCCCTCTTTCTGTCTGTCCGTCTTTTGGTCTTACTATCCGACTGTCCGGAAATCTGGATCCTGCGATAACCGCGGCCAAAGATGTATTTAATTTATTTTATTATACTTTTCTTTTAATTTGGAAACACAATAAAATCCTTCTGTTTATTATGTTTGAACTGGATTCAGAAAAACTATTTCAACTGTGATGTACTATGTATATCTTAGGCCGCTTGGCAGCTAGCAGCCTAAGAAAAGCAAACAACTTCTCTTCATGAAAAAGCCTTCCTTGAATTTTCAAAAGGACACCCCAGTCCCATTTTGTTTATGCTGTTTGTTTGAACTTAGTTTAGAAATACTACTTCAACTTTGTTACATAATTCATTACTTAGGCCTCTATGCCGCTGGACCGCTAGCAGCATAAAGAAACGAAAAACTTCTTTTCATGCAAAACCCTTTTTTGAATTTGCAAAGGTACATCCCAAAGTCTTTTGTTTATGTTTTATTAAATGATCTCAAAAATACTATTCAAACTGTTTACACTATGTTTTTATCATACGCCTAGGCCGCCGAGTATGGCATGTGGAGTATTGCAAAAATGTATAAAAAAATATTTGTTCAATAAAAAAATTACAATAAAATATATTTATGTTCTAAAAAACTATTTATGAGGTTAAAAAATATATTTGGAAAATAAAAATATATTTATGTTCTAAAAATATTTATGAGGTTCAAAAAGTATATATGGACAATAAAACAATGTATGGACAATAAAAAATACATATATGGACAATAATAAGAAAAATATAATTGCCCTTAAGATATATTTATGTTCTAAAATGAATATATGGACAATAATTAGAATTGTGGGATAGCCAAATTAAGTTTGTAACAACGAATCTCATTGGTTCATATATCAACTGATATTATATCTAACAAAAGCATTCATTTCATTAAGGAGCGGATGTGGTCCAGTAGTAACACGCTGGACTGATAAACCAGGGGTCCCGAGTTCGATCCCCCGTTCCTCCACTAACATTACTAATAGTCTTTCGGATGAGACGTTAAACCGAGGTCCCATATATATGTGCTATACACTGACCATGCAAAAGAACCAGGGGTGTCTCTGGAATGGGATGTTTTCTGTATCTTGCACTACCCCCACAACATAAAATAACTAATCTCTTCAGGAGGCGTCGGTCATATGGGCAACCGGTACCGATGATAAATACGCTCAAATAGATAGACATTCATTTCTTTGGTGGCTGGGTGGCTGGGCCCGGTGGGAATTGCCATATTGGAATATACGAACCAATGAAATTCGTTGTTACAAAGTTAATTTGGCTACCACCCCATCTTTTTTATGATTTTCAAAAATATCCTTCAAACCCCTTTAATTGTTGATGTTTGTTGACGTTAAGTACAAAGATATTATTTTAATTGTGATACATAATGTATATATATTTAAGGCCACTAGGCTGCTTGGTCGCTGACAGCTAACAAATACAAATAACAAATGCTTCTTTTTAAATCCTCTTTTTTTGAATTTGTAAAAAAACCATATCGAACCCCTTTTATTGATGTTGGTTGTTGACACTTTGTTCAAAATTATCATTTTTATTGTGATCAGCAATGTATATTTTTGGCCGCTCGGCTACTATGGTTAGGTCGCTATGCCGTCAGATACCTGCAGCTAGGCCGCTAGGTCGCTAGTCTGCCAGGCAGCCAACTTCGCAAACATTTTTGAAAAGAATTTTGTTGCCAAAATAGCATTTGAATAACTGTTATATAAAACAGTATGTGAAACCAGAAACAATAACTGTTATATTTTGATATACTTACCTCGTAAAACATAGAATAATCCAATTAAATACTTCATAAAATATTTATTTGAAAATGACCTCTAAGTTAAAAAAAAAGACTCAAATGTAAAAATGGCATTATCAAAGCAGAAACATGTACGTAATAAAATATGCCATTTTCTTCTCATTTACTTCTTAAAAAATTGTTAGAGTCTCACTCTAAAATTAGATAATTATTCACTTAAATATGAAAATTCCTAGAAACGACCTTTGATTAATATATGAAAAGGAAGGTTGTACTGTCTATAAAGTATTGTCATAAAACGCTATACAAATTTCAAAAAACTTTTAAGGACAGAAACAAGTTTCATCGTTTGAAATTTTCGTTACAGAATTGTAAGCTTCGTTAAAGCGATACTGCCAGCACTATATTCATATTTCCTTGACAGGAAGTTTAGTTTTGAAATGTTATCGTTAAAATCATATGCTAGGCATTCAAGGATCACATCGCAGTATTGCTGGACATAAGAAGTCTGGGATGAATCTTAATCGCAAGTGATCGTTGCATAGCATCTGCTGAAGTTTTTCTTTCAACAAACAAACATGATTTCCAAAAGTAAATAATGCCATAATGGTAACATGGGTGTTGCAAAAAATGTTTATTGTGCGAGGTAATATGCGAGATGTATGAAGATAAACTAAAAGTTGTTCTTTAAACAGACTTAAATTAGAAGTTTTCATTTCAATTTCTTAAATTAGCATGTTTGCCGCAAAAAGTCTAAGGCTTATGTTAATTGTCATAGAGATGCAAGGTTAAATGACAAAAATATCATTTAGACTTAAAAAATAATTTTAGTTTCTTAATTCACGAGTAGGGAACAAAATAACTCATCTAGTCTTTTTGTCTTTCAAATGATGTTCTGCTATTCTGCTGGAGTTATATTGCCATTTCGCTATTCTGCTGAAGATGTTCTGCTATGCTGCCATTCTGCTGGAGTTATTCTACTATTCTGCTGGAGTTATTCTGCTATTCCACTGGAGTTGTTCTGCTATTTTGCTGTTCTGTTGAAGTTTTTCTTATGTTATTGAGTTGTTTTACTTTTCTGCTGTTTTGCAGAAGTTTTTCTCCTAGATTTTTGTTGTCTTTTTTTATTTTGTTCTATTTTCATATGTTGGCTGATAAACTTATTTGACGAACCAGAATTTTGACCAGAGGATTAAAAAGGTAAAATGCATTATCTCAATAATGCCATCTATTAATGTTCCAATTTTAATTAACGTAGATCGTATACTTTTTCAGTGATAAAAAGATCCATCTTTTAAAGCCATAATTTTACTATTTCTGTTACCAAAGCAACCCGACTATCGATCCAAGGATAAAAACAAAGTGTCTTAGTACATAATCTCCATGTTGCCATGGTTTAATGTATAAAGTTTAAACAACTTAACTTATAAAGATTTTATGTTATCGCGAGATCCAGATATCCAGACAATCAGACGCACAGACGGAAAGAGGGACAGACAGACGGAGGGCAAACTTCGGTAGATATCTATGTAACACAGACTTTTGCTGTAGCTGTTCTTCTGTTCTGCTATCCTGCTTACTTCACACAAACAACATAAACCCCATTTTACAGTGCTACACCGATAACACTCCATTCAGTACAATTAACATCGCCACTACGCATGTCTTGTAATTACTATAAATGATGTTCAATTGTTTAACCTAGATATATTGATTTTTAATATATTTATATTAATATTTATCATGATATGTTATCTAACAAAGAAGTGCTGTCGAGTGATACCTATTCCTTATGGCACAACTGTTTTATTCATTTCTAATTTCAGTCACGTTTGTCTGTAAACAATCATTGAATTGTAATCTATATAAATGAAATGTGTACCAGGAAACAGCATGTAACCTTGAAAAACTCATTTCTAAAGCTACGGTACCTATATAATGGTAGTGAATCACTTACAATTACTACATAAGTGAACGCAAGGGTTTGTTTTTTTTTTTCTTATCCAGAAAAAATATCTTTTTGTCTTTTTTTCAAAGAAAAAAATCTAAAGAAAACTACAGTTTTCGTGACATTTTAATTTGTTAACCACTGAAAAAGAAAAGAAAAAAAAGAGTACTTCCAATGTACTGATATTGTTAATATTGAGGTATTCGGTCTCCGATATTTATATTTAGCAAGATATGGAAACCCGAACTTCTTTTAAAGTCATTGATCCATGTAGGCTTTATATTAAATGTGTGTTAGGAGCTATCTATTACATAAATATATGTATAAAGCTTACTTGAAAAGACCTCACTCTCTTAAAGATATTTAAAGATCGAGTAATCTACAAATAATGCGAGTAACACCTTTTGTGACATTTCTCTGTAAAGTGAAGAGTTTATACCCTCGTTAAAGTCTTCTCTTGGTTGAAAATTCAATGAAGCGAAATAAAATTGTCTAACCAGATGGGAACGGCGAGACTTAGTGTGCAATTACTTTAACATTAAGAACACGTATTGCAGAAACACTGAGACAGCAAACGTTATTGAATGAAAATCAAATAAACATAGCATTGTACTATTTGAAAAAAAAAGTTTTATATGTTTTGTTTTATCTTAAGTTAAATCTTTAAGGTCTTCATTGGACTTAGTTGACTTAACTGATCCTTTAGAATTTAAGCTTTCTTGTTTCAAAACCATTGCGATTGTTTTGCATCAATAATTCAGTATCCTCCAGTTTTAGTTTATATACGACAAGGATTATATCTTGTAATCTGGAAAAAGAAACTGCTGGCAGAATGTCCCTATATGTTTGAATATAAGCTTGGTCAGAATGTAGCTTTTAATAACAGTCTTACTAATGTTTAATCATGCCAAGGTGAAAGTAACACTAGTGGCCATTCGCTTTAAAATATTTGCTAGCATTAAATAACAGTAGTACAAAATATTACTGTGTATAGCCACAGGTTAATCGATTCATATCCTTTGAAAAGGCTCTGTCCACGAAGGCCCCACATCCAAAGTTTATGATATTTACATGCTGGGTTACCCGATTTTCTTTATTTCAAATATGTTATCATTGTTTCGGTATCTATGTTCACTATTTTGTAAAAGAAGCTGTCAGTATTGGCCGCCATGCTTGTAGGTGAATATAAATCAGTCCATGTTATTGTTTTGCTTATTATTACGTAGCCTCTGATCTGCGGGGTTTCTCTATTGCTGTTGGCCTTCTTTCATCTTGATTGTTGTGAAAAGCCAATTTTCTTTGAATTGAATAGGCATTTATGGAATAATTCTTCCAAATTTGGAGCGACAGGTTAGTACTTACTTTGATATGATCTAGATCTGGGATGCCTGTTAACATATTTTCTCAATTACAAGGATGTCATCCCCAGACAATATGACAATACGAATCCCGAGACAGGAAATTTTCCTATAATTGCCGATAAAATAGCCTTTTGTATATCTAAATAACAATCCGTAATTGTCTTATTAAGGCTGTATAGATTAAAAGTGTTGATAGGGAGGGTTACGATCTTTGTCCGAAGAAAGAATAGCTTTGTTAATGTGGACTGTCTCTCGTCTGTTTCACAAACAAGATGACGCATGCCAAAAATGTTCAGTCGTTTAACTGCTTATAATATCACTCTAATTCTTAACAGAAATTGTGTCGATATTATAGTGAGACTGGTTGGAAAGTGTTTTTTGATGTAAAGTATTTGAGATCAAAATAAAAAAGAGATTTCAAAAATAAAACTACTTAATGCGGAATTTTCCATGAATTATCAGTGTTTGTGTTACGGAAAAATGTATTCAAAATGAAAATGTATACAAACATTATTCTGTATACAAATAACCAAAAAAGTAAAATGAAAAACAAAATTACCGTGGAAACATAATGTATTTATCATGCAGTAGTGCTGTGACTGTTTCATTATACATTGTATATCGTTTATACATTTCTGTTGAACGTTGACTGACGGCATTTAATCGGATATTAATATCTCATATACCATATTGGAATTGTATCTTATCCAAAAGACAATAGTACAAGTATTAGCATTTCCAAAAATGCTTGAATTCGCCGTTCAGCCATGTATGACGTCTTATCCATAGATGAATGTATTTCATGTTCGCTATTCATTGATTTGATAATTTTATAACATGCTTTGTAGTGAAAAGCGAAGTTATATCTAATAATTTTCACACAGAAATAATAAAGCAGATGAAGTATACATTGTAGTTTTTATTTTAGCTGGGCTATTTTTGAAAGCGGATGATTTGGCTTCTTTATGAAAAGCATGCCAATAAATTTATACATCATGTTAAAATTTGCAGCATTAAAAACCTTGTAAATATTGCTTTGTTGTAAACAAGTCTACGCATAATTAATTAGCTGTTTGCGTAGCTTTTTACTTTATTTATTATTAAAACATGTTTACTTAACAAAAGCTAGATACTATTCTTCAATATCATAAGAATATTACATGTAAAATTTAAACAGAATAAATTTTAGGTAAAAAAATACGATATTGCCCTGACACTAAACGAGCATATATAAAACACGGATATATCCTGATCAAACTCCTCGCACCGGGTACGTCACGCTTTGCTACTTTAACTGTACTGATCAGGGGAAGTAACCGCTGCGGGGTGTTTGTATTCTGATTAGAATCGCCCGGAAGCGTTTTTTTTTTCTTTAAGTGCAAGTTTTAGAAAAACCAAACAAAACATACTCTTATTTAGACTACATTCTCTAGTTAGAAATGACATGTAGCAAAAATATTGCGATTATCTTGTGTTAACCCGCAAGAGCCTGAAGACTGGTACTGAGTTCGCACATTGATGATGGTATTTTTCAGTTGTAAGAATAAGTAACCCGACAAACATGGCGGTTGGGCGAGTCCATTTACACATCCCTTGCTGAAGATTTTTGACATCCATTTTGTTATCATGTGTTATCATGTGATATGAAATTATTCGCTTTGATTGGCTAAAGGCAGGCGGTGTACAGGCAAAACTGTTCAAATCTTGTTAATTGTATATATCGCCGTCCAGGAACGGCGATAATTAGGTGAAGTGATACTGAGCCGTCATGGCCTTTTTATTTTCTACACAAAAACCAGCAAATTATGCCTACAGAGAATGAAGAAGGAATGTCAGGATTAATATATTTAATTTGTAATTGAGTAATTTTAGATGTTTTAAATATGCACATTAAAACTTTATTCATCGAAGTTGTCAATTAGTGTTCAATAAATTATCACTTTTTGATATATTTTCTTTCCTGATGCTTAAAATGGGCACGTTCCGCTAATGAATCTTTTTTTATTTTTTTCCTGCCTTCTGTAAAATTATGAAGCATACCACAAGCTGGTTTGCTTTTAATGTTACACAAAAAAAATCCATTTCTTCGAAATCATGACAGAATGATTGATTCCGGAGAAAGATTTTCTTGGAAAAAATGCGACACTCTTACAAGAAAAAAAGTAATCAATTATTTGGTAACCAGTGTTTAGGGTCATTTATCTAATGCGTCCTCTCTTTTCTCCTTTCCACTTAATCTTCTAAAAACTAAGTTTTGAGGTTTGATTATATATTAGATGAACATTGTGATATAGGAGTGTCCTTAAAAACCAATGATTGTAAATGGGGAGCAAAAAAGGAAGGAATTTCATATACAATTATTTTGTTGCCAATGAAAAACAAGGATATAGCACTGCCTCGCCATTGACTGTATCTTCTGCTCGTCCACGCCATAACTCTTTAAGTAGCTTTCGGAATAAAGGAGGGCCTGTTTCGCTATTTTTCTAAGTTATACAGTATTAGCATTACTTAATGAGAGAATATATACTACTAAACTTTTGCTAAGCACCAAATGTTTTAGTGTGAATATTTTCAGCAATAATTTGATTACCGTCGTGCAAATTCATGTTCAATTTCATGTTTGATCAATTTGATTGAAGGACAAATTTAATTTTTTTTACTGATTTTGCATTAGTTATGTACAAGAGAAAAGGAAGAACCCCTATCCAAGATTTTTGGACACGCAACCTGTTTTCCAAAATTTCACAACTCTTGCATCAACATGGCCTCAAGCTCCTGGATGCTTCCAGGTTGCACCTGGCGAGCTGATATCTGTAGCTGTAGCTCATTCCACATGTACTCAATTGGATTTAGGTCGGGTGATCGAGCTGGCCTGTCAAGGCGCTCAATACCCTCCCTTTGCAAGTAGGGCTGGACCACTCAGGCCTGTGGGGACGCGCATAATCGTCCATTAAAATGGAATGATCGCCCACTGACCCGGCATACAGTCTAACAAAGGTGTCTAACATCTCATCAATATACCGCTGACCAGTCAATGTTCCTCTATTTAGCCCAACGAGGTCAGTCCGTCCGTACCACTATATCTGACCCACCCCCGAAGCGGTCGTGCTCAGGAATATTTCCGGCCTTAAACCTTTCCTGAATCAAACTATGCAAAATGAATAATTGAATCCTTTTTATACTTTTCATAATATAGGGAGAAACTTTTGGTGCTTAGCAAAAGTTGAGTAGTATACTTGTATTCTCTTGTACGCTTGTGTGAAAAGACCATTTGTGCCAATAATGAGTTTCTTTCTGTATTGCAGTTTTCAATTGTGTGATATCTGAAGAATTTTCAGCGGACGAAATGATAAATAAAGTAATATGATCTTAAATACCGCATCGTAACTTATGTAGCACAACTAGATTTTGTTTTGTTTATCCCAATATGTCTATGGAGAACAATCCTCTCAAACTTGCAGTAAGTTCAAATCATATAAAATTTGATCATGGAAATGAATTTCAGAATGCCAGAAACAACTCATTCTAGTTATCGATGTTTTAATCACACAATACTGTATTTCTAATGTATTTTGAATGCCAAGTCCATCATTTTATAGTTATAATTCCGTACTCAAAATATTCCCATTTTAGCTACTCTAATACAAAGCCTTTCTAGTCTCTTAACTTGCGAAATAACATGTGGCCAACGGCCGCTCTCCCTTCAAGCTCTGCAGTCCTCTTTCTATGCTGAATGACCAGACGGGATATTAATTAAACATACAAATAATCTGACATACAGACTAGTTAACTGCATTAACAAGATCACGACGTCAACATTTCGTGTTTAGATGACAACTTTATATAATGTAATATATTTTTATGACTTGAACATGACAGCGAGAACAAAGTAGATTCCGAGTTTCCAGCATTAGGCTGGGTCTTCAAAATCGCCCCGTTAACCCGATCAAGCACCTACTGTGGTTAACAGTGAAAACGCTCTCCGCTTTTGCAATTCTCAGCTTAGCAGCAATTTAAAAGATGCAAATAAGGGCGCTCACAATGCACGAGCACTGGGGCTTTTACGTGCGATTAGATTATTTATTGCTATGAAAGTGAGAAAAGTGCTCAGATGAATGCAATCAAGAACGCAGTAGCTATGGCAGTAGCTATGGCGGGCGAAGTGAACTGGTCAGTAGTGGTATTTTGATCACCTCTTCGATCTCAACATTAAATGGCAACATTATTATGTCAATCTTACAGCGATACGTTACCGAGGCCGCGTGTGCTGAGACGTTGGCAGCATCCACTCATGACAATTTCTTATCACATTCAGTTAGGATTACAAGGGACTGCAAGTAACTATAGTCTACAGACTGTTAAAGCATTAGGCGGGGTAATCGCCCGTTAACCCGATCAAGCACCTACTGTGGTTAACAATGAAAGCGCTCTCTGCTAGAAATATAAGATCTTTTGAGACGAGATTGTTAAAATATTTCCAAAAGTTTCATTCGACGGTTTTGTGCCACTTTGCCATCTTGCCAACAATAAAAGCGTTAGGAGTCAATTCGTTCTGATAATCCAACAAATCTGCTTGTGGTGATTTTATTTCACATTTATAACCAGGTACTGTTTCATTATAACTTGTATTGAATGATATTCATAAGATGTATACAATACATATGAGAACATTGTTTTTCAATCGAACGAACAACTAATACGATATAGGACTTGTATTTCTATGTATTCGAGAGTACCTTCAGAATAGTTTCGACGACAACTATTCTGTTCTTTGTTTCACTGGCAAAGACTTTGATCTTCAGTTTTATTTGTATCAAATATCGTAAGTAGTGAATGGCGGGCGTTTCTCTCGTGAATTTGTCAAAATATTTTATCTAGAGCATCACTAGATGTAACCATACAACAACTCGATGTTAGCTAACGTGAAATAGAGTTGGATTTTTGGCAAACAGTCAAGGCAAACAGTATGATTCTCCGCAAGGAACATTCAACATGGTTCAAATTTTTTTTAAGTATAGCATACAACATAATATAAGACACAAACATGTTAGGTATCACAGAAGTTTGAAAATCAGTGACATTTTCCCTTCTCATTTGAATAAACCGATAAACTGAAAGTTATAAAAGCAATTTCTGCGTAAACTGATTTTTCTGAAACAGCATTTTTCTTAACATACACAATTCTGAAAACTTGATCTAACTATCAATTTATAAAGATCTATTTGTTTTTTTCAGAAATTCCGTTTCATCCATTTTTCCTTTGAAAAGAATGAAACATTCCTCTAAAGTTTAACAATACTCATGGGTGTCTGCGTCAGATATGGAAAGTCATTTTCTCATCACATAATCAGAGAGAAATACATAAAATCTAATGTATTTTTACTCAATATAATAATGAATTGCAAAGGCTGATTCCCTTAAAATTTGAATCCCTTATGATACAAACACTTTAGCTGAACATATTTTGAGAATTAGATTCAGCAACAGAGCTGTTAAGATATAAAAAAGCAATAACATTTCATCCTTTTATAATGAATATATTGAAACCGTGAAATATATAGCTATGGTATTAAACACATCAATGGTCATATATTTAATGTAAATCAGTTATTCATTCAAGATTTTATCTTGAGTAAATAAAAATATTTTGTTTTCATATTGCAAACTAAAGCACGGTTTATCCATGTTTTTTTTTTGTTTATGTGTAATATATAGTAAAACATATAAATATTATGTGTGTTTCTTATCTTGTTCAATGAATAAGATGAATCTTCTTATCTGTTTCAATCATTGTTTTTATATTTCAAACGTTGTAAACGATTCGCAAGTTCCGAAACCTGCTGTATTTTATGAAGGAAATCAACACAAATGCATTAGCTGTAGATGAAAGTAGCAACAAGCTGAACATGGAATACCATGACACTACTCTTGTTACACTGGGATGTTAGATTGACTTTAAAGTAAACAAATGTTTACTCATAACTTGCACATATGCATTTACTTTCATTTAAATAAAACAATATTCCTTAAAGTCTCAAGGGAATTTTAAGAGAAAATATACTAAAACTGTGTAATTATATGGAAATCTTCATTTATTAATAGCATTCTCCCCCAAAGAAATCACAAATTAAAGACCAAATTAAACAGAAAATATTGTCATTTAATTTCTTAATGAAAATATTTTCTGCAAACAAATGAAATCGTATTAGATCTAATATAAGATTATATAAATAGTTGTTTGAAAATTTAAGCATCATTTAAGTGGATAATGGCGAAATAAATACAGTTTACAACAGACAACAGATTCAAGTTTTTAGTCTGCAAATCAAATTAAACTATTAAACTATTATGTTTCAACATATTAACAATTCGATACTATTATTAAACGTCGCAGAATGTATCTCGGGGAAAAACACATTACGTCATCAAACATATGTATCTTAGTTGGTTCTAATCTTCATTTTTAGTTGTAAGATACGATTGGACGAATCCGTTTGATCAGCTGCTGGTCAAAGTAACATGTAGAAGGTGAACAATTATAAAATGTAAAACTTTAAAATCAGTTCACTTTCGGAGGCGAAATAGTGAGACTAATAACGAGGTGGGTCTAGTTTACTAAGCTTACAAAATACCGTATGTAACACAGTTGAATGTAGGACAAAACCCCACACGGACAAAAAACCCGCACTACGATTTTACCTTGATTTTTACAGAGTGGACAAAACCCCACGCATCAATTGTACAGGGTGGACAATTTGACACAAAACACCACAGATGATTTTTATAGAGTGGACATAACCCCACACACTGATTTATTAGAGCAGTTAAAGAATTTAGGGCTAGAAGACCGTTAGTCAGTTGGGTTAATGGTTTGGCAAAATCTACTAGCCTAAAAAGTGTTATATTTATAAAGTGGAAAATAAAGTCAAGAATAATGAATACAGTTATTCTGTAATTTTAATCCGTTGACTTAAGTTCAGATAAATGAGGTTTTTAATTTGTATTTCAGTCATTTCATTGTTGTTCATTCGAGAAACACGTTTCACAGGCCAGTTGGACTTGGGACTTGGAACACAGGCTGTCGCGCTACCGCTAAATTCGCAGGCTGTAATAGAGTGGACAAACCCTCCTAAATTGCACTTAATTAAACTGTTTCAGTAGCGGTTTCTTGATTCTAAATTTTATTGCACATATATTAATTTTGATAACTATCTAAAATGTAAGCCTTTTATGTTTCTGAAAAGGTTTTGTTGCAGAAGTATAATACGGCACTTCTACTCCCTTGCTGATCAGCTAGCTTTTATGGAGACGTGGTAGAATGTCCACTAAATAATTGAAGGTACCCGAGTTCAAACCCAGCTCGGGGCAGGTAGATTTTTCTAGGTTACAGTTTATCATTTTTAGAAATCTGTTTCAAATAGTGTCATAAAAATGTTTTGTTGTTGGATGTTTATTGTTCATAATTGTATAGTATTTAGTATCAATTTCGATACTCAGCACATTTATAGTGTAGTAAAATCCTCCAAATATTTGTAAATTTTATGGAGTGGGGTTTTGTCCGTCTACCAACACAGTTATGTCCCAGTGTATAAGAAGGTGTAGATATTATTTGAAACAGGACTATGTTTTAAATACGTCGTGTTCCAACATGCTCTTTTTATTTAGGAGGTTCAGTTACAGTTTTTTTTTCATTGAGATAAAGTTCTACTTTCAAACAATAAAAACTATGTCGTAGAGAAAGTCTTCTAAGATACCCATGCAATTATTTCATGTATTGTAAACTTTAAAAGGCGTTGAACATTCTATATTCTTTAGAAGTATTTCTGAATTGTTTTTGACATACATGATACAATTTCAAAATCTCCAAGTCTGTTACTTTTTAGCACGGAATAACAACTAACCATAATATTTAGAGTAGTATAGGCTTTATCTGTGATTTTTTTTTTCAAAATAAAAGCGACCTGAAGCACTTACAAATATAAAACAAAAGAAAAACTAGCTGTCAGAATTTTAATTTACATTTTCAGTCAAAGCTATGAAACATTATTGAAAAAGGCTCTTCCGATGCTGTATTCTCAATATACATTCTCTTTTCTAAAGTGACTTGTACGTATTATATTAATTTCATTAATACAATGTACGTATTAAACTTATAGAAGTAAAATATGTTGTACAACACAGCACCATACAAGTATTCTGATCAAATTACATAGTATTACTTATTGAGATGGAGATTAGATGTTGTCATATTATGTGATGTGCATTTTAAGTTCACATTCACATTTTTTTAAATTAAGATTAGAGTGAAGTGAATCTTTTTTGTGCAGTTTGGGCCTATCTTCTATATTAAAACTAGCGAGTCAGTGTGCCTGGATTGTTGTTTAGGCTTCTGGTAAGAATAGCTTTTACAAGTTTTACATATTTTATTGTAGAAAAGTAATGTAATGTTAACAACTTTACTCATTTAAAGTCAAACATTAAAATCAATTATGCAACTTAGTTCTAAAAATGCTATGTTTTAATGTTTGTAAGTTTCAATAATAATAATAATTATAATAATGGCTTTATCTTGAGAGGCAACACAGTCTTCTGTTACGTAATCACATTATTTACAACAATATATTTAGAAATCCTTTTAACAATACAGCAATTCTAGAGAAAATATTTACAGAGATTAAGACATACAATAAAAAATGAGTAAAATTTAAACACTGAATAGAATAGAATAGTATGGAACATGGAACAACTTGACTGATTGTGTTAATGATTCATATATCTGAGTTAGAAGGCATTTTCAGTATGCAATCTATTTATATTCAAAGCTAGATAGGGTTTCAGCCTGATGGAATTCATCCGACCAGATTTTATTTCCAGAATATTCAAATCTTTTCCTAAAACATCTATTTTACTCTTTTTCTTGGTTTTGGGATATCCAAGATCAGTTCTGAGCCTGCTGATCTATGCTTTATAGTGTGTATATTATGCCTGTGTGTAAACTTGTTAAGTAAGTACTGGGGATAGATATTGTTGAATATAAAGTTATTTTTCCATGGCAAAGAAAGGCTGCAAATTAATGGCAAGTTGATATATACATGCTTTTTTGCAGGATTATGAATGGCGTACATCAAGAAAGTATCACCGCCTACTGGACTGTGGACATACTTAGGTGGGAAGTCAGTAGCAAAGCAAAAAACAGGATTTTTTATTTATTTATTTATTCTTTTTACTTATTATTTTATTTTTTTTAGGAGGGGAGTGTCTGGTGGAATTGAGGGGGAGGGTTAGTGGGGGTCAAGTACCTATGCATTAAAAAAAATGGGAAAAATAGTGGGGAGAAGTATATTCCTATCCAATGTAAGTAAATAGTGAAGTTCTATGAAGTAAGTGTACTTTTCCATTAAAAGTTTCTTGCTATATAAGTCTATGCAAAATCATGTGTCTCCTGGGGTGGGGCTAATTTTCACCCAGGTACATATGAACAATTTTGGTAAAGGTCTACTGATGCCTCACATCAAAGCTCTGTGTCAAGCGGTTTTAGATGAAAAGATTTTCAAAGTTTTTCTATACTATATACTATATATCGTCTAAGTACCTAAAACCGCGACGAACCTTGTACCGCGGACATATTTGTTTATACTGTAGTCTCGCGAGATTTTATCGCACGCTCGTGATTATGACGTCACGTTATCCCAGTTATCAAGTCAATTGAACAACATGAAAAGGAACAAAAAAGGGTGACTAAGAAACCAAAGAAGCCAGTGAAAATCAATAAAACCCTCCTATGGTGAAATCATCGTTGCTGTCAAGTCCAGAGCCTGGTCCGTCACACATCAACTTGGCATTGGACAGTTCTGCCACAAGTACTGATGGAAGTGACAGTGAGGAAGAGAAATGCTGTCATTGTGGTCTTTTCCAGCCTAAAGAACTTTCCAACTGTGTTTCACTTACCTTTGTGAAATGGGCCCAGTGTGATGGTCTCCACTGCAAGCACTGGACACACTTGATATATTGTACACCTACAAGAGTAATTAGGCCGGGGGGGATTAGTTCTTATGTCCCCACTGTAAGGAAGCAGAGGAGTAATGAGCTACTTGATTACACCTTACTTAACTGTTTGAAATTTGATTTTTTTTTCAAAATTTCAAAGTTGACAGTTTAAGATATTTTCCTTGTTTCTGGACACGAACAACCACTTATGAATATTTGTCTTGGCCTAGTTAAAAATTGATTTTATGTAGTGATGTCATAATCCGCGGTTCAAGGAACTACTTTCAAGATGGCGTCTAATCAAGTGTTATGCTGATATTTTAAAAACTTGTAATAAAATTGTGAATGGAACATTATTTAGAAAATCGGATTTAAAGGAGGATTAAATTTACTTCAACAATCAAGTAAGTGGTTTTTGCATTTCATTGTATTTGTTTCTGTAATTTTGCATTTAATCTTGGTAAATTTCCCTAAATGCCTCAACCGTAGGAGAAAAAAAGTAATATTTTGCAGGCTTTGATTATCAGTATCATATTCCCTAACGAAATACTGCTTCCTCGGTCAATATTATTTTTCGAAGGTCTGCAAAACTGTATAGTGACCTTAACATCAGCTTTTATGCCCCCCACCACTTACAGATTTGCCCTTGTTCGTCCATCCGCTGTAACGTTGTCGCGCTGTCCCACTGTCACGCTGGTTTATTCGCATTTAACTCCAAACGTATAACTGCCTGAGCCATTAAACTTTCTTAAAATAGTTGACAGCATGTGAACTTATGCACCTGGGTATTTTGACACAAATTTATTGGAGATCGACAGAGTTATGCACCCTGATTAAGCAAAAAATAGTATTTTTATACTCCTTAATGTTAAGGACTATGTTTATACGCACCTATAATTGTACAGGATTTTTTGTGACAATACAGTGGAATGTGTTGGCATCCGTGTCATATGGACACATCTCTAGTTATATGTTTAAAACAGTTTTCTTTCAAACCGTGTGGCGCCATATGGATACAGCATTATTTTTCTTTTAAAAATGGAAGTGTACGTGAGTTAACCAGCACCACCTTTGATCTATAAACAATGAAGCACTTGATACTCATAGCAATCAAAGTTAATTTGACCTAATGTAAATAGGTTTGTATCAAGTTAACCTTGAGTAAAAAACTTTAAAGTGACTGACTCACAGAATTTATCTTAAAAATATTTTTCTTTAAAATTAAGGAGATGTTCATACACTATAGAACAAATACAATTTGATGTCTATACATCATGAAAACGGAAGAAAAAAGAATCTGGTATCAATCGGATTCGAACCCATGACCATAAAACTAAATGCAGTGAGCCAACCCACTGAGCCGCAGAGACTTGATGTCACCAATTTTCAAAATTAACAACATAAACTTAGTATCTACCCCGTGACAAACGGTATAAAATTTTTACCGATTAAATTGTGTAAAACTTTATACTATAATGCCTATTTGTAACAAAAAATGAGACCATGACTTAGTTTAGATATGTTCTTCACAATGACAACTAGATTTTCTATATGTGAAAACATTTTCTTTTCTATGCTTCGTTGACCCATCGGTGTGTCAGTAGCCTTTAAACTACTTTTGCAGACTGTTTTAAAGTTCTAAGTATCTGTGATACGTGTTATGACAGATTTCAGACCTACTACAGCGTAGTTTAATCATGTCTTAAGCACATTTTCTATAAATTATGCAGTTTTATCGGAGAAGACGACTGGAAGATTTATTGCGAAATATCACTGTATAAGCTGCTTACTGCATTATTAAACCAAAATCTTATCTGCTGTGAACGGTGCCTTTGTCCTTTAATAATGAAACAACTGTCAGATCATATCTGCATTTATCATGGATTTGAATTAGCAATGCACACACTATGCCCATTAGAATATTATCAGCCAACTCTTATTTAGAGAAGTGCTACTCGTGTCAGTTTATAAGAGGTTGTAAACATGATTTATTTGTCATATTTCAAACAAAGAAACTACTACATGTACATGCTTCTTAATAGAAGTCTTCATACTCGTGGTGAATGTTTATTTCCAACGTGAGTGCCCGACATTTTGCCAAGAAAAAAGATATGACCTCTTTCTCCATAAGGGTCAGACAATCACCTTGTATATACTTTGAATTAAGTGATTGTTATGCTCAAATCTGTTACACCCTCCCCCCATAAGAGACCGACAATTTCCTTGTATAGACTTAGAATTTAGTGATTGTTATCCCCAAATCTATTACACCCCATATAAGAGACCGACAATTTTCTTGCATAAAATTAGAATAAAGTGATTGTTATCCTCAAATCTATTACAGCCCCCTACCCCTCAAAAGAGACCGACAATTTCCTTGCATAAACTTTGAATTAAGTGATTGTTATCCTCAAATCTATTACACCCTCATAAGAGACCGACAATTTCCTTGCGTATACTTATAATTTAGTGATTGTTATCCTTAAATCTATTAAACCCCCATATGTGACCGACAATTTCCTTGCATATACTAAGAATTAAATGTAATGTTATATTCATATCTATTACACCCCCAATAAGAGATCGACAATTTCCTTGCATAAACTTCGAATTAAGTGATTGTTATCCTCAAAACTATTACACTCCCATAAGAGACCGACAATTTCTTTGCATATAATTAGAACTTAGTGATAGTTATCCTCAAATCTATTACACCCAATCCCATAAGAGACCGACAAATTCCTTGCATATACTTAGAATTAAGTGATTGTTATCCTCAAATCTATTACACCAACCGTAAAAGACCGACAATTTTCTAGCATATACTTAGAATTATTTGATTGTTATCCTCAAATCTATTACACCCCCATAAGAGACCGACAATTTCCTTGTATAAACTTAGAACTAAGTGATTGTTATCCTCAAATCTATTACATCCCCCATAAGAGACCGACAATTTCCTTGCATAAACTTAGAATTAAGTGATTGTTATTCTAAAATCTATTACATCCCCAATAAGAGACCGACAATTTCCTTGCATATACTTAGAATTATGTGATTGTTATCCTCAAATCTATTACATCCCCGTAAGAGACCGATAATTTCCTTGCGTATACTTAGAATTAAGTGATTGTTAGCCTCAAATCTATTACCCTCAACTAATTCGAAAGCATCTATTAAACTTAGTATTATAAAAAAAATCATAATGAGTTGATTTTACATGAAAACTCAGTGCAAGAGGCACTTAAAACTTGTAAAATATATAAGAAAGAAGCCATAATTCAGTCAATTTGAGTTGACAATGGTTACAATAATTAATTCACAACTTATAATCAGTATAAAGATCTGTATCGGTGTTCAAAACTTCCCTCTGGCAGAAATGCAAAGTATAAGCAATATTCATCAGATATCCATTTCTTTAAACCAAAATCAACTAACGGAATATATAGTCATTTCATTGCTTAATTATCACTCAAATATCACTATATCTATCTATAGACAAATAAATTCTTATTAAAGCGGTTTGTTTGAATTTTAAGTGACATTTGAGTAGATAATATATAAATATACAGTACTGTGTTACGAGTTTTAAGTCTGCAAATCATGTTAATCTATTTCGTTTTCACATACAAACAATTCTATATTATTGTTAAACATCACAGACTACAAGGCAGGGGGGGGGGGAATGTACATTCATTCTGATACCATTTAACTGATTTGGGCAAATGTGGAACTTGGTACTAAAAGAACATATCACCTTAACTGGTTACCTCATACATTTAAAGATTAAAAAATGCAACAACTTTGAAGCGTTATTATTTTTTAAAGCATGCACGGCTTTACCCTTCAAGCTTTTGCTCGTTCTTAAAGTTTTCTCATTTTAAATATTCAGTCAGATAAAAAATTTAAAAGAGCAGTAACTGTTTAAAACTATATATATATATATAAGGAAAGATTATTTATTTCTTGAAATTATTTTACCACCCTTTATTCTCATACCAGCTAAACAATCACTTTACCTTCATGATAAGGTTTCTTTTGACTTAGATAATCCTCTGCTATCTGACCGTTTGTGTTTTTTTATATGTTGGACAAAAAACTGTAACTAAACATGTGGCTTGTGCTGTTAGTTTTGCTTTATTGTACTTAGTGTTATTCAAATGAGCCTTTTTAGTTGCAAAGAGTGAATTAAGCTGCAAATTTGAGTATACCTTTTACACTCAAATCACATGCAGACTGGTCCACAATTTTGTATGACGGGAAATGAAAACAATCTTTACACATATAGAATTTTGAAAAGAGTTTGCTAATTGTCCGCATAAAAAAATTCTATATAAGTTCGATCTAGCTATATCAGAAATAATAAAAAAGAATATTTAGAATAAGCTTTGCTTATTCTGGGATTTAAGATATTTACTATAGTGTCCATAATTGTTATACGATCCTCATTCATGACAGTTACGACTAAAACATATAACCTTTTAAATGTCTCAGCAGGAATATTCCAAAAATAAATAAAATTAAACCATCGTTTGAAGGTCTTACATCGCTCTCAACATAGCATTTTACAAAACTATATAACATATTCATCAATCGTTTTGCCTAAGAGTGTGTTCCTTCGTACTGTTTTATAAAGTGCTTTATGAATAACAATTAATAGCAGAATAAGTATTGTTTAGTTTCTTGGTAAGTAGTATATAATTATTGTTTTATTATTATATGACAAATTTAGAGTAAAGTAAATGGTAAAAAGGGAAAACAAAAATATTTTTTTCTTTTAAAACTGTTTTAATACGGCTATATCTAGCTACGAGTTATTTAGAACAAAAATATTTCAGACAATAATATAAGCAGTATAGCAAGGATTCTTATCTACAATTATTTTTCAAAGACATTGGAAAGTGGATACATATTTCCACAAGTTAAAGATGCGTGCAAATATTTCTTAGTGTCAAAACAATAAAATAACATAATAATAGTAATATATCTGGACAATTCTTGTATGTTATTTGCAGATGTATCTCTTGCTTAAACATAAAAAAAACTGACAAAATATATGTTCATTTCCATTCTGAAGACATTAAAGTTCTAGCAATCATAATTGAGATCGACTGATATTCTTAAATGGCGGTCTTCTATTAGACCATTTCGTCTGCTAGTCTGAAGACCGCCTTGTTGTTGTCTAGACAAATTGAAAAAGCTATACCAGGCTTGCAAATGAATCTGACAATTATCATTGTGATGACCTTCTAATAAATAAAAACCTTAAACTTACATTCTGTGCATTTATTCGATTCTTAAATAAAGACGTCCATATATGCTTATAACCTATGTCAAATACTCAACCAATAAAGGTTTTGATTAACAAATTCCCATAATACCATAATAAATGGGTGAGCGTCAAGTTGAAATAGTATAGTCCAGTTAAAAACTGAGCTTCTACTGGACCATATTTTGTAAATAAGATTGTAGAATCGCTTGAACAGAGCACGGTTATAAAGTTTAAACTTAACCTGATGATATTATTACTTATGACAGAAGTTGACACTATTTTACAATAAAGATTCTGTTCTGTTGTACTATAGATTATGGTGCTTCACATTATGTTCTGTTGTACTGTAGATTATGGTGCTTCACGTTATGTTCTGTTGTACTGTAGATTATGGTGCTTCACATTATGTTCTGTTGTACTATAGATTATGGTGCTTCACGTTATGTTCTGTTGTACTGTAGATTATGGTGCTTCACATTATGTTCTGTTGTACTATAGATTATGGTGCTTCACGTTATGTTCTGTTGTACTATAGATTATGGTGCTTCACATTTTGTTCTTAAAGCGTTCATGCTTTTTGACAAATCTCAAATGTTCTCTAAATATCTAACTAACATTACTAAACTTACCGCTTTGCCATTTTGATTGAGTCTAACTAGTTACATATACTTGAACATCAGGATAGATATGGAGTTAAGTGTCTCTAACGATTTAAAACAGAGACTTTAAGCAGAAGACATAAATAAGAAGACTAACTGCATTTCCTGGAAGGGGGTTCTTTATCCTTTACAGATACATTTGTCCATGTCATAATTTAGAGAATTCATACAGAAAATCATTCTGAGCTCCATTCGCAAAAATAAAGCAGGAACATTTAGATAACAAACTTTTGATTTAAATTACATGTGAGTAAGATTTTATTACCACATTATCAGTGGAATAGAGTCGTGTGCTTATTGGATTATGGCGTCAGCTTCAATTTACTGAGATATACGACATTTAACATGAAAATCAATGAACCATTAAGACTTTGCAAGCTAAACAACTATTTTATTCGAGTTCGGTGCGTCGATAGTTTGAAATGTATGTTTGTTTTCGTGTTTCTCTGTTATAAATATGTTGTATTTAATATCCTTCAATCCAACTCTAATCAAACCTGATCATAATTTGATTTTTGTTGCTCTTTTATGGAACTTGATAAAAAGGAGACTGTTCTCGACTATACTCGGAACAAATGTTTGACATTCATTACACTACAGTGCGTTTAAAGATCTAGTGAATTTAGTTAAAACGCATGAAAAGTGTGTAAATTTATTGTCGAGCGATTAATTTTCTATCGAGTTTGGTACAATGTGCTCTTATTCTAGTATTAAAGGTTTTTCTTCCTTAAATACATGTTTCGCTTTAGTGTAGTTTGCAAAAAGGGTTCTATATAAAAATGCAAAATGAAATACGTTCGAAGATAAGCATTTATTTCATGTAAAATGTCTTTATATGTGACGTTATAATAAGGAAAAAGAGTGTTTGATCTAAAAAAAATAATAATGAAGCAAACAAATTGCTAAGTCAGTATATATAAGATCAGACAAAAAGCTGTTTAAGTCTTAATTTAGAACCACTGTACATAAAATGTCAATAATATGTCAATTTCAAAGCAAAATAATATTACAAATTTAAAGAATAATTAAAAACGAGTAATAAACACATAGTCTTAAAATTCTGCTTACTAAACCCTCATTTTTTACATCAGGAACAGAAATAGGTTTAGGTGAAGCCTATATATTATGCTGATTACTGACGCAAATTCTACAAAAAGAAACAATTAAGTCAAAGCTTTATAGTTTTCCGCGGCTAAAGTACCTCATTTCCAGTTTTAAGACACACTTGAAAGCACATTAAGACAATGTCACAAACCATTTTACATTAGCTGGCTGTAGGATAATGGAAATCAGAACTCGTGCTGTCACAGTTGACAACTTCAGTACTCTTGAATGATCTTTGGTATATGATGAAAGACATATAACAATAACATTCGTTCAGTAAGACATCGTATAGACAAAGGTGCTAAACCAAAATATATTCTGTAGACGGAAAAAAGGAAAATTTTACTGGAAATCTTAATTATTACGTTAGAGATTTAATCCGAAAAGGTAGTACGTTTTAGATAAAGCAGAAAAATACTACGGTTTATGGTTATTCACCATGCGGATGTTTACCAGAAAAGTATTAGAGACAACCTTCTTAAATTAGTAATAAATCTGTTTTCAACAGAAATACTTTAGTTTGTACTATTTTAGAGAGTCGTACTGAACTGTGTTATGAAATTTGTTTAAATTAAAGTATATATTTCGGTAACAATTCTTTGGGTCTCAGTGAAGTCTTATATAACAGGACGTTTGATAAATGTATTCTAATCAGGTCATTTACTATCAGACATATTCTCTCTTAATTCGGGAGTAGTTTTCACACCCTCCTGTAGCCTGCTTAAACGCGAAAATTAAATGAACATACATTGTAACTCGCAAGTTTCGGATGATTTTTGTGAAGAGCCGAACTGCCGACCAATAACTTTTTTACCTCTAATTTCCAGTACATAACCATTTAAAGGAACATCTCACAATGGGCAGCTGAATATCTACACGAAACTACATCTGCGTTATCTTTTTGTCACATAACTATGCTTTGTCGAAGGCTTTATCGGTTATAACGTCAATTGTTTGTTATATTCGTTCACAAAAGACCGGAGTTTGCCGTACTGCATATTTTGCTGGTGCTTTACTTGTTAACGTGTACGCACATTTGTAGTTAGAAGCCTAAACTTATTTCATGTGCATTTGTGTTTGTTATTCATAGATCTTCAAATGTCAGAAGTTTAAAATAAATCTTAAAATGAACTGCAAATATGCGCTGCTATAAAACAGAACTATTATCTAACCAGGCATTAAAAAACTACATGTGTATACTGACAAATCTCCCCTAGATGTCAACTTTTAATGCAGATGAAAATTGGCTTAAAAGTCAAATAAGATCTTTTAGGACATGAAATAATGCAACTGGGTATTCCATCAGTGTTACGAATTTTATAGGAAGGGAGTGATGACAAGAGCATTAGATGTTTTTTCTAGGCCACACTTGCAATATTTCAGTTAGAAAATTGATGGATCGCTGACTCCTCACAACCGCATAACTGAACAATTATATTTTCACCACAAACAAATATATAACAAAAAAGCACATAATGTTTTGAGAGTAAAATCTATTGTTATCAGACTTAATGTTCATGAAGTGGATCTATGAATTGTCGGTATTTCAGCGAAGGGTTTCGTTTATGACTAAACCTTTTCAGGATCACAACTAGTAGAAATGTGAACATACTGTTAACTCCTACTCAAAATCCAATTGAAAGGCACGAAACAGACCCAAACTTCTGTATTCCTTAAGCCATCTATTTGGACAAAAGACTAGGATTTGGTTTCTCTTGTCTACTCTTTGTGATTCTTTTTGATTATAAAAATTAGCGTTATGAACTCCCTACAGCATCTTCATTGTTGCATGATCAGATTGCAATCAAGTTAAATTTTGATATATATCTGACGTAATATTATTTAAAATCCCAAATATAAGTCATTCAATACAATGCTTATCTCTAGCGTTATAACTGAACAACTTACATCCCAAATATAGATTATCAAGTGCAATACTTTTCTTTAGAGACATTCGATTTTATTTATTTAATGTCAAAGATCCATTATATGTGAAGTGTTATTGCATGCAAGTTTTATTTATGTGCTTTTCATAACCATCCTGGTATCACACAATAATGCCTTCAAAGAGTGTACTGGAATAAATGTGATAATCGAAAAACATCTCCTATACATAATTCAAAACTGGACCCTTATACGAAGCAGTTTGCTCAAGAGGCATTATCTTTTTTTCCGGAATAAAGATATTTCTGCGATATACCATTATAACTGCATCCCGAACTCTACTAACTTAAAGGACATGAAGGCTTATATAATTATCTTACTAATGGCGTTTTCTGTTCAGGAAAAAGTTAACTATCAAATTAGGAAAAGAATATCAGTTTTGGATAACTATGAAAGAAAACATTTTAAATTATATAAATAAAATTACAGATACATTAACTTGCACGTTTACTAACAAATAACATTTTTGTCTTGCGGATGCGGATAAAATATACAATATCTGTAGTAAAGAATTCCAAAAGATAACAACATAGAATAGGCATGAAACATGAGGATACTTCTGCATGTTTTCATGTATTAACAGGTACGTTGTCTGCATAGAAAATATGTTTCATAAAACATTTAGTCGCAATAAAAGGCATAAGCTCATTGCAGCACAATAAATTATCTTTTTGGTGTAAATTGTGTGCGTTTGTCTGGCATTCTTAAAACATTACCCATTAACAAGTCCGATTTTAATTGTTTATCTTGCTTGGGTCAGACAAAACCAGTGTGTATGTTTGCAGCGTAAAATTCAATTTTGCTGGAAATTGAAGAAAGGTGTCATCACATCGATTCCTCTTTATGGTAGGTAATAGCCACTAACAAGCATTTTTTACTTTTTTACCGTGAAGTCGATCGTGACTTTGAGTGAAATATTTCTTCAAGTCAAAACTCTATAATGTAATTATTCCAACTTCATTTCCCTTTTCACCTAAGATGTCACCGTTAACGATTTATTATTTAAATTCATGAACACTTACTAAACACCTGTTTTTAAGATCAGGGAAAACCCTACTTCGTTATTAGATGTAGTTATCAAACTTTTAATCTTCTACGACCTCTACTGTTATTCCATAAAGACGTTAAAACCTATCTATCATTACTTGGTATACTTGCAAATCACGACATCTGCTAATGAATGTAACATCAATTATGGCTCAAGCTTTTAGAGATAATGGCAACTTTTATGTATAAGAACAGCTTAAAATCAATTTGGACATGTTAGGATAACTTCATATTTCAGACAACGTACTAAGATACTAGTAAGAACAAGCTTTTTACATTACCTAGAGACATGGAGCTACCAGTTTATTTGTTCAGAAGTACACAGGGGATGAGGTAATATGTCACAAATGTTTTCCGCAATAACTCATTAAGCCGCTGTTGTCTCTTTGACTTTACCTGACTGACGAATGTCAAAATAAGACATATAGATCGATATAAATTTACTAAAATCTCTATCGTTTCGCTAATTAAAGATCATGCAAATTCATTCATAGATCCATTCAAAATTCAACGACGCCTTCAACCAAATATTACAACCTTATTGCAACTACATCCTAAGTGAGTTTTTTTGGGATTTCACTATATTTATGACATAATTCATATCTTCAAACACTCTCATTTAACCTTCACTTTGACCTTTTCTTTTTATTAAAAACCGTGCCTTAGTATATCTTCAATGTTTACAATAACCATCTTACTTTACATTACTTCATCGTTAGTTCCATATAACATTCTCATAGACACTACTGAATTGCAAATACACCTATCAAATAGCTTCATGTTACCTGGCAAGAATCCTTGATATCCGATGATGTCTGGTCAGTGCGATCATCATCAGTTTCATAGAAATCTGCGGCACCAGCAGCACTTCTGCCACTGCTAATATTTTTTCCCAAAACAATCTAAAGGTAAAAAAAGTATTCACTAACCTTATAACAAATATACTTAAGGAAATAAGACCAAAAACAGTTTTATAATTGTCATTACTATTATAGCAATCAATTAATTAAACACCACTTTCTACAGAAACAAGAAGACGGATATTTTTACAATAACTACATGTACCATCATCCTGATTATTAACTGCGAAAAACACTATAAAAGCAACAACAGCAACAAATTCACACTGAATGATACAATAAAACCAATATTACAAAAAAGTAAGACATATTAAATTTTAAATTCTACCAGGGGATGCCTTCTTTAGAATATTTTAAGGACCATACGTTATATGCCCCAAAGGCACAATCTTAACACGTTTCAAAGCGCAAACAGAAACCTGCAGAAAGGGGAATCTTTACCTCATATTACTTGAGTAAAAAGGGTTTAATGAAGTTACAGAAATAGAGAATACAGCAATACTCATCATAACAAGTCAAGATATGAAGTATGTTAGATTTAAGACAATTTTGGGGACAAAAAGGAAAAAAAACTCGATTCGATTGAACAAAAAATGAAAGCACTTACAATCTCCATAGCTGACATTTTGTTGGTCAACAAAGACACTAATCTCTTGGAACATTCCGATGGCGAAGTGTAATGCTATGGTAAGTCAATATAAATAATGAAGGTTTTACCTTAGTTTTGCACTCAGTCATTGATGTATACAATATCTTTGTTTTCTCCGAGCTTTCACCATTACTTTGTTTGATTCTCAGTGAGTGTTCCAGTCATTTCAATAGCATACTGTTACCTTCCATTTATTTTCTGGATCAGTGTGATATATTTGACGGAAGACGTCAAAAACCATTTTATATTACCGTTTAATGGTTTGTATCCCAACATTTTTGGAAATAAATATGGTTTCGTTTTCGTCTTTTAAGAATTTAACACATTGATTTGTTGCCGAACGAAACAAAAGTCCAGCTGCAATTGTAGGATAAGTGCATTAAAATATCATTGCCTAAATATATTAGGCCTTACCAGTTCTGTAATGGAATTTGTTAGATTTAAACTCATATATTTCTTTGAATTCTCCAAGTAAATCCCCATGCCTGGATATAATAACGCTTTAATCAAATATACAGACACGTATATTTTAGTCAGTAGCTCATAAAATGTATCCGAATGTCACACAAATTCAAGAAATCAGTAACGTTTTCACTGTTACGTAGAAAATTCAGCATGCAATGTAAATGTAAGGATTTCATGGCAGTTAACTTAGTAGATGTAACGACTTTCTGCCAAAAAATCCAAGAAAAAATATTTCAGTAGATCTAATATTTTTGTTTTGTAACAGCCGAACAAAATTGGGGAGGCCGGAGCATATCTTGAAAATTTCTTTGTTGAAATATGTCAAAGAGTAATTCAAATTCGCAAACTTACTAATTGAAAAGAAGGTTACATATTATGGTCCTTTATTTGCTGTACTGTAGTAGTTATACATTATAACACATTCTTTCAATTCTTTGTATCCACTTTTAGAAAGAACATACTCGTGTTAGAAAGAAAAAAGTTAGAAATCATATGCCAGCATTCAAGACATGTTACAGTTATCATTTACACGTGACTACAAATTTTGAAAAAGGTCCTTTGGCTGTACATGTCATGCATTGAGAATTTTACTTTTTCTTACGATCACAAATAGTGAACTTGAAATAACCTTGTTCTTTAATGTTTCAATCTGCTCAAGAAAACGTTGTCAAACATTATTCACCTGTCGTGACCATTTGTTGGCTTAAATTGTTTCTTTTATAAACATTATAGTGTTATTTTCTCGTCTTATGACAAGAAAGGTTGATCAGCTTTAATAGTATTTCGTTATTTTTACCCGTGACAAGCTAAAATGCGATTACTAAAACGAAAGCCTTTAGACAATAAAATCTGATGAAGAGAAGAAGACTTCTAAATGGTCTATGATGAGACATTTATACTGCTTGACTGTCGTTAACTCTAGCCATGACTGTTGTTTTTGTACAGAAAAATGTTTATAGCTTAATCGGACTATAAAACACGATTATGTCTGGCTTAAATATTTTGTTATTATTAGACTATTCTTCACAACTTTATATTTTGGTTCAAACCTTGACGTTTTTCAATCTAAAAAGTTACAGTAGACGTTGTTATATAAATTAAAAAGCAAGGTTTGTTGTATTTGTTTTGTTCTGTCACTTATGAAAACAATTTTCCAGTGTGTAACGGTAAATGGCCACTTAGTCCATTCAATTCACAGAGCACTTGCTTTTTGTTTCTTTCTTATTTTTGTTAATTTTCTAGAAGCTATTGTTAAGACCATTGAAATAAAAAGTATATTATTATTATAATTATTATTATTATTTTATTTTAATGAGCATCTTGGTTAAACACATTTCAATATTCGGAAAACTAAGTTAGTAACTAAGCCGGTATCCCAGTTTAACTTGCCCCCTGGTCAGCTTGCCCCTCCCCAAGCCTATGATTAATACGTTATCATGGAAGTTCTGTTTGCAACAGTTTGTCTATTTTGTTTCAAATGATAATTGAGTTTTCAAGCATTCATGCTCTTGGTGCAAAGCTCAAAACTCTTTGAAATGTAAAACAGGTTTTTTTTTCTAAAATACAAACTCTTCCTTTCCATTTATTAATTTGATTATTTCTTTTTTCTTTTCTTTTTTTCTCTCTCTTTTTTTGGCCTCAATTCTATACGTCTTTACATAATTTATGAGAACTTGAAAAATAACTGAAAGAATAAAACCTATTAATTACTACTTAGTTGAAAAGAATCAAGTAGTTTGACATACCACGTGGTTTACCTATGTTCATTTCTGTTAACACAAATGACTTAGGAATTTGCTGCAATATTTGGAAGTCTGATTATAAAAAGCTGTACTATCTTTATTGTTACAGTATGAATTGATTTACAAACCATAAAATGATTTAATAAATATATTGGAAGGCTTCACAGACAAGAAATAAAGACAACCTTTACAAGATCACTTCATTAAATCATAACTTATAAACCTATAGTTTCCTTGTTCTTCTAAACAATACATATTTTATTTAAAAAATAAACAACAACAATTTTTGATTAGATTCCATGGGACTTATTCGAAATGAAGTGAGAATTGGTATGCACACATTCATAACATACACACACAGTACAAATCTTGCACGTACATAAATTCTCTGTTCTTCAGGAAAAAAAATCTACTAACTATAACCTGAGCACGAGGAGATTGGATGCTTGTTCTGGATGCCTATTTCTGGATGCACACTTTCATTACATACAAACATTACAAATCGTGCACGTACATCATTTCTCTGTTCTTTGAAAAAAAATCTACTAATTAACTCTATGATGACAGGTCTGATGTGATGTTACAGTATTAAGTAGTTTCTATTCATATTACGAGGCCCAGTCAATAATTTCGTGAATTATAACACTTTCACATAGCGTTATAATATTTTGTATGATCAAAGATATATTATTCTCCCATTAATGCAGCATGCGTCGACATTGAAGATGGTCCTAAATTTCAAAGTTGCCTTCGTGCGCCTCCACCACAATCTGCTACAGTACTTAGGCAATGGAACTGTGCTAAGATGATACCTGTAAAATCCTGTACTTATGAAATATATTTGAGTTGAATAAGTTTTTCTAAAAAAGTCTATATGCTTTATAGTTATATTGAAACTAATCAAAGGACCATAACTCTTGTGTTACTGATCAGTTCGAAACAAACTGTGTGTCTGCATCTTCCTGTACATCGTCGGTGACCCCCGGTACATATTCCGCACAACTACATTATGTACCGTGGGATATTTGACTGCTTACTATTCGTTTTCATGAGTATTTATTAGCGAAGGGATGTAACTCTTCGTCGAATGAGATGACACATTACAAATAGACACTCTTCAGTGTGGAGAGTAGGCATAATGACAAGTTACTTAAAATAGACGTATTTCCCAGGATTTAAACATAGGCGCGGAAGGCAAATTGTAACAAGTAATTTCACTGGCTGAGATTCCGCAAGGGAAATCTTACGGAAACCAATGAAAGTAGGTAATGAATTATTCATGAGTACGAAATTTTACCAGCCAATTGTCCCACGGTAGATAAATAGAGTGAAACGGAATGGATCGAACGTGGGTTTCCGACGATGGTTCCTGTAACTTATTGTATATATTTGTGTTGAGTGACATGATTAAGTTTTTCTATGAACGTCTATATTTCTTGTATGTTGAACTGAAGTTTATCAAAGGGCCATAAATCAGGTGTAACTGATCTGGGGAGAACAAATTTTATGTCGCCTAATCCCGTACTGATGGTACAGTTTTTTTCTGAACATGAAATTTCATAGACTGGTTACTTAGTTATGAGACCGAACGAAGGACGGACAACGTGAAAACAATATCTCTACAGCCTGGAATAACAAATGTCTGAAACGGGAAAAGTGACTGGCACGTAAGAAATCTGACACATCAGACTTTTTCACTTATTTGCCTGTCTGCCTTACTTATGACATAGAAAACCACGTAATCGTAATTATTTTAGACATTCTTCCAACGTATCAGAAGTAAACATATAACCATGTCCTAGTAAGTTAATTATCACAACTGAGATTTAATTTCCTCTGCAGCGAATTGAACCAACTGTTATAATCGATAGGGTCTAGACCGAATGATAACACGCAAAAGAGAAAACAGCATTGCCACAAATGTATGACAGAGAAACCAGACAATCAACACCACTTTTCACCTAACTACTTTTCATTAAAATCACAAGCTTAATACCACTGGATTGCAATACGAAAAGTAAGGAAGTTCATCCTAAAATTATTTTTAAAAGTTAGATGAACAAATGTTTACTAAATTCAATAAGCCCAGTATAGCATAAACTTCTCCCTTGCTTCCAGAAAACTTCAACAAGCTTTCACTCGGTGTTAACAATAAAGAGTGCAAAAACTGTAAGCTTTTGATTTTATTCAGTTTGTACTTAGCTTTAGTTTACCCAAAAACGTGACCAGCTACTAAATTATGATGGAAATTGCAAAGACTTATTAAGTACTTAGCAGTGTATAATTTAATATACTATTTGAATGATGTCTAAATCAAGCGTATTATGCAAGTGTGTCGCAGATAAACTGGAATAAAGATTATATTAATGTCCATCATGTCCCACGATACCCAAGTCGAGACATTTGAATTAATGTAATTCTGAACGTCTGGCTGTAGAAAAGAATCTTAATGTAATGTCGAAAGTAAATTAACGGATAGTCATTAATAGTGAATACTCATTAAGCTTATTAGTAAAACAGTTTATTCTAACTTTGAGTCCATTTCCTGTCGAAAGTAACGTCTTGAATCCTAACTGACATGTGGATATTCGGTCTTTCACATATAAAACCCAAGAGCAACTGTAACGGGAGACATTTAAACGAAAATTAACAATAAATCACTCAGAATTCACCTGACTAAGTTTCAACCACCACATTCGCCATGGAAAGCATACCTGCTTATTCCTCATTACTACTGGACAAGATTAGTTTGAGGTACAATGTCAGCCTGATCCAAAACTGAGACCAACATTTAAGTTGGACATCTGACATGTGAATAAACATTTGCCTTGTAGGACACTGTAACTAATGGTACTTTTCTTAACAGGCATAAATGTTTGAATCCTGCACTATCTAACAAAAACTAATATGATTCTATATTCTTTGTACAGGTGAAACCAAATTATAAACAAAATAATCAGCAACATGATTTATTTGCATTACATTGCTTCTAGCATGGACCACAAGGATATCGTTGGAAACGATGGATGTTCCCCCAAACGAACACTAGAGACTAAAAACATGTGCAATTGAGGAAGGTGTAGAAAGAAGGAGTTTTTTTGTGTTTTATGATGTTGAGGTCTGGGTTGGAAATATTAAGAAACTATGGTTGAAAATGAATGAAAAGTAATTGGGGGTGTGAGCTCATATAATAGGGGTGTGGTTACGTATACTGTAGTAAGGTAAATGTTTAAAAAACAATTTGCTAAATGTTTGGGTTATAATAAAGTTGTATGGCTCTCTAAATCTTTACAAAAGCAACAAATAGAAAAGAATTATAATGAGACACTTTATAACATTTTGGCTTGTCAACACAAGAAATGTGGGGTGCCACCGGCTGATAACTTAACTTTTTCAGTCGAAAAAATTCACCCCATTAAGTTTTAAAGAAATAGTCTTGACAAAAATTACAATAAAAACGCATGAAAAAGGCATTATTTTGTGAAAATTAGTGAATCAGAACATGCTGCTAACATGCAGAGCTCCTCTTCGTAGTAAAGCTTCCTATAAAGTTTCAATGATTTCCAGTCAGCCGTTGCTTAGAAATAGTCCGGAAAAACTTGATAGCTAAAAAGGCTTTTAAGGGGCATAACTTTGTGAAATTCATTGAACCAAAAATGCTGCTGATACGCAGAGCTCCTCTTGGTAGTAAAGTTTCCTATAAAGTTTCAATGAATTCCAGTGAGTGGTTATTGAGAAATAGTCCGGAAAAACTTGATAGCTGAAAAGGCTTGAACGAGGCATAACTTGGTGAAAATTCATTGAACCAAAAATGCTGCTGATATGCAGAGCTGCTCTTGGAAGTAAAGCTTCCTGTGAAGTTTCAATGAATTCCAGCCAGTGGTTGTTGAGAATCAGTTCGGACAAAATTTGGGACGGACAAATGGACAGACGAACGACACCGTTGGGGAGCATAAAATCATATGGTCATACTGTAGTAAATAACATGAATGATTGAAAAAATTGTACTTTGAGATCAATATAGATAGCTTGTCTTTATGAAGTGGTAAAATAACACTTCAGTTTTCACGCTTAGTGACTCATTGATATACTATAAATATTCTTTGACAAATGAGTAAATAGTGGTTGGGTTGAAAATAACCTTTGTCCACAAAGAATGTTTAGTAAGCAACTTCTCGATGCTTCTTGGCCAAAACATTAAGGGAAAGATTCTACCGATAACACAATAGTCTTAATATCTTTATAAATTGAACTCTTAATGTTACTTTCATTACAAACATGACAAACTGGTTTATAATTATTGTAGTGGCAAATGTTTTTTTTCAAGCTAACTTGTTTTAAACAACGGAATTATCTACTCTGTAGATAGAGGCATACCAATTACATGTCTAGGTAACACTGTTATGATTTGCATGCGATTTTCATTTAGAAGGTTATTCGGAACAAATTTATGAGATTACTGTTTTAACTGATGAATATTTGATGAGTTTATGTGCAGAAATAATTAAATTTCGTCAATTAATTCTCCCCTTGTGCATTTTAACTAATACGAGGAGCATCGGATCACAGATAAAAGAGGAACAAAATCCATTAAATATCACTTATACCAAACAAAAATGTATATGATCAAAGTGAAACAATCTGCTTCAGTACTCTTACAGTGGAGGTGAAAATGGTTCTCTTGCTATCCAGGCTGAAAAAAATTTAACTGTATTTATACACAACAATGTTAACGTCTCTCAAAATATCTATCCTAATCCGAAATCCTTTATAAAGACAAGAGAGTCATGATGGCCCTGTATCGCTCACCTGAATATGACTGCTTTTAACAAAGTTGCTATGGACCTGGTTAATTGACCCCAGAGGACCCATATTCGAACTTGACCTAGAAATTATTGAAACAATCGTTCAAACAAATTTCCAGGTTATTTGGACTGAAAGTGTAGCCTCTTAAGTGTTAACAAGGTTTTTCGATACTTGGGCTCTGTGACCTAGTTTTTGACCCCAGATAATCCATATCCAAAACTGAGCTACAAATTATCAAAACAATCTTTCTGACAAATTTCTAGGACATTTGGACTGAAAACGTAGCTTCTAGAGCATTTACAATGTGTTTCGATATTTGGCTCTGTGACCTAGTTTTTGACTCCAGACTACCCATATTCGAAACTGAGTTAGAAATCATACAAGCAACCTTTCTGACAAATTTCAATGTAATTTAGAATTAAAATCTTACATCTAGAGTGTTAACAAGGTTTTTCCATATTTAGGCTTTGTGACATAGTGTATAACACCCAAGATAACCCATATTCGAACATGAGCTAGAAATTATCAAAACAACCTGTCCGACAAACTTCCAGGATATCTGGACTGAAAATGTAACCTCTGGAGTGTTATAATGGTTTTTACATTTTTGGGTTCTTTCACCTAGTTTTTGATCTCAGATGACCCATATCAATAATTGAGCTAGAAATCATCAAAACAATTTTTCTGACAAATTTCAAGGATATTTAGACTGAAAATGTAACCTCTAGAGCATTAACAAGGTTTTTTACTTTTTTGTCCTGTGACCTAGTTTTTGACCACAGATAACCCATATTCAAAACTGAGCTAGAAATCATTGAAACAATCTTTCTGACAAATTTCAAGGTTATTTCGACTGAAACTATTACCTCTAGAGTGTTAACAAAGTTTTTCCATATTTGGGGTATATGACCTTGTTTTTGACCCCAGATGACCCATATTCAAATCTGAGCTAGAAATCATTAAAACAACCATTCTGACAAATTTCCAGAATATTTGACCACAAAAGTAGCCTGTAGAGTGTTAGCAAGTTTTTGTTTCTATTTTTTGGCTCTGTGACCAATTTTTTTTTATCCCCAGATGATCAATATTTGAAATTGGCATAGATATCATTGAAACTACCTTTCTGACAGATTTCCAGGTTATTTGAACTGAAAGTGTTACCTCTAGAGTGTTAACAAAGTTTTCCCATATTTTGGCTATGTGACCTAGTTTTTGAACCCGGATGACCCATATTCGTACTTGACCTAGAAATTATCAAAACAACCATTTTGACAAATTTCCAGGATATTTGGACTGAAAATGTAAGCTCTAGAGTGTTAACAAGGTTTTTATATTTTTGGGCTCTGTGACCTAGTTTTTGAACCCAGATGACCCATATTCGAACTTGAGCTAGAAATCATAGAACCTTTCTGACAAATTTTCAGATTATTTGGACTGAAAATGTTACCTCTCCTTCTACAAGAAGATTTTCAAAGTTTTCACTTTATAAGCCTATGTAAAACCAATGACCCCGGGGTGGAGCCAAATTTGACCCCAGGGGTATCATTTGAACAAACTTCGAAACCGTCGATGTTGTGTGCAGTTAACTTGTTACAAGCAAAACTCCTCGACGGTGATAATGGATACATGTTCGTGAAGTTGGCGGCCCGGCGGCCTAGCGGCCTAACTTCATCGTCAAAGCGGCCTAACTTCAGCGGCCTGGCAGCCTAACTTCAGCGGCCTAGCGGCCTAACCGTAGCGGCTTAGCGACCTTAGATATAAATTATCAAATAAAAATGATATCTATGAACTAAGTGTCCACAAACAATAACAATAAAAGGGATTTTGTGTGTAGTTTGTAAATTAAGAAAAAAAACGTCTTTTCATAATTTCTTAGCTAAAGGCTGCTAACGGTCCATCGGCTTTAATCATACATTGTGGATCAAAATAAAAATGATATCTATGAACTAAATGTCAACAAACAACAACAATAAAAGGCGTTTGGCTTGTGTTGGGACGCAGGCAGCCTAAAACTGCTAAAACTTCTCTTCATGAAAAACTTTTCTTTTATTTTGAATTTGCAAAAGCACAGCTCCAGACCCCTTTTGTTTATGTTGTTTATATTAACAGAGTCCAGAAATACTATTTAAACTGTGATTCACTATGTATATCATTGGCCGCTGAGGTGCTAGCAACCTAAAAAAAGCAAAAAATTGTGTTAATGAAAAATCATTTTTTTAATTTGCAGGAGAAATCCCAAACACCTTTTTTATATGTTGTTTGTTTGAACTTTGTTCACAGGTACTTTTTTAACTGTGAAATACTATGTAAATCTTAGGACGCTAGGCCGCTTTGCCGCTAACAGCCTAAAGATAGCAAGCTCTTCTCAAAACCACCTGTTTTTGAATTAGCAAAAGTATACACAAAACCCCTTTTGTTTATTTTGTTACTTTGAACTGGGTTCAGAAATGCTATTTTAACTGTGATGCACTTTGTATATCTATGGTCGTTTGACCGCAAGCAGTCTAAGAAAAACAAAAACAATTTACTTCTTTCAATTTTCAAATGGACACCCCAATCCCCATTTGTTTATGTTTTTTGTTTGAACTGAGTACAGAAATATTTTTTTCTGAGATACAATATGTATAACTTAGACTCCTAAGCCGCTGGGCCGCTAGCAACATAAAGACAGAAAATTCTTCTTTTCCTTAAAAAAACATCTATTTTTTTGAATTTGCAAAAGTGTACCTTAAACACCTTTTGTTTATGTCGTTTGTTTGAACCGAGCCTAAAAAATACTATTTAAACTGTGAAACACTATGTAAATCTTAGGCCGCTGGACCGCCAGCAGCCTTAAGATAGCAAATACTTCTTTTCATGAAAAAAAAAACAAAAACACTTTTTTATTTTATTTTTCAAAAATACAACCAAACACCTTTTATGGCTGTTGTTTGTTGACATTTAGTTCCATTATACTATTTCTATTGTGATACACAATGTATATTTTAGGTCGATAGGCCGATGGGCCGCCAGACCGTTTCGGTTAGGCCACCAGGTTGCTAGAAAATGCTCAGGGTGAGCTATTTTGTTCATTCTGTGTCCGGCGTCCGTCGTCAGTCGTCAACATTTTACTTTTATGCCATTTCCTCCTAAACCACAAGGCTATTTTTAACAAAACTTCATAAAAATGTTCCTTATAAAAAACATTCCATTTTCTAAAATTGCTCAAACCGTTCCGCTCCGTGATTTTCCACCTTATTTCACAGAAATGTTTCTTAAATAGCCCTCTATTAAAATTGCAAAAGCAGTTTCTTTTCATTGAACAAAATGGCCACTAGAGCTAAATATAGATTATCGTCAATATTAGGCTTCAAATGACATCTCTCCTGAACCACTTGGCTATTTTAAACCAAACTTGACAGGAATGTTCCTTATTTTGAACTTTGCTGTAATTGCTCAAACCGTTCCGCTCCATTGCACATAAGGGCTGCAAAAGATAAAAATAGAAAAAAATGAAACAACTTCTCCTCTCCGTGGAAATGTTCCTTGCATAGACCTTTATTAAAATTGCTAAAATGGTCCTGCCCCCATGAACAAAATGTGCTAAAAATAGATTTTCGTCAATATTTTGCTTCAAATGACATCTCCTCACAAGCTGCTATCTTGAAATTGACTCTGCCCCATTGGTTTTATTTGTATAAAATATGAGGTCTTTGAAAATCTTCAATTAGAAAATGCAATGACTGTTGCATCTGATGTTTGCTTAACAGTAGACCCTCAGTCAAAGTACTCAGGTGAGCGATCCAGGATCATCATGCTATTCTTCACATGTTGCAGATGTGGTAACATTTCATTATGATATTGGTTAAACCAGGAAGTATCATAAATGTAACAATTGCCTGAGCGATGATTAATATAGACAGTATCATAAATGTAACCATTGCCTGAGCAATGATTGATAAACTGCTGATCGAAGTAGCTGAATTAGTCGAAGCACAACATGTTGCTATGCATAGTGTTATACCTGCTCTGTTCTGACATTTTTAATTTTATGAAACAAAACATTCAAAATCAAAAAGTGTTCCATTATACTAGTCCCACTTAATCCTACGTTTGTGGGAAAGCATCATTTTGTGCAACTTTCCTTTTCAAATTTTTTTCCAGTCAAACTACTTTCTTTTAAAAAGACTTTAAACACTTATGTAACTACAAAAAAATATGTTAAGCCAACGATGTCACTGTGGATTTTTTCTATCATTTATTTTAGAGAAGTAAAAGTTTCGATTTGAGTCGCCCATATGGAAGTCAAAAGTAACAATTACAATTGAGTAAAGAACAAAAAAAAGCTATTTAAAGATTATTAGATAAGGCTGCCTTTAAACATCCTTATTTTGTCTAATTTGGGTGTTATGATAGGACAAATTTCAAGTATATATATATCAAGTATATGTCAAGTATATAATACTACCTTAATTATGTTTTAAGCGTAAATACAGAGCAATAAAAAGAAATGAAAACTAGCTTATTTAGAAGAAACTAAAATATAACTGAAAATAAAATGAAATTAAAGACAACTTACAAATCAGACAATCGAATCAAAATAATAAATGTATTACAAAAATCAAGCCTAAAACTTACGGGCTTAAAACAAATCCGGTGGACAGTAAACAAACCTAAATCAATAGACGCACTCACTGTTTCAATTTATTTATTCTCCTTATAGTTCAGTTGCAGTCAGACAGACAACTTGTACCAGTACAAGTGCAAATTAATGGACAGGAAATGTCCCCAATGTGCATTAATAAAGTGTTGATTAATTCCTTCTTGGAGCAATAAATTGCTTCAGAGTATTTCAATTACTTAAAAGAACTAGAAGTGTAAAGGCGTTATGGGTAAAGAAATCACTTTGGAATGGTAATGACATTAAACGTATTGAACATGCACAAAATCAAATAAAATTTATCAGCCCATTGCTCTCCGGATCCGCAGTTTGAGAAGCGCAGATACTTAAATTAGCAATTTAGTAAATTTGATATGAAATTTCATAAAATCATTTTTTTTTCAAAATTAAGTGGACCTTTATCTTCTTGACTAAAACCAATTTATAAAATAAAATGAGTTTTCCTTCCTAATGTTGAAAGTATTGAAATTTTTAAGCTCAATTAACAATGTAAACTTAGTGTACATTTTGATAAATCAAAGCTTGCACTGTAAGGAAATATTCAGTGTTTAGACTGTTTCATTTTGTCACCACGTGACATATTTCTAATCCTTATTTCCGGACTTGTAAACTAAGTAATCGAATAAAGGACATTTCAATGAATTGGAAGAATTAAAACACCTTTAGAGCATTTTAACAACAACAAAAACAAACATTAGAAGCCTTGATAAAGTTATTTAGATACATGTATACTGATATTAACAATGCTCTCAGAATTATCCTATCTGAACTGTTGATATATAAAATGTGTCTGTATCACTTTTCAAAAGACGAAGACGGTTTTATGTTAAAGTTTTCTCATTCACCCCGTCTGAGTAAATTGTTAAATCATTCTTACAAAACAAAACTGCGTCCAATATGACTTTTGAAGAAGTTTATAAGCTACAAAGTTCCAGACGACTCTGGTCATGGCAGTTTCAAATACGGGCCTTCATACATTTGTATATTCTCTTGATTGCAAGAGTTTTGAAAATTAAAATGATATTGCTTTAAAAAAAATGACTTATATAACATAGAAACTAGTGTTGAACATTTTCTTCAAGAAACGGATGAAATACTTTTACAAAAATAGAAACCTAGAAACATTCAGTCATTTAATGTGACGTTTTTTGTTTCTATCACGTCTGACGACTTACTGCAATGTCGTTTGGAATCATAAAAATGCTAAGTATTATAGCAAATCAGGACATTTGTGCATTAAGCAACAATCACTTCTTTAATTTGTGTAGATAATGGTGATTTATCTGTATGTTAAATAATTGTCTCAAATCAACTTGGTTTGGTATAAACCATTTACAATTTACCTCATACATACAGAGATACCTTTCGGAACAATTTTTTTTCATAAAACAACCTCTTCATTTTAAAGCGTTATCTTCGATTCGACAAATCAGAACATTATGTACGAAATTTTCAAGTATTCTGCGGAAAATGTTCATGTCATTAATGTCTTTAAAAAGAAAACATTTTCTGCATGATGCAACAACATCCTGTAGTGTAAGGGGTGCTACAACAGAAATTCTTCATATACTCTTTTGTAATCTAGAATTTCAGTAAAGATCAATTAGTCCAAAGAGTGCAAAGTCATCTGAGAAATGCACAATGTTAATATGACTGTCAAATCTTGACAAGGTAGTCCAGTATATATTGACTTAGGTACCTCGATGCTTAATTAAGTTTATAGTATACATTGACAATCCTACACGATCTACAGAGGAGTTAAGTAATTTTATGAATGTTTGTCTGTTATGATAAGTACTTTTATGTTATAAAAAATGAGATTTAGTTCAGTATTCGGGGGAGAGACTAACAAGAGGAGACCTATGTGAGTCTTTGAGGCTGTGTGGGAATTAGGTCAGGGCAGATTTTCAGAAGTCTGCCCCGTTGAGCTAGGCTGGATTTGGAACTTTGAAATATTTGTGCAATGTAAAAATCTAAGTTACAGACAATCGATAAATATCTTGAAATCTGGACATTCAATAGCATAACGACAATAAACAAGATGTTTAATGATCAATGAACTGTATGCAAAGTTCTTCAGTGTTTGTTCAGTGATTCGTCGTTATCCAGGATGGGTTTGTCAACTACGTTACAATCCTTAATGACGCCTTAAAAGAAACGTTTGAATGGCAAAACATTATAAACAATACAGATCTGTTGTCAATTATTCTTGAATGATGTGAACTGCTCATATACTTGATTTACTTTTTTCAGCACTTAGTTTGACAAAGGCAAACATAATACAAAGCAACTTGGCAAAAGCTCAGTCACTAAAATGCAAATCAGTCATGCCAAATCAATCTCCCAGTATATGATTTATCAAAGGCGTATTCATGTGTTTCCTCACAATCCCAATGAAATCACAATTAGTGAATTATGCGTCTTTATTATCAGGCAATCATTGTCAAAAGACAATTGCAACGTGCAACCAAATATCAATTTAAAATTTGCGTTCTAGTATCAATTGATTTGCTGTTTCCTGTAATGTTAGGTTATTTGAGCAAAACGATTTACATTACAAAATCAGTAACGTTACAGAAGCAGCGATTGTAAGAGAACTCAAACAACAAGGTGGTATTTTCGTTTATCCACAGTTATAAGCAAAACAGTATCTTTCTGTGGCATTTCATTAGAAATAAATTGTAAGATATTCTTTACATGTTTTCATTTCATGCCTTTCGGAATTTTACTGAAATACAATAGCCAAGATAAATTCATAATTGACTTATCCGACCTGATAAAGTTTTAGCATAACGTTCCTTATGATCAGATTAAAAACGTCAAAGACGTCAGTAAGGTCAGTACATCATGAATTTGTCCCATGCTTACTCAGATATCATGAAAATACTTAAAAAATGAAACAATAAAATAACTTCTAGTTCATTTTTATTTTGTAGTCACCAACTAATTCAGGTAAAAACACAATCTTAGAAACAAACCTAGAGCAATGTGACTGTACAAAGGCTGTTGCCAAAACGCCTTCCTATGTTTAGCTGTTGGCATTTATACCCTCGTATACACAGTGTGATTTTAAGTGATTTTAATTTCAATCCAAAGATATGTCACCTTCCTGGTCATTTGCCTTATTTGTATTTTATGACTTCTTATAACACCATATTATCAAATGATATAGCATCAAAAGCATTATTATATTTATTTTCATTTCAAATGTACATGTTTTCACTCCACTGCCATGCAATAATTTTACAATGACCCCGTTTTACTTACAAAGCCTTACCAAGCGGATCGTGGGGCTGTTTGTCACTTCTGTGACAAGCTGGAGTTAAACTAGAAATATCTTCTAAATATTGATATGCAGTTGTTTTATTGAAATGCATTCGCTTTTTAGCTCACCTGTCACGTAGTGACAGACTGAGCTTTTCTGATCACCTTTTGTCCGTCATCCGTCCGTCCGTTAACAATTGGTTTGTTAACACTCTAGTGGTCACATTTTTGCCTCAATTGTCATGAAACTTGGTCAGGATGTTTGTCTCATTAATATCTCGGACGAGTTCGAACATGGGTTATCAGGGTTCAAAAACTAGGTCACAGTGCCCAAATATAGAAAAACCTTGTTAACACTCTAGAGGTTACATTTTCAGCCCAAATAATCTTGAAATTTGTCAGAAAGGTTGCTTTGATGATTTCTAGGTCAAGTTCAAATATAGGTCATCTGGAGTCAAAAACTAGGTCAAAGAGCCCAAATATTGAATAACCTTGTTAACACTCTAGAGGTAACATTTTTAGACCAAATAATCTGGAAATCTGTCAGGGAGGTTGCTTCTATGATTTCTAGCTCAAGTTCAAATATGGGTCATCTTGGTTCAAAAACTAGGTCACAGAGCCCAAAAATAGAAACATCTTGTTAACACTCTAGAGGCTACTTTTTCAGTCCAAATATCCTGGAAATTTAATAGAAATGTTCTAATGATGATTTCTAGCTCAAGTTCAAATATTGGTCATCTGGGTTCAAAAACTAGGTCACGGAGTCCAAAAAAAGAAACATCTTGTTAACACTCTAGAGGTTACATTTTCAGCCCAAATAATCTTGATATTTGTCAGAAAGGTTGCTTTGATGATTTCTAGGTCAAGTTCAAATATAGGTCATCTGGTGTCAAAAACTAGGTCACAGAGCCCAAATATTGAATAACCTTGTTAACACTCTAGAGGTAACACTTTTAGACCAAATAATCTGGAAATCTGTCAGGAAGGTTGCTTCTATGATTTCTAGCTTAAGTTCAAATATGGGTCATCTTGGTTCAAAAACTAGGTCACAGAGCCCAAAAATAGAAACATCTTGTAAACACTGTAGAGATTACATTTTCAGCCCAAATAATCTGGAAATTTGTCAGAAAGTTTGCTTCAAAGATTTCTAGCACAAGTTCAAATATGTGTCATCTGGGTTCAAAAACTAGGTCACAGAGCACAAAAATAGAAACATCTTGTTAACACTCTAGAGGTTACATTTTCAGCCCAAATAATCTGGAAATTTGTCAGAAAAATTGCCTTGAGGATTTCTAGATCAAGTTCGAGTATGGGTCATCTGGGGTCACAAACTAGGTCACAGAGCCCAAATATGGAAAATCTTGTTAATATTCTAAATGTAGCATTTTCAGTCCAAATAACCTGGAAATTTGTCAGAAAGATTCTATGGATGATTTCTAGCTCAGTTTTGAATATAGGTTCTCTGTCAAAAACTAGGTCACAGAGCCCGAAAGTAGAAAAACCTTGTAAAAGCTCTAGAGGTTACATTTTTAGTCCAAATGTCCTTGAAATTTGTCTGAAAGGTTGTTTCAATGATTTCTAGCTCAAATTTGGATATGGGTTATCTGGGATCAAAAACTAGGTCACATGGCGATGCATGTGTACATTAATACCACAACTTGGGTTAATATATATTTGACGGAAGAAAATAGGTTAGCGGAAATAAATCCAATTTTTATTCTCGTCTCACAAGAATCAGGCACATTATGTGAAGTTCGTGGACAGCTTAAAACCTGAGAACTCCTCTTATTTGATAACAGAATGCGGACGTTTAAAAAGAAATGCGCCTTTGTCTTATTTATTAGATAATTTACTTTGTTGTGTAATGGGTGCTACAACAGAAATCTCTTCATATACTCTTTTGTAATCAAGAATTTCAGTAAAGGTCAATTAGTTTAAAGAGTGCAAGGTCATTTGAGAAATGCACAATGTTAATATGACTGTCAAATCTTGGCAAGGTAGTCCAGTATATATGGACTTAGGTACCTCGAAGGTTAATTAAGTTTATGGTATACATTGACAATCCTACACGATCTACAGAGGAGTTAAGTAATTTTATTAATGTCCGTCTGTTATGATTATCATAAAAATGAGATTTAGTTCAGTATTCGGGGGAAAGACATAACAAGAGGAGACCTATGTGAGTCTTTCAGGCTGTGTGGGACATAGGTCAGGGTAGACTTTCAGAAGTCTGCCCCGTTGAGCTAGGCTGGATTTAGAACTTATTAAAATATTTGTGCAATGTAAAAATCTAAGTTACAATCAATCGATAAATATCTTGAAATCTGGAATTCAATAGCATAACGACAATAAACAAGATGTTTAATGATCACTGAACTGTATGCAAAGTTCTTCAGTGTTTGTTCAGTGATTCGTCGTTATCCAGGATGGGTTTGTCAACTAAGTTACAATCCTTAATGACGCCTTAAAAGAAACGTTTGAATGGCAAAACATTATAAACAATACAGATCTGTTGTCAATTATTCTTCAATGATGTGAACTGCTCATATACTTGATTTAATTTTTTCAGCACTTAGTTTGACAAAGGCAAACATAATACAAAGCAACTTGGCAAAAGCCCAGTTACTAAAATGCAAATCAGTCATGCCAAATCAATCTCCCAGTATATGATTTATCAAAGGCGTAATCATGTGTTTCCTCACAATCCCAATGAAATCACAATTAGTGAATTATGCGTCTTTATTATCAGGCAATCATTGTCAAAAGACAATTGCAACGTGCAACCAAATATCAATTTAAAATTTGCGTTCTAGTATCAATTGATTTGCTGTTTCCTGTAATGTTAGATGATTTGAGCAAAAAGGTTTACATTACAAAATCAGTAACTTTGCAGAAGCAGCGATTGTAAGAGAACTCAAACAACAGAGGTGGTATTGTCGTTTATCCACAGTTATAAGCAAAACAGTATCTTTCTGTGGCATTTCGTTAGAAATAAGTTGTAAGATATTTTTTACATGTTTTCATTCCATGCCTTTTGGAATTTTACTGGAATACAACAGCCTAGATAAATTCAGCGTTGACATAACCGACCTGATAAAGTTGTAGCATAACGTTCCTTATGATCGGATTAAAAACGTCCAAGACGTCAGTAAGTTCAGTACATCATGAATTTTTCCCATGATTATTCAGATATCATGAAAATACATAAAAAATAAATTAATAATTAAACATATAGTTCATTTTAATTTTGTAGTCACCAAACAATTCAGTTTAGAAATACAATTTTGGAAACAAACCTAGAGCAATGTGACTGTACAAAGGCTGTTGCTAACAAGCCTCCTTAAATTTAGCTGTTGGCATTTATATCCCCTTATACACAGTGTGATTTTAAGTGATTTTAATTTCAATCCAAAGCTATGTCACCTTCCTGGTTATTTGCCTTATTTGTATTTTATGACTTCCTATAACACCATATTATCAAATGTAATAGCATCAAAAGCAGTATTATATTTATTTTCATTTCAAATGTACATGTTTTCACTCCACTGCCATGCATTAATTTTACAACGACCCCGTTTTACTTACAGAGCCTTACCAAGCGGAGTGTTGGGTTGTTTGTCACTTCTGTGACAAGCTAGAGTTAAACTAGAAATATCTTCTGAATATTGATATACAGTTGTTTTATTGAAATTCATTCGCTTTTCTATAATTGATTTAGCCCTTCCAAGATCGGCGATGCATGTGTACATTAATACCACAACTGGGGTTAATATATATTTGACGGAAGAAAATAGCTTAGCGGAAATAAATCCAATTTTTGTTCTCGTCTCTCAAGAATCTGGCACATTTTGTGAAGTTAGTGGACAGCTTAAAACCTGAGAACTCCTCTTTTTTGATAACAGAATGTGGACGTTTCAAAATAAATGCGCCTTTGTGTTATTTATTAGATACTTTACCGTGCCAGGAAATAAGTGACCGTCCAATTGTTTAAGAACTTTATTCTTTTGTCAACAAAGAAACAACTTTTAAGACGAAATATTGAAGTATCCAGTCGTATAATTATCCCACGAATATCCCTCTGTAACACAAAGATGTGACACCTCGAAAAAATGTCCCGTCCTCTTGAGATTCAAATCAGTGTCCACTGTGTAAAATGAAAATCCACCGCTCTACAGCCCTGATCCACATAATCGACTGAAATATATTAGTTGTGCAATTCATTGATATCTTTAGAAATGTAAGGGAATGTTACTAAAAACTTTAAATTTCATATTGCAGTTATGAATGTATATCTATAAAGACAAAATAATTATCATTACAGGCTGTATGAAATGAAATATTAATGCAATAACAATGAACCTGCAGTGGTTACTCTATAAATATTTATAAAAAATATTAAATAGTCAAGAAAGTTAACTGATATTTTCTGTTAGGATGCTCTTAAAATGAAAAAAAGTGCTATCAACTGATGAACACGGTTTCCTAGGGCAATGGACAATGTCAAAGAAATTTCCAGGGCCTATCGTAATTATTTCATCGTGAAGCATAATTGTCCCTTAAGATAGTTACGTGCTAATCTTGACGACGGCTAGATTACCATTTATTATGAATTCATGACATCGTAGCTTTTAATTTCATATATCTTACATTTTTCTTCAGATCAGTTTTTCCAAAACTATTACTGCATCATAGTTGCTAAATTTACGTTGACATGAAATGCTTTTTTAATTTTATTTAAATAATTAAACTATATATATAGACAACTTGAATTATAAGATTATTTGGAGACTTTGGTTATTTTTGTGCAGGGTTAAATGAAACTGAAATTGAACTAGAACTGTGTCCATAGGACACTGATGCCCCCACTATGCATAAGTGCTCATAAACAAGAGCATGTATATCCTGTATGTAAGATTTTTTCTGTACATATACCTAAAATGATCTACAGGTAACCTTATGTACATGTTAAATTAAATTACAAATTTAAAATTTATATGTTCAATTATTTATATGGTATATAGTGAAAAAATCAACAAAGGGCCATATTCTGTTAAATATGGTCACAGCAAAAATTCCTTCCTTTACTACCATCTACACATTAAAGCTGTTCATCCCTGGAAGTTTAAGCAAAATCTGCCATCCGGTTTAAGAGGAGTTGCGTTCACAAAATTTCTATATGGTATATAGTGAAAAAATCAACAAAGGGCTATAATTCTGTTAAATTTGGTCGGAGCAAAAATTCCTTCCTTTACTTCCATCTACACATTAAGGTTGTTCATCCCTGGAAGTTTAAGCAAAATCTGCCACCCGGTTTAAGAGGAGTTGCGTTCACAAAATTTCTATATGGTATATAGTAAAAAAATCAACAAAGGGCCATAATTCTGTTAAATTTGGTCGGAGCAAAAATTCCTTCCTTTACTTCCATCTACACATTAAGGTTGTTCATCCCTGGAAGTTTAAGCAAAATCTGCCATCCGGTTTAAGAGGAGTTGCGTTCACAAGATTTCGGGATGTACGGACAGACGTACGTACGGACGGACAGACGTACGGACGGACGGACAAGTGCAACGCTATATGCTCCCCACTTTGTGGGTCATAAAAATTATTATGTTTATTTAGAATAGAAACAAAGCTAGTTTGTTGCTAGATATTTATATTATAACCAAATCACATTATCAATTTTTGTGCATTCAATGAATAATGATGTCTGAAAATGCAGTGGAAATGGCGATGAAATACTCACTAACCAGTATCTGAAGATTTTAAGACTGGCCTTTAGACAAAATGTGTGATAGTTCACGTATCTGAACACTGAATTCTTAAGACAAACCAACCACGAACTGATAAGACGATTCTTGGTAATTATTTTATATTGAATTGATTTTAGCTTACAGAACATCTAACACTTTAATAAAAAATATCTCCAAGTATTGTCAAGACAACATGTTAATTTTTAAGTATGCAATCAAGATTTGCAGATACTGTAAGAGAATGACATGTGAAAAAGAAGACGATAAATTAAACCGGGGGTTAGTGGTATAAGACAGCTTAACTGAGAAAATGTGTCTTTGATTCAATTACATTTATGTTAAGCAGCTTGTCTATAGTGGAAAGGCTTGATGATTATCATAAAAGAGTGCATCAGTTATTCTGTGATCTCAGAAGCATTAACGTTTATTTAACTAAAATTAACATTTTCTTAACTGTTATGTTTCAAGAACACGTCAGTTACACAAACAAAAATATAAAGTGAAATCCGACTATGGTTTTCTTGAATCACGTCATTCAAGTCCAGATCAAATAAAGCCTTTACAAGGAGTATATGACGAGAATCATAACATAACTTTAAGGAAAAGAAAATCCTCTTATATAAAAACTTGCTCTTTATGGAAATAACTTAGACTTCAATTGACTGAGCTGTGTATTTTATTCCTTGATGATGGTGTTTGGCATGAGAAATTACAGTGTATAACGCAAGAGTTTCTCCTAATTAGAGAATAGCTGGATAGAAAATGCATAAGCCTGTCTATACATTTGGAAAAAACAAACAAAATATACAATAACAAAAAGAACAGCAAGTCTAAAGTCCTTTTTACATCTAAAATGGTGGTTGCCGGATTTGATTACTGCTTGTTCATTTAATTAAATTTATTAAAAGTATTATTTACATTTGGAGAGAGTACTACAACGGAAAAGTGTAAAGTGTGAAAAACAAACAAAAAGTGACCATGATTAAGAAAACATAAGATGCAGTTCAGTCATCGTTATTACTTTTGTAAATAGCTGCAGGTTTCTTTCTCTGACCTTAGAACATCTTGCTTTTCATTCCATTTGAGGGCGCTTATATGACGCGTTCATTTAAGTTTATATTGCTTGTCCAAACGTTTGTTGATATTTACTTGCTGAAAAGTGCTTCAGTAAGTATTCATTTATTAAAAAACATTCTACGTGTACATCATGCTTAGTTTGCCGACAAGAGCATTCAAATCTATAAAAAAAAAACGTGTAAAGTTTGCAGACAATGATTTTGAAGAGCTGCCTGAGACAGAATATGAAAATCTTTTTCATGACAAAATTAATTGACGAATAAATGCTTTAATGGACGTTTATATCAACTACAATGATTAATCCTACAAGATTGACATAAATTTAATACACTTTTTTTTTGCAATCGTTTTAGGCCGTTCTCGACTAGCCGGTAGGCGCTTATTTCAAAAAGTTTACATAAAATGTAATTGTAATAATTGGAAATAATAGTATTTGTAAGATGTTGAAGATCCTTCATGTAAATATAAAGGAAATCTGAGAAAATAAGAAATTTGGCTTTTTATGTACTGGTAAGTATTCATCCTAAATAAATGCTCCTCACGTAAATCCATATGCATAAGGCACATCAAGGAGAAATATTTTTTTAATTACAAATTTTAGGATTTTCTCAAAAGCCATAATTAATCCTTTGCCACAGCAGTAATGGAGCTGGGGAAAAAACAGAGAAGAACGAGAACAAATTTCTTCATCACTATATTTAACCAAGAAAATCCTTCAGTACAACTCAAGCTAACCAGCATAGAACAGGTTGTCACACTAACTGTACTTTACAACATTGCGAGATAACTTTAAGATAACTTTAAGATTAGATTAACATATCGGGAAAGATTTTATTATTAAATTAAATAGAAAAAAAACCATTCCAGTTTATTGAATTCTGCAGATATTACCAATATTTTCACTTTAATTTAATGTTACAAAAAAGCGGTTATTTTTTCCCGAATCGTATTCCATTTAAACTGATTAAGTTGTTTAATTATACTGTTAAGAATTATATCAAGCTTGTTCTATACATTATAACACTTACTGAATATATGAAACACACTTCCAGACATTTTAAACAAGTCCAAATACAGATAATGTTTTAGGAAAAATAAGAACAAAAGCTATATTATTTGTAATGTTCCTGCTGCTAAACAAATAGAAAACTTCGGACGTTTTTGACAGGTGATTCAAATTACAGCAAATTTTACCTCACCCGATTCAAGATTATACGGAATTTAATGAAATAATTTTATCTATTTCTCTAAGATAATGTCAAAAGAAAATGGATTTTCCTATCTGGCCCAGACACCCAAGGGAATTATTGAAAGTGAGAGGAATTTTCAAAATATTTCGTTGAAAAAAGTGTTGTGTGAAAAAACGAATTAATTTACATAAAATGATAAATGCACAGGTAAGAGAAATGAAATGAGTAGAAAAAAAATATCTCCTATATTTTTGCAGTTACCATACTTTTTATTTATTTCCGTTCCTTAACAAAAGCGTATCAATACAAAGATTGTGTTATGGTGCTTGTATATTTCAAGTTAAGACTTTTTGGTAGATCGAGAAGGGAAAATTTAAGGCAGTAAGTTGTCACAGTGTTTCAACTTTTTTCAAGTTTTCATCGAAAAGCAATATTTTCGACGCGACATTAACAAGATTAAACTATTCAAATGATTGTACTTAATTCGTTACCCTCTAACTGATTGGTTAAACGACATGTTGAAGTATTGCAAAAGAGAAGCAAAACGCGATCAAACAGTAAGGTGGTTTCACTGAAAATAAAAAAGAAAATTATTTCTTCAACGAGCTGCCAGTCTGCAATAGTGAATGCTTATTTTTCAGCCCATATCTTTATTAAATTATATGCTCATAAGGTATGTGTACCAGTTCAGTTTCATCTGGATATAGCAATCAATAGTGAATACAAATTAAGTACCAAAAGCTATTTTTCCTAGCCTTACGTATTCACATTGTGTGAAGAGGGTGTCTGGAGAACAACATTTCATTGGAATTAATATTTCATTCGAAGATTTTGTTTAAAAGTTCATTGAAGCTCATGTTTAAGAGGGGCATGAAAATAACCAGTTATTAAATGTTAAATGCTGTTTTACAAGATAAGTTCAGGAATGTTGTAGGGCTCCTCATATTACAGAATTGACAGCAGCTGTCATCACTGTTAAGAAGCAAACAAGCAATTTACTCCCTATCATTCAACTGAAGACCCTATAAAACCTTTTCGATCACTTTGGCAAAACCTAACTTCAGCTTCTTCTTGTTAGGGAAAGCAGATATCGTGGGAATAGGGCACCGGACACCTGATCTGGACGTCTCTGGTTCGAATCTTACCTGATTCTCTTGTGAAGTTTTACATTCCACACTTTTGGCCCGAGTTTTAATCCAGGAAGCAATCACAGAGTGAGATTAATATACGTTGCAAGAACATGCGTCCAAGTCCATGAATAAAAGGTTTAAACTATTATAATTCCTTTTTGTTGACAACATCACCGAAAAAAAAACTTGTATAACATGACCTCAAAACTAGATGCGCGTTGTCTACGATTTAAATTCAGTGCCACATGGAACATCACTACCTATTTGCGAGTTAAATGTTACGTAATATACAAGATTGTCTTGACATGGATGAATTACGTTAGTGCCATTTTAAATGTCATTTATCGCTGTTAGAGGTCGACACATGACATTTAAAGCGACACATGATACGACATATGGCAATAAGCCGCGACTCTTGATACGATACATGACAATTTCACATGACACATGACAATGCGATACGACACATGATAATTAAAAAGAAGAGTATTGCATGTTTGTCCTACCATGGACTGCATTATTAACAAGTTAATATCAAGTGTCGTGTCGCATTGTCCTATGTCGTATAAAATGTAATATGTCGCCTATTAAAGTCGACACATGACATTAAGATGCAACACTTGATACGACGCATGACAATAAGCCGCGACGTTTGATACGATACATGACAATGCGACACGACACTTGATATTACCTTGTTAATGTCGCGGTCCATGGTAGCTTTTTAGCTCTGTCACAAACGCAGTCCATGAGCTTGTGGGACAAACGACTGGGGCAAAATCCAATTTACTGACTCTTTTATAGACAATTACATAACGTACTACAAAAAAAATAAGAGAGGGAATACATAAGGGAAAATAAATTATTTGCTACCGTCAATGCTGGCATAATACTGGGAATGACAACTTAATAATAATGTCAGCATGCCACAAAGACAATTGAAGTGCAGCCGAGATGTACATTAACACTTTGCTTTTTTGAAATTTGAAGAGAATTACGACTTCTATGGTACGTGTCTTTGAAAGAAATGAATCATTTGAATTTTACGCCTTATTTGAAATTTGTCAGGGATATGAAACGAGTGTAACTATATTTGGAAAGAAACGACTGAAAGTCTACCTATGCCTTTTCGTTATGTGTAGGAAGAGAGCAGTAGCAGTACGCAGTAGTAGAAAAACGTGAAGTTGGCAGTAGCAGTAAGATCAGTAGCAGAAGGAAAACCGTGAAGTTGGCAGTAGCAGTAACAGCTGTACCAGTGAATAAAAGGTGAGGCTGGCAGTACCAGTAACAGCAGAAGCAGTAGGTAAAACGTGAAGTTGGCAGTAAAAGTACGAGCAGTAGCAGTATGGAAGTGTTAAAAGTCTGGAAAGTTTCAATGAAAAAAAAAACAAGTTTTAAGATCAACAGACCGCCTGAGTCTATTGCGTAGGTCTGCGACTGTTTTCTAACACTCTTGCAGTCTTTCATGAATTTTGGTACCAATCAGAAAAATGTCATTTTTGATGTCTAGAGACCCCCCCGGGTCGATTCAACTGGTCTGTGACTGTTTCTGAATTTCTAGCAGACTTTTAGGAATTTTGGTGCCAATCGGGAAAATGTCATTTGATGTCTAGAGACCCTCCCGAGTCGATTTTACCGGTCTGCGGCTGTTTCTGACACTCTCGCAGACTTTAATGAATTTTGGTGCCTATTAAGAAAATGTCATTTTTGAAGTCTAGGGACCCTCCCGAGTCGATTTAACAGTCTGCAACTGTTTCTGACACTCTCGCCGACTTTCAGGAATTTTGGTGCTAATCAGGAAAATGTCATATTTGATGTCTAGGGACCCTCCCGAGTCGATTTTACCAATCTGCAACTGTTTCTGACACTCTCGCCGACTTTCAGGAATTTTGGTACCAATCGGGAAAATGTCATTTTTAAGGTCTAATGACCCTGCATGGTCGATTTAACCGGTCTGCGACTGTTTCTGAATCTCTCGCAGATTTTCAAATTTTTTTATGTTAATCGAGAAAATGACATTTTTTATGTAAAGGGACACTCCGGAGTCAACTGTTACGGTCAGCTACTGCTTCTGACATTCTTGTAGAATTTCAGGAATTTTAGTGCCAATCTAGACAGTCTAAGGACCCTCCCGGTTCGATTGCACCGGTCTGTGACTGTTTCAAACACTCTAGTAAACTTTCAGAGTTTCCTACTGCTACTGCTGTTACTGCTACTGCCAACTTCACGTTTTGCCTACTGCTACTGCTGTTACTGCTACTGCCAACTTCACGTTTTGCTTACTGCTACTGCTGTTACTGCTACTACCAACTTCATGTTTTGACTACTGCTACTGCTGTTACTGCTACTGCCAACTTCACGTTTGATTTTATTCTACTGCCAACTGCTACTGCGTACTGCTACTGCCAACTTCCTATTAGTCTTTTCGTTGTATCATGTAAGCATTTTTGAAATGTGTGGCCTGACATGAACATGTTCAAAAGAATAGAGAACGATTGTCAGGGGCGGATCCAGGATTTCAGGTTGGCGTGGGGGGGAGGGCGCAAAATGTTCGGCCCAATTTGTGTCCGTTTTCTACCTCATTTTAACGGTTGTGGGTATGCTAGAGTATACTGATTTGGCAATATCACATGGGCCTCTGATTATTCAATTCAATGTTGAACAATAAAGTATACATTGTTTAAAGACATATTCAAAACAGAACTACAATAACACCTATGTTCCGGGAATTTTAGGGTGCGCGCGCCAGGTGCGCTAGTGATTGTTTTATTTTCTGTGTGGACGGACAAGGTAGTATCAGGAAAAGTTTATACTTGAAAACATAGACAATTTCCGACCACGAAATTTGTAAAATGCAGTAGGACTGTGTCTGTTGAAAGACAACACCAGCATCTAGAATAGGATTTTAGATGTTTCAATGCATTATCTTACTGCCATTGCTACAGTCTGTGAAAAAAGCTAAACGAATGACACACCCCGCTTTCGTTATAACCGTTTTATCTAGACAAGAAGCATTATCAATTTCTCCTGAACAAAGTTAAAAAAGGCGACCTATATTTAACAAGAAAATCCTTCATTATTGGCAAAAAATTTACAACAATTTTGTAAAAGATATCCGTTAGCGAACACTACAACCTTTTTTGTAGTTGATAATTGAACGTCAAAAAAGGGCAAAGTTCATGACGAAACAGATGTATTCCCTTTCAGATTTTAAGACACTGATTTAAAACCACGCTCTGCTGAACTGTATTTGCCTAAAGTCTTCATGGAAACCATATATATCTCAGGACTACAAAGTGACAACAAGGAAATTATGTGACAAGGCCTCTCTATATTTTACACATTTTTGCTTGCTTTTAAAACAACCTGTCGTTCTACACTGCATGAAGACTTCGGCTAAAATGAAATATTCTTAATGCACTGGTGGATCCAGAGGGGGTGCAGAAAATAAAACAATCACTAGCAAATCAGGGGGTCGGGGGTGCGCCCCCTAAAATTCCCGGAACATGGGTGTTACTGTAGGTCTATTTTAAATATGTCTTTAAATAATGTATACTTTATTGATCAACATTGAATTGAATAATTGCCAAATCAGTATACTCTAGCATAACCATAACCGTTGAAATGAGGTAGAAAACGGACACAAATTAGGCCTAACATTTTGAGCCCCGGATCCGCCCTTGCAATACCTAATCATGTGATTCATTCTAATAATATAATCTTTCAAACTTGTAAGTTATTACGCTTACAAACATGAACATGAAAGACTTAAAAGACCATAACTAATCATGGACTTGGGTTGCTTAACCTCATTATACAATACACTTCTTAAGAAAAGAGTTGTCCTTTTGTTCACATGTATTATCTACTCTCTCAAATGGGTTAACTATACTATTTTAGTAACTATGCAATAAATGACTATTTTGAAAATCAAACTAACAAGTAACACTGAATATCTTCTTTCAAGAAAAGTAGAATGTTGCCAGACAAGCAGAAAATATATTTCTTTGATGATCCTTAAAACAGCCAAAGTAGATGTGTTATCTTGTATCAAGAGCGGAAAAAATAATCTGCTATACAATAGAATAAGTCTGATTTCCTTGAACATGAGTCGTCTAGGAACTGGTTGAATGTTTTCATGTTTTGTTTAGATGAAGGGCAATATATCTGATTATGACGAATACTGAAGCAATTGCAACATTATATTTGACAAATTATAGCTGTGACCTGATCGTTTGCTTATACATATTTGTTATTATTATTTTTCTATGTACTCATATTGCATGTTCTCTCTCTCTCTCTCTCTCTCTCTCTCTCTCTATATATATATATATATATATATATATATATATATATATATATATATATCTTCACTTAGATTTGTAAGCTGTCTGTCAAAAACTTTATCAAGGACATTAATTGTGTTATCTTTTGTGCCACCTATGTAACGTTGTTCTTTGAAACTGAGAAAAGGTGTGCCAATATTTCATGTATTTGTCTCGGATTATTTTCTAACAATTTCTGAGATAACTGTTATATATATGTTTATCCGTAAAGGAACTTCGGGAGAAAGTCAATGACACATACTATAAATGCAAAGAACAGCAGTAATTTCAGTGTCAGAAAGCTAGAAATTTCAAATGATTACATAACAAATACAGGAGACAAATATGACTAACACACACTTGACTCATAGGTTTGTCAAATATTTCATCCTCTTGACCTGTAAATAGTTAACACGCAGCTATATTATAATCCGAGAAACCTTTAAGTCTGCAGCAGCTGAACTGAAGATACAGATAACAGTCAATCCTCATTTTGTGTCTGTATCAAACACTGCAAGAACGACAATGAAAGCATGTATACAATGCAATACAGTCTTTTTGTGTCTGCATTCAATCCAGATGTACATAGTAATTTGTTACTTTTCACATTTATATTGCATACTCCTTTACCAATGGGTATTATATTTTTTCTCAGTAAGATAACTTTTAAGTGAAAAATCAATTAATACTTGATCGTTGTATACAAATGTTGCTTATAGTAAAAGATTGCGCTTCATTTGATTATCCGGTGAATGGGATGTTTTTTAAAACTTTGAGTCGTTTCTTTACAATATGTATGAAATTATTATTTTTTATCATTTTTAGCTTGGGAAATAGTTCAAACTCTGATCATGGCAAAATGTGTGGAGCTTTATCTACGGAGATAATTGGATCGCATTATATTGTACTTTGCGGGAAAACGAGTTATATATACATTGTATTTCAGTACAAAGGAAAAGCCTGTAACCATTGCTCCCTCCGATGAAATGATTATAACAATAGACTGCTGAATTTACAGGAAGGCTTTGAGGTGGCATTTGAATCACAATTGTGAATTTCACTGTTTAAAACCCTACATAAGAGTTATAAAGACGATTTATGTATAAACAGAGCTTTCCGAAACAACAGCCCTTGCAATTAGATTTATTTCTGCAAGACCATGTATTATATTGTGAAAATAGGATTCCTTCAGCAATTAGATGGCAAAAGAGAAAAGGCAATTTAATAGAAATGGAAATTGAGAACATGAAGAACCCACTTGTGAAGAGTGTATTATTTAACGGAATTAGTTATGTCAATCAACAATCACCTGAATAAAATGTTTAAGGTAGGCTTTAGATCAGTTGACATTTTTATCGAAGCCAAGAGGTTAATTTTTAGCTCAGCCTCAGGTATTCTAACAACCTGTAGTGTATTCTGGAGTTGTGTAACTACACTAAACCGGCAAGGTATCGACCAATCGATATCATAAAATGCTTGAAAGATGGGATAATGAGGTCTTGTTATCTGACATGCTGACTTGAGTGCTTTTTGAAATTCAGTGTTACTGGATAAAAGTCATCAGGGAATGAACATTTGCAAAAAAAGACAAGATTTTCATGAGAAATGCTGGAACAAACCCATGCACATTTTTTACTACTAGTGAAAATTCGAAGTTTGTTTAGAATAAGACGGTTTCTTTTACAACTTAATACGTGGTGTACTGTTACGGGCCAAAATAATCGAAAAAAATCAAGTGTATAACATCTTATTCCTGAAGTCCTTAGGTCTTATTCATAAGTAATTGGCTGATTCGTGTGAATAAAAGAGACGAACAATTGTTCAAACTTCATAAATCAGGATTACCACAGAAATTTCTCTATGAATAAAATCTGATTTCCTACATATTACTTCATGCAGATATTCCGATAGATTTACGATGATATTTAGAAGCTTCTACGAAAAATATAAGTATTACTCAAGCATCTTTACCCCATTTATATTCATACAAGGTGTACTGTTATGAGTCTATATATTCGAAACAAGAGCTGTCACTGGAAATTGACATATGCCCCTGAAATGTAGCTTTGAATTGAAAGTGGTGTACATATATAATTGAATATGCCTGTGGAAAAGAGACCAGACAAAAAAAGACCTGTCCGAAGACAGCACGGTACACTTTACTCAGTGCTGGATAATAAATTATAAGCCAGGTCAAACAAGAGGCCCAAGTAAAAAAAATATTTGAGTGGGTGTGTGCAAGTACCTAGTCATCTAAGATGATTTTTTTAAATTTTTTTTTTTTTTTTTGGGGGGGGGGGGGGGGGGGCGGGGGAGGGGCGGAGGTAAGAGAGGGGGTCCCCATTCATTTGGGAGTCAAGTACCTATGTATTTAAGAAAAAATAATGGGAAAAAAATGGTTTATAAAAAAAGTTTATTTCAAAGCTTAGGAAGGTATTTTCCAATATAAGAGAAAAAAGAAAGTCACTTCATACCTACATATGTAAAAGTCAAGTACCTACATATTTTATAAAAAAGATAATTATAATGAAAAAAAATATTGGGGGGGGGGGGTAATGCCAGGGCTGGGGGGTCCCCAAGCAGAGGGGAGGTTGGAGGAGGGGGGGGGGCAGGGGAAGTACTTACCCATCCTATGTAAGTTAAAGTTTATTTCTAGGCTTAAGAAGTTTTTTCCTTATATATAAGTATAAGCAAAATCAAGTGACCCCTGGGGTGGGGCTAATTTTGACCCCCAGGGACATGGGTACCAACAATCTTTGCAGGGTTTTTGCTGGTGATCAAGTATTCCAAGTTTGAATGGAATATCTTTGACACTTTTTGAGAAATGGACATTAACAAAAAGGTTAGTCAAGAAATTTTAAGTTGAAAAAAAAGGGCATAATTTTGCAAAAATAAATTTTAGGGTTATCTGCCCTTAAGAAATGGTGTCGCATTTTGAAAGTGAACAGGTATGCCTAATTTGAAATGGCTTTGATAGTTTCTGAGAAAGGGACTTTAACAAAAAGGTTAACTGACGCCAACGAGGGGGTCATGACAATAGCTCCACCTTTTTTAGCTCACCTGTCACGTAGTGACAGAGTGAGCTTTTCTGATCACCTTTTGTCCGTCGTCCGTCGTCCTTCCGTCAGTCCGTCCGTCCGTCCGTCCACAATTAGTTTGTTAACACTCTAGTGGTCACATTTTTGCCTCAATTGTCATGAAACTTGGTCAGGATGCTTGTCTCATTAATATCTCAGACGAGTTCGAACATGGGTTATCAGGGTTGGAAAACTAGGTCACAGAGCCCAAATATAGAAAAACCTTGTTAACACTCTACAGGCTACTTTTTCAGTCCAAATATCCTGGAAATTTGTCAGAAAGGTTCTATCGATGATTTCTAGCTCAAGTTCAAATATGGGTCATCTGGGTTCAACAAGTAGGTCACGGAGCCAAGAAATAGAAAAATCTTGTTAACACTCTAGAGGTAACATTTTCAGCCCAAATAATCTGGAAATTTGTCAGGAAGGTTGCTTCTATGATTTCTAGCTCAAGTTCAAATATGGGTCATCCGGGTTCAAAAACGAGGTCACGCAGCCCAAAAATAGAAAAATATTTTTAACATACTAGGGGTTACATTTTCAGCCCAAATAATCTGGAAATTAGTCAGAAAGGTTGCTTTGACGATTTCTAGATCAAGTTCAAATATGGGTCATTTGGGGTCAAAAACTAGGTCACAGAGCCCAAATATTGAAAAACCTTGTTAACACTCTAGAGGTAACATGTTTAGACCAAATAATCTGAAAATTTGTCAGGAAGGTTGTTTCTATGATTTCTAGCTTAATTATGAATATGGGTCATCTGGGTTAAAAAACTAGGTCACAGAGCCCAAAAATAGAAAAATCTTGTTAACACTCTAGAGGTTACATTTTCAGCCAAAATAATCTGGAAATTCGTCAGAAAGGTTATTTCGATGGTTTCTAGGTCAAGTTCGAATATGGGTCATCTGGGGTCACAAACTAAGTCACAGAGTCCAAATATGGAAAAACTTTTTTAACATTCTAAAGGTAACATTTTCAGTCCAAATAACCTGGAAATTTGTCAGAAAGGTTCTATCGATGATTTCTAGCTCAGTTTTGAATATAGGTTTTCTGGGATCAAAAACTAGGTCACAGAGCCCAAAAGTAGAAAAACCTTGTTAATGCTCTAGAGGTTACATTTTTAGTCCAAATGTCCTTGAAATTTGTCAGAAAGGTTGTTTTAATGATTTCTAGCTCAAATTTGGATATGGGTCATCTGGGATCAAAAACTAGGTCACATGGCCTAAATATGTAAAAACATTTAATACACTCTAGAGGTAACATTTTAATTCCAAATAACCTGAAAATTTGTCAGAAAATGTTTTTTGATGATTTGTAGCTCAAGTTTGGATATGGGTTATCTGGGGTCAAAAACTAGGTCACAGAGCCTAAATATCGAAAAACCTTGTTAACACTCTAGAAGCTACTTTTTCAGTCCAAATATCCTGGAAATTTGTCAGAGAGATTGTTTGGATAATTCCTAGCTCAAGTTCGAATATGGGACATCTAGGTTAAAAAATTAGGTCATAGAGCCCAAATATGGAAAAACCTTGTTAACACTCTTGAGGTAACATTTTCAGTACAAATAACCTTGAAATTTGTCAGAGAGATTGTTTCAATAATTTCTAGGTAAAGTTCGAAAATGGGTCATCTGGGGTCAATTAACCAGGTCCATACCAACTTTGTTAAAAGCAGTCATACTCAGGTGAGCGATACAGGGCCATCATGGCCCTCTTGTCTTCGAAAAGTGGAGCTAAAAATGACTGAGGGCCCATAACACTGCCAAACATTATCCGACCAGAAACTCCTGACGATATGCTAAGCTAGGTTTGGTGACAAACATTTCTGTTAAGTTTCAATGAAATCCTCCAGTTGTTTTGGAGATGAAGTGTTGCGAAGATTTTAATATAAAACTTATAGTAAAAAATAACTAAGGGTCCCTAACTCTGCAAAAAATAATCCGAGCAGAAACTCCTGATAATATGCACACTAGGCTTGGTGACAAACATTCCTGTGAACTTTCAATGAAATTCTCCAAGCGGTTCTGGAGATGAAGTGTAGACAAGACTTTGATATAGAAGTTAGAGTAAAAAATGACTAAGTGCCAATAACTCTGCCGAAAAAAATCTGAGCGGAATCTCCTGACGATATGCATAACTCGGCTTGGTGATAAACACTCCTGTTAAGTTTCAATGAAATCCCTCGAGCTGTTTTGGAGATGAAGCGAGGACAAGATTTTGGAGTAAAAAAATGACTATGTGCCCATAACTTTGCCAAAAATAAATCGAGCGGAATCTCCTGACGATATGCACAACTAGACTTGGTGACAAACACTCCTGTTAAGTTTCAATGAAATCCCTCAAGTGGTTTTGGAGATGAAGCGAGGACAAGATTTTACAGGACATACGGACGGAATGACGAACGGATGGACGGATGGACAGACAGCGATTACTATATGCCTCCCTTCCGGGGCATAAAAATCATTTGTATAGTACACTATTATGGATGATTGGTAATAGACCTTATTCATTAGTTACTGGTTGAATCTTGTAAAAAAAAGATCCATAATGCGTTTTTGACTGTCAATTCTCTATGAATAGAAATATTGAATGAGGCAAATGTTGCGACTGATTAACGGTTGTAGTCAGAAGCTTCCACGAAAGATAAAAGTATTCGTCAAGGTTGTCTCCCTCTTAATCTGACGATTATGAGATTGCTCTTATTGTTTTTATGACTATTTTTTATTTGTAATTACTTAAATAAGTTAAAATTTGTTATTGACAAAATATTGAAAATATTGATGTTACACATCTACTTCAGTTGGTAGAAATCAACCTCTGACAGCTAAGGGAATTGATTCTATGACTCAATGGTCTTGATTGTCTTCTCGTGACCATGGAGGCAAAAGTTTGAATTTGAACTAAGCCAGACCTCTTTCTGACGCGTTGCATTCTTTGTTACGGACAAAAATTCATAAGATTATTCAGAATAAATTAATCGCTGATAAAGTCATTTTCAGTCAGATATAACTGTATTTGGCACACGTTTCTTACTTTTTTTAAACACAGACCAACTTCACATACCTTGCAACTAACAACAACATGATGGGTTATAACATTCATTTTTATTTTTGCCATGGAAACTATACACTGAATCCCAAAAATTCAGATTATTATTTTTTCAGAGGGAACATACAGGTTTATAGATTTTCTGTTTCAAACATTTGTAAGTCTATCAAAAATGCAGTTTCAGTTCCAGAAACATAATTTGATAAAACATGAAATTGAACTAAGGTAAGTGCCTCATCAAGAATATTTTCAGAAAATCTATTTCTAAATTAAAGCGATTTTGTTATGATGATTTGATATTTATCAACTAGTATAATTCATTTGTATCTGCGCTCTAACTATTTTCTAAATTATTCACTGACATACAATAGCATACTTCAGGCATCTGTGATACGAAACGTACGCATTCTCTCGACAGATAAGGCAAATTAAGTAAGATATTTGTAGATAGTTTTCTTCGTTCTTGCATAGAAGGTTCGCCAGACCTATTTTAACAGTTTTAGAGAAAAAAACGAAATTCGAAAGTAAATAGTTGCCAAACATTTTATCCAAGAATCTTGTAAGTATTTATTCAAAGTGTAGTAATACACAGGTATAGGTATTTAATGTCTTACTTTTGTTTTCAAACCTTTGGTGCTAACGATTTGATTTCTAGCTGCAGAGGGCGTCGTGTAAAATATTTATTTAGCAACCTTTAGCTTAACTGAATGTATATAGGGAAACATTTGTTTTTAACAAGGGTTTTGAAAAGGTCAAATGCAACGATGTCTAGGCCAACCAGACAGTTAAACTTATGTTAAAGTGAAAAGGAAGCCTCTTAAATGGTCTATGAACTAATTTTGTCCTTACCTCTTGTAACTATTTATTTTGCTGAAGTAGGTGTCTGAAGTTCAAACAGCAGCACACTCATAAAAGTTTGACATAATTTGTTTCTGTAAGAAGATCCAATACAATAACTGTCTTTTACTAAGGTCGATATGAGTTGTTGTTGACCTTAGTGTAATCGACCAAGGGCACAGCCCGGGGTTGATATCTCTTTTCGGGGGTCTATAAATCCTCATACTTACCGAGTATAAAAGGAAACAATTGTTTTATTGTTTAATCCACCAAATATGTCTTTAATAACAAGTTATTGCCGTCTTTCCTCTTCAGAAAAAAGAGTTTGACGTTCAACTATAGAACATTTTACGTTGACAAACAACACTTGACACGTTCCATAGCACTTTCCGCGTTAATTATTTTGTATCTTTGACTGCGCTTTCGACTCAAAACGATATTCAATATTGTCAAACTTTTTAAGATGAAAAACTTTTAAACATTTAACGATGAAAAAAATATTAAAGTAACTGTGATAATAAAATTATTTTCCTAGTAGATTCAGGACTAAGGTTTGCGTTTGCACTGAGATCGATTTCAGTTGTTATATGTTTATAAGAAAATCCTTAATATTGTATATTAATAAATAAATAATTGATAACCATTAACAATTAATAATTAAGGTTTGTCTCTTTGTACACAGATCTCACTGTCCGTGAGCAGAATTCCTAAATACATGTATGTATTTGCAACAAATTTCAGTCACAGAAAAGGGTCTGTCACAAATACGTTAGAAGATAAGCAAAATATTTGAAAAGTAACGTAACTTGATAGTATGAACATTCCTAAAGGTTTACATATTATGTATTGCATCATCCAAAATCGCTAAAGATTTCAGTCAGCTTCAATGTGTTTTATCTTTTTATTTTGTAAATTACTGTCATGATGAGTCTTTTTATCATTTGTCAATTTATGACATGAATTATCAAGACAGAAGTAGAGTGAATATTCTCCCGAGAAAATTATATCTCACGTATGAGAAGACCTTTTGATTTTAGCCAGATACTAGGCAACTTCTTTGAATTAGAGCATGGGCTTGAAACCAATCTTTAAAAGTAATTTATTTGTTGCCTGTTTCTTGTCCAGAGAAGTAATTGGATTCTGCAGAGCACTAATAAATACTGACAAAATATAGGGCAGCAGCAAAAAAATGTTTGTACTGAAAAGAAAATAATTATCTAAAACACTGAAGTGCAAGAGGATAAATCAAACTCAGTTTTCTTTTTCCTTTGTTTAACTATATTCCATCTTTGCATAAAAACATAATGACAAGTAAGTAATACGGTTGCCAAGTCTCAGTAAATAGAAGCGTTATAAAAGTAAATGTTAAAGATACGCTATTCGCATTAAAGGCCTCTGAAACAAAGGCTTTCGACGAAAAGAGGCCAGCAAGTAATATCAGTGTCCTCTTGTCGTAAAAAACAGTTTCGTTATATATTGAGGTCGCAGTCGCCAAAAAGTTTTCTGGATGAATAGTAATTCATGATTAGTTTTCAAACAGTTTGTTATAATTTGCAAGATACAAAGAATATTTTATTGGAAAACTAAACTTATTAGGCAGGTCATGTAGTGTATTGCTGGGTTTTGCTCTTAATGATATAGTCATGCATGCTGTGCTCGCCGGTCAGTTCGTCGTATTTTCGTTTCCATGCTATTTCTCAGGACCCAGCAGCTTGAATTCAACCTTTGTATGAAACGTAACTAGAAAGAGGAACAGGATGTCGGATTATATTTTTCCTATATATGGCCCTTTGATTTTAAAACAGAGTAGTTTCGCTTCCGCTCATTTATTTGGAATCAATAGCTTGATTTGCAATTTCAGAATGTTACGGCCGGATGATTTCCACAGCGTTATGACTTGATTTTAAATAGAGCAATTTCGTTTCCAGGTAATTTGTCAGGAATCAAAGGCTTGAATTAAACCAAACTGTGTAGGAACAATAGTCTTGATTTTTCGATTGGTTGATTTACACATACTTATGGCCCTTTCAGAACCGTTTAGTTATTGAGCTTTTTCTGGCTTGAATTTATTGAAGTTTATTTGAGGGTTCGCAAGTAAGAGGAAGTGTGCGTATTGTTGGGATGTTTGAATTGGCTAGAAAGAGTACTTTTTCATAAAACTATGTTACCTTTCTTAAATAATTCAAATATGATCAAAGCGCAATCAAGATGCATCTATCGGTGCCTGTGATAGATATACTATACTTATTTACTCAAAACCAAAAATTGTTATCTCTTAAATAACTAGTGATAACTTATTTTATTCTGATCGCATGTGTATGCGTGAAGTGTTGTATAAAAAGTTAGCTGTGTACTTGAAAACGGAGTAAGACTCAAGTTAACTTAAAAAGTCTATGCTTCAGTTAACTTCATTGCAGCTCTGAATTTCTCCCATTTGTTGTCTCACACTGATAGGAGATAGCAGCTGTTGACATTTTGTAATCCCATAAGCCGTGCTACTTCTCCTGAACTTGACGGCTGGATTATCTTTACTTAACTAGTCCTTCAATACTGTACACATTTTTAACTGATTTGATAAGAATCAATTTTAGCAGACTTGGGGAAAACTAACAGAATTTAATTACATTATTCACAATGAAACTTTGTTTTCAAGTCCGGAATATCATTCTCGTTAGTTAGTTAAAATGTTCTCATCAGTAAATATTAAGGTGTTGTTTTATTCTTAGCTCACATGAGAACAACGTGCTCATGGTGAGCTGTTGTGACTGAGCTGTGTCTCACGACCGCCGGGCGTCGTCAGCTTTTGCTTTAAACAACATCTCCTCTAAAACTGCTTGGCAAAATTGATTAAAACTTTGTTTGAGTGTTCCTTGTATACAGCTCTACAAAAGTTGTTCAAAAAATTCAATTCAATGCAGAACTCTAGTTGCTATGGCAACAAATAGGAAAACTTAAAATATCTTGTGTGATACCACTTGGCCCAGAGCTCTGAAATTAGGTGTAAGGCATCCTCTAGCAGACATCTACCAAATAATGTTAAAAAAATGTCTATGCACTGGCCCTGCCCCAGGGGTCACATGTTTTGCATACAATTATAAAGGAAAAAAAAAGATATTGAAAATTTTCTTGTCTGAAACCACAAGGCACAGAGCTGAGATATTTTATCATGGAACATTAGCTAGAGGTCCTCTACCAAGACTGTTCAAATTTTACTCCTGGGGTCATTAAAGGCACTGCCCCGGGGGTCAATTAGTTTTATAAAGAAATATAAGGAACATTTTTTTTTTTAATCTTTCTCTTAAACCACATTGCTTTGAGTCTAGATATTGTGTATGTCACATTGTCTCGTAGACTTGTATGAAGATTGTCAAATAATGTCAGTGGAGTAAAAAAAGGGCCAGAGCTCTGAAATAAGGCATCCTCTAGTAGACATCTACCAAGATTATTTTATTTTGTCCATGCTGTAAAAGTTGTGGTCACATATTTCGCTTAGAAATTTTTAGGAAAATACTTTGAAAATCTTCTTGGATGTAAACACAAGGCCTAGAGCTATTTTCTAAGAGGCATCAGAAATATTTCACATGGAGCATTATCTAGAGGTCCTCTTCCAAGACTGTTCAAATTATCCCTCTTGGATCATTTATGTCACTACCACAGGGTCCCTTAGTTTTACACACATAGGAAAATCTTTAAAAAATATTTGTCTTTTTAACCACATGGCTTTGAGTCTTAATATTTTGTGTGTCACATTGTCTAGAAGACCTGTCCGAAGATTGTTCAAATTATGTCCCTGTGGTCAAAATTTGCCCCGCCCCACGGGTCACATGTTTTGCATGGAATTTTTTAGAAAAAAAACTTCTTACCAAAATTCTCAGGACATGCCCATTTCAATAGTACATAACTTCGCAGGAAATGCAAATTGGAGTCTGTAGTTTGGAATAACTTGAGAGAAATGATCACACTTTATATTGGAATAATATAATTGTTTCAGTTTTGCGAATAAGAAAGAACATCTTCGGCCGATTCAACAAATAATTCATTCAGTCGCACTCCCTTTGTGCGATTGCACGCTTAATTAAGCACTGTTTAGACCATGACTTCGACGGAAGGACCCTTTTAAATTAAGGCATTACATAGAACAACTGCCTAGATATTGCGGGAAAATATTAAAATCAGGCAAATACTCACCTGCACCAAAATGTCTTCATGTACACAGCCTGCTGTCGTTCGCGGAGCAACGGCCGTTCGCAAATCCGGTTGAACGGTGTGTTCTGCCTCTAAGGAAAAGAGCATTACAGAGACTGTAGAGCAATTGTGCATCTGTAGTATTCTTTAGCGTTTGTAACATCTTAAATCATAAGATATCTAAGCTTTTATCATCTTTGTCCTTAAAAAAGGTTACGTAAAACGTTTTTTCTCATTAAAGAAAAATATACATTTGTTGTGTATGTCTTCAAGTATTGCTTAACTGATGAAATAACTAACAAAATTGCATTAAATGATTGTAAGTGAAGCAGCTGAAAAAATATATATAAAAGTAGTTGAAAAAAGTTTTGAAGAACTTACTGAAGGTGAATCTAAACATACATGTATTTTTTCACATGCAAGGTATTTGACAACATGATTGCAAGCTTTATATCTGCTTTGACTCATAGTTAATATATTAATTGAAAACAAAATACTACAAGGCTACTCAACAAACTCACTATTCGGATACTCGTAAAATCCCGTGTCAACATTGTAAATAATGTCTAGGTAATAAACTAGGTCCTAATACTAGATTTCATGCAAAAACTATTCTAGTTCCGGTACACAGCATTCTGGTCACATTCATTCCTTGACAGTGAATTAAGAAAAGCCAGCGACGTATTTCTTGTTTACCGGTCTATTAGCTGTGTCTTATACTCTCCTGTCTGAAGAGATTTAAGTACTCACTGTACTTTCATTTTGTCCTCTGACTGACTTTGGTAAGTTCAATGTTTCAAAAATGAATTTAGGTAGTTTTTTTTTGTTTGTTTGTTTTCGTTTTTTTTTTTTTTTTTTTTTTTTTTTTGGGGGGGGGGGGGGGGCGGGGAGTGTAACTCTTTGATGTAGTTAACACTGGCTTTTAATGTATGTAGATAATTAGATCTTTCTTGTTCTTTCTAGACACAACTGGAAGACCGTTTCAAAGATATTTATGTCTACAAATCCTTACCATTGATAAAATTCTTCAACATCTCATCGCAGTTAAAAGTATTATGTGTATATTAACTTAATGACCAGATGATTAGGATTCTGTTGCTCGTATTCCAATACTTACACCTTGGCAGTTGTGCTTTAAATTATTGATAGACTGCTAATGTTGGGCTGATTTATCATTTTGTCGACTGATCATTGACGATGACGTTTCTAATATTTCTCAGCGTAAAATTCATAATGATCGGCGATTAGCATATTAAAAAATAAGAGTGGTCGTTCATTTAAATATATTTTTGTATTATTTCCCTTACAATACATTGGATAGATGTGAATTTTCAGACTTCCGAAACATTTTCGAAGAATAAACAAACAAGAAGCAGTATTGTATCTATGTATCACATGACTGCTACACGAAATGCGTGTAACATTAAATATATTTACATCTTATGTTTACGTGATTACAATTTTTATTTTCACGTATGATAAACGCAGCTTATTAATTATTAATTAGTCAGCTGTGTGGACTGATTAGTCGATGAAATCTTTATAGACTGATTCCAAACATCATTGACTGTATTAATTCTAAAAAACATCAAATTATGGTTCAGTTTTTTGTTACAACAGTTTTATTTGTCTAGCATAATAATAATGTTGGCTCTGTATTGTCTTTTCTGCGTGTTTCAGAAAATGTAGGTATACTGTTTAATTATAAAAGCAAGTCCAATATGATTATGTGAAAATGGTATATCTCAGAACAGTAAATTTATGTGGTCAGAAAATTGTTGAAAGTTTATTTTCTCGTGTCATTTTGTTCGTTTTTCTGATATGATTACTGTTAATATATGTCCGTTTCCCTGTTTTGGAAGAAAACGCATAATTACATTTTCATAGATACGTTAAATTACTAAACCATATTAAACAGTTAACGTTAATCTATTGCACGTTTCAGATAAGAACCTCTGTCAATTTATTAGATCTTATAAAAAACGAGTTTAGAAATTTAATATATTTTCATTTTCTCCGCAAGGAGAACATTACTACTTGAATCATTATTTTAGAACAGAAAATGATATAAAAGTACTCATTGTTTGACAGGATATAAATTTATAGCTCATCTCACATTTCAAAAGATATAATACAATTTTGAAATATGAGAGAAAATATTTATCTATTACACTGAAAATAACTTTCTCACATTCCGCTGTATGCTGTTTAAGTGGAAATCATTTTAACACTTCAACACAAAATAATTCTGTGGTATAATATATATTATTAGAAGCCTTAATAATTGCCAGTGTGTGAAAAATTATTTGTAAATTTCATTTAAATGATATATGTTAGAAATCATAAGATTTATACTTAAATAATATCTGCTAGAAGTTTCACTGAATAATGCGCCAAATGATTAACTGATAACCAAATAGGTAGATTCCGTTTTTGAAAACTATACTGAGCATAAACCTTTGCAAGAATGGCAAATAGGTTATGAAAATATATCTTATACAGAACAAAACTGCACTAAAATGGTGAGCTACTTAAAATGCTAAAGGATGGATAGACAGCAACCGCAGGCATAATATAATATGTCAGGCGTATAAAGGCAGGAAACAGTATTTAAATATACTATTATCACTGCAAACATTCTATAGAATATCAGTAACTACTAAGAGCTGTCATAAACACTTAAATTAATCATAAAACTAATTTTCATTTAGTCCAAAATTCATTTTGCATCTTTCACTGAAATACATCTCGATGAAAATTATAACGATTCAGGTGGCACATACCAGTTTCACACATTTAGGGTCTGACAACAACTCAAACTGTGTCCACCTCACTGATAATCCAATTACATCAACCTGAAAAGAGAACCACAATTATTTTGACAAGTGTAAAGACAACCTAAAACAAAAACATAAATTTCAGATAAACCGCTGGTCTTAAAACATCATCTGCAAGAAAAAACTGCCCTTTAGCACCACTTTCTGAGCTACTGCTATCATCTGATCATGGCAAATTCTTTGAAACAGACATATAGTTCAAAATTTAATGCCCAAAGAGAGAGCCAAAACACCCATTTGCTATGGCACACCTAAATGAACTACAGCTAGATAACTGTCATCACCTCTGTTTTTGTAAAAATGCACTCTCGCGGCCTGCTATTTAGCGGCCTACTATTTAGCTCATACGTCCGAAAGAAGTGACATTACCAGATTTCCTTACTCCGAAGTTCAAGCTCCTACTTCAAATGAATAAATTTCAATACTGGTCAGTCATGGAAACAAAAAGAAAACCTTATCCTGATTACTGTACACACTCATGTTCTCATGTATTAATCAATTTAGACTTACACAATGAATGTAACAATCCATCAACGGATGATCACTGCACATCTATTTGATTAGCTTCGTTTGATATAAATAAAATATATTTCGTAATTTAAAGAAGAACGTGTCCAAATATTTCTCTTTTAATTTATCATACCCTGAAAGCATTTTGAATAAGAGAAAGCAATCTGACTGAAGTACACGATCTAAACTACGATTAGATCTGAAGGGGTCCCATTCAAATCTATCGTCTTGATAATTTGGATATCTAGTATAATTGTTTATAATAATAGGTTCCTCTGCAAACACTTGAAAGCTGATTGGCTGACTGAAAGGTCATGAAAAGGTGACCTTCTCTTGGTGACGTTCAGATTCTAATAGCGGAGCATTATTTCGGGGCTGATTTAATTAGACTGCAAAAGACCTGTGGTACGAATAAAAGTTCTCGAATATTTAGAACTCCCAAAGCTTAATTAAATTTACAATAGCCTAATCAAAATATTTTTGTATAAAAATGACCTCAGAAGGTATCACTGAATGCTAAGTGCTTCTAATATTTATCAAGTTGTATATTTCTGTATTATTTTTACTAAGTAGAAGAAGGAGGAAGCATTGTGTTCCTCTGTTTTTACATAGGTAAAGAAGTAAGGCGCTTTAAATCGTGTACATAATTCAAATACGTTACGTCAGTTTCGAGTTGAATAAAAAGCTAAGTAAAAACATTCTAGCAACTCTAATTGTATTTGTTTTCTACTTTCAATAATAAATTGTCATAGACTCAGCATTGAATGATAATGCTGGATGTTTAAATAACTTCATAAATTATATAAAAAAAACAGGGAGATATATATATATTTCTGTTATAATATTGTATATGAGATGTAAAGTCTGTTGGCCACTATTCAGTAAATGCTTGCAATAAAAGATTCTTTTATGACTGGCATTGTCAACTTGCTACAGTCTAAAACAGTGTATCACTGAATTCTGGGTTATCTTTTGACAGAAATACAGTTGACCTACTTTCATGAATTTATCATTTTAACATTGATAACTGTAGATGAGTCGATTTTTCAGGTTTTAAACAAGTAAAAGTTTTTTTCTGTATATAGAAAGTAAGACAATCTTCTATTTCATAAAAAGATATGACAAGTTTCAGTTACAACAGGGAAAGGACGGAAAATTTGCGTATCTTCTCAAAACTACAAATGATTATTTCTTAGCCTGAATACATTCATTTAAAGGTATTCAGTTGATACTTAAACGGGCAATAAAACAATTAACTAGGTTTTTAATTAACTTCTTTTTGTTTATGTTGCAAAACTTACAATATGCAAGATGTGCAGTCGAATGTCGCACCAACCTCGATTTTGTCAATATACAAAAATAGCGTGGGTCGAATTGGCGGTGTTGTTCTAATAGTGATCCCGTGAGAAATGACAAAGGTTAATCCACTAGAAATTTGTATTTGTGTAAAAGATTGAAAATAACCTAACACGTTTATTCAATCTGATTAATTTTCTGGTTTTTGCTGATATTTCTGTCACTGGATCGTTTGCATGAACAGACGTTGGAATATATTATTAGGCCATATTCCTGTGCGCTATTCCGCGCATTAAACTGCGTGATCTCAGTATTTCTCTTCAAACTTTTTTAAACAACAATAACAGTCTTAAATTTTGATGTCCTTCAAATGATAGATTGACCAAGTAACTGTTTCATTTTTTCTGGTTGTTGTTGTTTTTTATTGTTTTGTTGTTTGTTTGTTTGTTTTTTCAACAGCATATTTTACCATTTCAAGACAGTGGGCTTATTAAATACGAACTTCTTCCGCAGTACTCCGGTTTTCAATAACCTGTTAGCCTTGGAAATGCTGTCTATAGTTGTCGGGTCTGAGGACCCGAACAACTAAAAAGTTGGTGACTGTCCTTCAGGAAGGAATGTGTGAAGCATTTTATCTTTTCGATACTAGAAGAAATATAAATCAGTGCTTCGAGAAAAACACCACATTGTTTTAGTGTTAACATTTCACAGTTATAAGACATTTTGCCTTCGCTTTGTCTGGTATTTATACCATACAGAGTAGTTGAAACTTGTCTTATCTGTCAATGCCTGCCTTAATTCCAAACTCGATTTTATATATTCTGTTTCCTAGAAAGTATTCTGCAGCCTGTCTGTCTGTTCCATTATCATTTATTGCATACTGTGTCACTCATTCTATCTTAATATAAGTTCCGTCAGACATTGATTGAAAATATAGCTGTACTTATTCATAGTAGTTCATTTATCGCCTTGAGTAGAGACAAAGCATTAGATAATGTTTAATTATTACGGGAAAAATTGGATAGACGTTGATATTACTTACCATCAACCAATGACCTGTTGTCGAGACATAAAAAGAACAAGTGTTACACCAAACTAAGGGTAAGCAATTAAAATGTCTTTATACGGCCAATGTGCTTGATTAAATACGCATGAAACTGCATTGTAACAAAAAAATTGATTAAACACAGTACTTGTAAAAAACTCTTATTTAAGTTCAACCTGAATTTGTTGAAAGAAGTACACATTTACTCGTATTTTCATCTGCAATTTATTTTCAGTCCAATACATCACTATAAGTATTCTTCTTTACATCATGAATATGTGACACCGCTGAAAAAACTGGTTCCATTCGTTCTTATACCTTACTTCAACTTAGTATATACGACGTTTTCTGATCATTTCTTTGTTCAGTTGAAACGTCGTTTTTCAATACTTCCGGCAACCATCTTCTTAGCACTACATGAAACTGGCATAGAAATGACTTGAAAACAAAGAAATGATAAAAATTATAACATTAAAAACTCTAAAAACGTCGCGAATGCATTATTGACAATGAGCCTGATGTTAAAGAACAGAACAGAACAGAACATATCTTTTTTTTCACACAGGTATACAGTGTATACAATAAGGGCAATATGCCAAAATTCAAGAACATAATATTATTATAATTTCCGGAACAAGTAAGTAGACGAACTTACAAATAAACAGACACTCACACACACGTATTCACAGTTTCATTCATACACGCACGCGTACCACACTTAAGTGCTCTTTTACATTTCAAATAGTGGGGGAGGAGATATATCCACCACAAAGAAAAAATGGCGTCTATCATTTACTTGATCGGAAACTAAGCAAGAATTAAAAGAACTAAAATAATTTGTGCATGAGGCAATGTCCTGACATTTCCTTAAACATTTTTACATATTTATGATTCCTTTTTTGAAGGTCTCAGTACTCGACGTCCGCAGCTATTTAATATGAGCTGATGTTTTTACGTATATATAATAGCAAGATACATCAGATATTTGTGGAAATTTTATTATACGACAGTAGTATATATTATAGGGGTTCAGGCACAATTTTTAAGTTAAAAATGTTCACCCTTCTAAAACCAAGTAACACTGACGAATTAAATTCTTAAGGGAAATATTGGGACAGTTTTTAAGGTAAGATATAGGAAATAATTTCTTAAGGAAAAAAGACTATACCAAAACTCCCATAATATATACTACTCTCACCCTCCTGAAACTAAGTTAAACACTGACGTAACCTACCATATTTGAAAGTATAATTATGATATAAACTGATAAACAATGTCTATTTTTAGTAATGTTTACACTTCAAACGTCAGTATTGAGAGGCATTTTCCGATGTAGCGTAAGATTTGTCAGAACGCGAAAATTGTAAGATATTACTATTCTCACACCCGTGTAAATGTAAGACGTGAGAAATGTAAGACTTTTTTGCAGTCCGATTGTGAACTGATATTGATATTGCAAATGACCGACTGACCGATTTAACTTTACACTAACTTTATACTTTATAAATGATAACTAAACTTTTATTACCTAGCTAGGTAAGCGTTCTTTACAACATCCCAGGATTTTTTACCTCAATAAATTACATTACAACTTTCATTGCATAGGATTTTACTATATATCATTTTTTATTTCAAGAGTCACTTCTTTTACTTTGCCGCACTGGACATGATTTGTCACAAAGCAGATTCACTTAATTTTCACTTCATATAAAATATTTAAGATTCTCCAGCTCTGATCGTTCGTTGAATATTTCTTGAAAACTTTGAATTACATATTCACTGTATAGATTTCACTTTAACCTTCCTTTTCAACAATTACTAATTTCACACTACCGGCTTGGACATGACTCCCTCACAAGTCCGGATTCTCATTATTTTGCTTTCATTCAACATATTTATGATTTTCCTGCAATAATTATCAATAATCAGTTGAATATATCTTGACAGCAATAGGTTTCTCAAAATGAAATTTACATTTCATTTCAACATGATTTAAGGCCGTGAGAATTATAAGACCTCAAATACATTCATTATGTGTAGCTAACTGTAGTGCTTTGAAAAAACAGCCAGTCACATTTATCATAAGCACTGTTAAACTTTGTTCAATTAAACAATATCAAATAGATAACAGAACAAATTCCCATCCCGATTTTCTTCTTATTCAAGTTAATACCACAGGTCAGGCATAACTCTGTACCCGTGAAAACCGTAAGACCAAATAAGGATGACATGTTTAACACAACAGTTTTCATAAATAAATAAGCCAGTAAGACAATTAAAGCTTAGAACCTTCTAGTAAAAAACTTAAGTCTTTTTCTTTACGTAAATTTCAGACCAAAGAAAGGTTTGAGAAACATGAGACTTACTGAAGCTAAGTTCCCTGCCTTGCTCTTTTACTCAAAACAATTCCAAATATAACTTAATTTCAGTTTCACTGTGTATGAGAGATACCTGCATGCTAGAATGAAGTTAATCAGTAGTTTTCTCTAAATGAAATTTAGAAATCATTTCAACATAATTCGATGCCGAGAGAATTGTAAAACTTCAGATACATTCATTATGTGTAGCCAGCTGTAGTAGAAAAAAGCTTAGAAAAAAAAACTTCAAACCAGACAGTTAGATATTGTTCAGTTAAACAATACCAACAACAGAAGAGATTTCCATCCTGTTTTTGTTGCCGTATAAGTTAATACTAAAGCTCATGCATTACCCATACCTGTGAAAACCTTAAGACCATATTAGGGCGGCTGTTTACACATCTGCTGTAATAACTAGTTCTTTTATATTCAAACATTTACAAAGGACAGTTTTGAAAACAGTAAATAAGTCAGTATGTCAATTAAAGCACAGAACCTTCTAGGAAATGGCTGAAACAATTCTAAATCTCATTGTGTATGAGAGAGACCTGCATACCAGAATAAAATTATTTAGTAGGTTTCTCTAAATGTAAATACTTAGCTGCACATCTACACCTTCAGGGGACAAGACATACCATGAAAAGGGATTTGCTCCCGTGCTTCATAAGAAAAATAAAAACATAGAAGAATTAAATGTCATTTTTAAACAAACAAAGAAGTTAAATGGCTCTTAATCTAATCTATATGACAAGTAAATGAATAGTCTACGGGAAGTTATAGCTTAGGATTCTGATTATCTGATTATTAGGTAGTATTTTTGTGAACACCAATGAAAATAAATACCAGTGCTACAACATATGATTTGCTTCAGCTGAGATTTGAACTTAGATCTAAAGGAAAACGTTCTTATCATTGAACTACTAAAGCGTTTTCTATGTTTTGTAGACACTAAATGTTTCACACCTAACAGTTTTTAATGAGTGTCTTAATAATACATTGACACATAAGTAAGACTTACAATTAACAAGTGAGGTTTCATTTAAAACATATCTCAAGAGTTGTATTGCAAGACTTCATGTGTTTGTCTTATATACAGCAATATTCAACATCACAAGAAATCCAAATTACATCGTATAGTTAAACAGTGAGAAATTTCTCACACAAACAGCCAAAAGCATGTAACAAACATGAAATTTTATTTAAATCAAAGCGCAGATAGCGCTGAAAGAATAGGGTTTTGTGAGAACACAGTGATGTCATTTTTTTATGGAAATATTCACCATTCTGACAAAGATAACGTCAGTGTGCATGCCTGTACGCCAGTTACACATACACTGCATTAATACAACTTTGGCACACTGAAAGCCAAGAAGTCTTTCAAATTGACGCCTATCACATGGCTTTTGAACATGAAGACATAGACGACACTTAAAGATAAATGTAAAATATGAAATCTTTTAAAACTATACTTTACTGAAAAAAAAAATAATAAAGCACCAAGCATTCCTTGACAGCAATCGGCTAAGAAACAAGCGTCTCAATGTATGTCAAATTTTCTGTTTTGATTTGATCTTGTGAATTAAATATCGATATTGTTTTTATTGAAATGCACCAAAACTTTTATATATGTTTTCCCTAGTGACCATGAATAAAATTGATGTTTGTATCTGTAAGAAGGTATAATAGGTGTAACTGGACTATATAAATCACCAGCTGCCATGGCGCTGGGGAAGATTTTTTCGAAATTTTCAAACATAGTGCAGATCAGGGACCATTTTCTGAGATTAAATAAAAACAAAAGCATAGATTCTGAAGAAAATGTACACAGTTGTGCATTATGTAAAAGAATTATTAAATACATTTCCAAAGATGTATTTCTAGAAAAAATAACCTCTCAAGCAGAAAAATTCAAATATTGTGACCATCACTGATAAGCATTCTGTTTGTAAACAAAACCACGTGGCATTGCTTTCATTAAGTTGCTGGTTACTCTATACTTACGTCCAGTAAAACTTTGAGCTTCACAGGACCTCCTGTCTAGCACTTTTCTTAGTTTCGGTAAGACTGAGGTATAAACCCAGATAAATTTTCCTCTTGTTTAATTTTATAATGAAATGTTTGTCTTTAGCAAAACTTGTAAATTATCAAGGGGATTGATTAGAACCTTTGAAATATCGGTACATTAAATTTCATAAATTATATGTATTGTTTGTCTTGAGCATATCTTTAAAACTTAAAATATAAATTCATATTTTATTTGTTATCTTTGTATGTTAGTGTTTTGAATGCAATGCTTTGGTCGAGGACGGACGGGGAGACGGAAGGGGAGATGGGGCATTTTCACCTTAGTGTGAAGCTCTTGTTTTATATTGTTCAGTCAGATGGACTTTCATCAGATACCTCGTGCAATAATGCTATTGTGGTATGCAAAACAAATGGAAAATAAGCAGGTGGTTTTAACAAAACAGTGAGCGCATATATTTATTTATACTATATTTCTTATAAAATATTTAACATCATGGAAAAACACATCAGGTGTGCATAAACCTATCTTAATCAAACGAAATCAGAAGTTATTCAATGACAGCAAATGTAACTGTAATTGGTTTTCGACGCATAAAAGTTATATCAAACGAAAACTTTCAGTCATTGTTTCAAGTTATTATAATAGTTTCCTCCATTTACTTTTCCCTTTGTTCCATGTTTAATCTTCGGCTATCTTAGTGATATCTACCATATATGGAAGTTGCAAAATTGTCTACAAATGTTAATCGTGTATAAATGTAAAAGTCAAGTGTGCTGTTGTCAATCTGAATGCGTTAACTGATGCAGCTGAAGTATGGTGTTAAGACGTGTCCGACTTCATTTGTCCATGTCTTGATTTTGAGTTTGAAAAGTTATAAATAGTATCTATAATTTACTTTTGCTACATGTTATCAGCTTACTTATATGAATTAAAGAAGAAATGTGTATAACTGCGATATTCAATATACAGATTACTAGTACTGGATGCTCCTCTATGATAGGCATTTAGGTTTTAATGAATTAGCTAAGTAAACCTGAAGTATGATTTAACAAACGTGAAAGGCTGGATTTTTGGCAACGAATAGCCTCCATACCGTTCATTGACAAGCTGTAACAGAGGATTCCTTAGCATGTGATTCAAAAATGATTTTCTTTTGTGTTTTTGTTTGTTTGTTTGTTTTGTTTTGATTGATTTTTTTATGTTTGTTTGTTTGTTTCATTGCTAAGTAAACAGATTACCTTCGTTACAACTTTCAAGCAGTTTAAAAGTTATGGAGCGGACACAAAATGTGAACTTTTTTATATATGACCTTTGAGTGTGACCTTGACATTAGGGGTAGCGACCTGGTTTTTGCGTTCTGCACATCGTCTCATAATGGTGATCATTTGTGCCAAGTTATTTTAAAAACTTTCCATGAGTTTAAAAGTTATGGAGCGGACATGAAAATATTACGGACGGACAGACAGAGGCCATTCCTTTAATCCCCTCCCTACTACGCGGCAGTGGATTAATAAGTAAATCCAGCTACCTTTGACATTATTTGCAAACTGTGATTGTTACGGCCGACTACGTTCCTACTTCTGTTTGTATAAATTAAACCTCTGGCCACTGAAGGAATTGTTTCAAAGGTCTAGATTGTCTTTTCTTGACCAAGCCGGCATGAACTTGAATCCAAAATCCAAAATAAGGCAGTCGTTTTTTGCTGTTTTTTTTTTTGGTTGTTGGTTTGTTTGTTGTTTGTTTCTTGGTTGTTTTTTGACGTTTGACGCATTGCATTTTTCTGTTACAAAATTTCATAACTTTCTGACAAAAAAAATCATAAAATTATTCAAAATTAAAAATTTTCTGATAAAAGCCATCTTAGATCAAATCGATTTTTATTTGGCAAACATTCCTGACTTTTCTAAAATATGGTCTAACTTTACATGCCTTTCAACTTACAAAAATACCAAGGATTCCCTTAACGCTTTCATATATATTTTGCCATGGAAACTGTACATCGATTCCTCGGAATGCAAATTATTATTTTCTCTGAGGTATCATAAAGGTTTATGCCTTTTTTTCTTTCAAACTGCTGCATTTGGTTATCTATCATAAATGCAATATAGGTTCGCGAAACATATACGTTAAAACATGGAAATGTACTAAGGCACGCGCCTCTTCGTGTATGTTTTTTAGAAAAAATGAATTTGAAATTAAAACGAGTTTGGTTATGTGATGATTTGATAATTATTTACTAGTATTTAATCATTTATATGTGTGATCTAATTATTCTTGAAATAATTAATTGACATATAATATGTTTTTTATGCATATGTGATGTCAAAAGCACACACTCTTCACGTTAGGACTGCAAATCAAGGAACAAAGCTCGAGATTGTTATCTTCATTTGCACAAGAAAAAACATCAGACCAGCAGAAAATCCTAGTTTGACAGTTTAAGGAAAAAAGACCGAGTAATAAAAAGATGCACATTTATTTTTGCTAAAAATTTCTCTAAAAGTCTTATATATATATATTTTAAAACAAAGTAGAAAACAGGTTTATGTATTTTAAGTTTTGAACAGTGCATTGGCCTTTTCGCTTTCAAGCCTTGAATTCCTGCTGCATAGCTACTAAATTGCAGCGTTCAGTTGGCAGCCATAAAGTGCTTAACTGCGTGCAGATAACGATATATTTTTTAACTGGTATTTCAAAAGTTTACGGTTGTTTGGTACAACGTGTCGGCCTAATATAAATTAAACCTGCTTTAGCAAATAGTGTCCTACTTCTTGTAAACAAACTCCCTAAATTATACAAAATGTGACCCTGACATCATAAAACACCAACATTCATCGTATTTTAGATGAGCTTTAGAGATTAAAATTCAAACTCGTTTGCAAAAACATTTTGTTGTTTAAGTTTAATGAAAACGATACTGCGATACTTTTCAGTTATCGCACGATGCCGGGCAGATATGTACATGGACGAATAGAATGTTTTACCTGCAATTATATAATGCTGTTGTTGTTTTTTGTTTTTTTTTTGTTATCTGTCATATCGTGATTGTACCTTAAAGACATATTTGGTAAATTTTCCTTTCTGATTTTTACCCTCTTCCCAATTTAGACGGACAGGCGTATGCAGGACAAAACTAGAAAACAAATCAGCATTATTTTGTAATATTTACACAGTTGTCGTTCTAACCATAAAAAGTGGTGAAACACTGTTATTGGACTAAAAAGGCTAAATTTAATAAAGATGAAGGTCTCAGATATTCCGTTCAGTAATAGACTCGTGTTGATATATTTTTCCAATAAAATTGATCAATAATATGGCGTGAGTTTTAAATATGAGGTTAAATATACTGACTGTTAGTGTTGTAACTCAATGACTTCTTTTGAAAACTGAAAAAAAACATAACGAGTCAGTTAAAAAATTTAAAAGGGTACATTTAATGAAACAGACAAAACTGAAAAGAAAATCAGAAACCGGAAGAACTGAACATTTAATCTAAATTTGAAGCCGTCAAGTATAAAGAATATTTGCTTCGAAAAACTGCTATCTTCTAATGTTCAAAAACAGACAGTTAAATTTAATTTGTATTCCAAACATAGCATAACTGAAACATATCCCACACATACCAATTTTCATTCTTAAAAAAATGAGTGGCCTCGAGCAAATTGTCTTAACAAGAATTTGCCTTCTATTTCTATGAACGAAATTACATTTTTACGCTGAAAATTTGTGTCGGGAAGCAGGCAGATGTTGACTCAGTAGACCATGCGTCAACATAATAGGATAAAATGCTGAACATTTGAATGAATCAGATAAAGTTAGAGCAGGTCACATACTAGAAAAGAAATGGGACACTGTTTTTATACTTAAGGTGAAAATTTAGGTCATGAAGTCAAATTGTTAATAGATAATGGCTCTACAGAAACTATTTTGTCTGAAAAAAATATCAATAACATTGCATACCATAAGCGTCCTACACTTGAGCCCTTCGTTACACCAGTATATGTGTTAGCGGTGGTTTCATAAAATTTCTTGGTAAAGTTAGTATTTCTATTGATTAAGAACACCACTCATTTCAACAGACAGTTCTCATTTGTAACATTGGCCATGATGGTATATTAGGTCAAGACTTTCTGTCACTGTATGCAGAAGAAACAAATTACAAGAAGGATCACATTACTATAATTCTAATAAAATAAATGTTGAGTTGGTAGTGAAAAAAAAACAATTTCGTGCAGAGTACTAGTGCGAAGAGCAAACAGCTTATTCTGCAATACGGCTTCCGGTGAGCATAGATCAATCCAATAAATTAACTGAAAATGGACAAACCAACAAAACATCGGTATAATGCCAAGTATCGTTGAAACATGTTGAGACCCGTAATAACTTTGTCAACTGTTCTGATAAACATACCTGCATATGTCGAAGAAATACAGGATGTCTTTGTTAAAACTTATGAGCGGGCAAAGAAATATTTGTAGAGTAACTCTAATTATAAAAAGTGAAACTATGATCACAAAGCAAAGATCTCTTCACGAAGGACAGCCAGTATGGTTATTTCATCCAAATCGCCGTATTGGGGTATGCTCAAAATTAACTTCGAAATGAAAAGGTCCATATCTTCTTGTCAAACGCCTTGATGACTTTACTATATGAATAATCCTGGAATTATTATTGCGAGTGATATTCATTGAAACAAACTATGTGGACACAGCTCGACTGGTTACCGTTGAGAGAACTTTTAACTGACAGTATCCTAAAGCACTATTAATAATTATTTAATGACATACAATTTCGGAGTAATTTCATATGATGATGATGAACATTAAATAACAGTTTAATTGATCGAAGAGATCTTGATATGTGGTAGAAACTAAAACAGCGTTTAAATATTTCAGCCTATAGACTTGTCGACTATCCGAAGCCACCTTTGACACAAGGAGACTTCTAAAGTCTCATCTTGGGAAAAAAATTCCATGTTTGCAGTATTTTGTCCTTTCTGTGTCCATAAGGAAGTACACTTCAAAAGTCTATGTTCTTAAAAATTATTGTTTATAATATATCCAAATGAAGTTAATCAACTGGAGGATGACGCTTTCTCTACCTTTTTGTAAACCCAAAAGATTATGTGAAGTACATTGCCAAATCTGACTGGTTATGTAACACTGCAGTTAAATTCCGCACACTTCTTTTAAAATGGGAAAGGCACGTAAACGGCACAAAAAGTAGGACTTGGCAAGAAATCCTAGTTGGTTGGGATGGCGGTGAACAGTCATTTAAGATGCCAGCTGGAATTGTTATTCTCCCTGAACCTACTTCAGAAGATATAAAAATTCTTCACACCTCACTGAATTTGAATGGAAACCCTCATGCTAATATGTTAAATTGATTTGACAAACTACGGGTACTCTTTACCAGTAATATCTATGATGACAAAATGACAATGAGAACATTAGCTAGGCCTATGGCCGAACTTAAGTCTGTTAAAGGTCATGATAATTTTGACACAGTTTCACCTCAAATATGTAATGAATTAAAAGATAAAGTCTGCAGTAAATTGAATATTCATCGCAGTCTTATAGCTAATGTTTATGTTAGGAAAACAGAAATATTAAGTTCTCCAATGTCAAGTCCTAAATTGGCATCTGATGTGAGTACTGAATCTTCCTTGCCTGAAGGTATTTGCACTTATAAAGCAAATACCTGTACTCAGTCTACAGATACATGTTCACCTGTGGATACAGTCCACACTGCTGTGACTCTTGCTGGTTCGAACCCTCCCGTCCGAGCTACAAGTTCTACTTTGTCACATATTACAACTTTAATGGACAGGAATGTCACTAAACAGTCCAGTACTACTTACACACAGTTTTAGATGCTATTTCAAAGGCTCCATTGCCACCATCTGTACTTGCAGCTGCAAAGTCCTTCGAAGTTTAAAGTTCTCAAGAGACAATTTCCTCTTCAATTCCCAAAGCTTCATCTCAGACCTCATTGAGCTACAGCGCAAATAAATTGTTGCGCATGGGTGCCATGCCACTGTTTCCTCCCAGCATGGAGGGAACGGTCTGCAGATGAGGTCATCAATATCGTTGAAGATGATATAAAATTCACATGGCCTCTCAAGAACTGGCAGCTTCTATCACCTAAAAGCAAACTGTTGCAGTTTGAATTCACCATCTTTGGAATTCTAAAACAGAGAGGTGTCACAGCTAAGTCAAGGTCACAATCTGTTTAACTTTTTGTGCTTTTAGGAACGGCTACTCATGTTGAAAAGGGTGACACTTTCAATAACTCTCGTTCCTCTTTCTATAAACGATTGAGACTGAGATAGCAACAAACAAGGAAAATGTCGTTGATAAAGTTGAGGCAGACAAGTGGTTCTCAATGATTGAGTGTGGAAATATGCTCCGGGACACGGCCAATGACAAACTGTTAAATATAAGTCAAGTTTGGCTTAGTCAAGATGATAAAAAGTCAGTCTTTAGTTAGCTGCTCAACCCTTATACTACAGATTGTGTCAAAAATAGTTGCATACTTAAACAGTTTATCAAATATGGTACTGTCATGCAAAGTTAACTAATCCAACACAGTTCAAGAAGTCGTTAAGTACTTGTAAGATGGTGTCTGAGTTAACCGATAGATAAATACAGCCTTATATTGTTTTGTCTCAGAAACACTGAAAAGTCACTTAATGTTACGAATTATTGTTCTATTTTACAATTTTACTTTTAAACAACAGTGTTCCAATTGGAGCGTCTGTAACTGGTACCGAATTATTGTTCTATTTTACAATTTTACTTTTAAACAACAGTGTTCCAATTGGAGCGTCTGTAACTGGTACCGTCTAGTTACATATTTCGATAATAATTTGAAAACCAGTTTCTTTTTGTCATTGTGTTGCATATCAAAATGATTGTTAGTGTACCAAAAATTGTATTTTATAAGTTTAATGTGTATAAAACTTTCTGTTAATGAGAAAAGTCATTATACTATAACTGGGGTATCAGAAAGTGACCGGTAGCCTGTAATCCCTGCCGTGCGTCGTTCATTGATTTCATTAGCTAACTGTCACCGGACTGTAATTCATTGGTAAAAGGGGACACACCCCTCTTTGAGACTCCATCCATTGGATGTTTTAGATCACTTGGACACAAGTCGATGATAATAAAACTAGCGGCAACCGGTACAATACAAATACGGTATAGTACGGTTCTTTGACCGGTAACATTTGAAGAGTCAAAAAGAGTAGTTTTAGTTAATAATTGAAACGTTGACAATATTTATGAATTATTGAAATATGACGTTATGGAAAAGGCTACGCTTCTCAAGGGCAATGACTATGGTATCTCAAGAGACTTTCCACGGGAAATACACGAAGCCCGACAAGAATATTGACCGAAATACAAAGAAGTCCGTTCTGAATATGACCTAAGAATGTTGAGTTGAAGTAGCCTTTGAAATTAACGGCGCCACAGTGCGTAACTTATTTCCCGGCTGGCATGACATACTACGTGATACGTGCAATTATAACGTTACAGCAAGAATCCAGGAGAAATTCCAACGAGCTATTAATTCGTCCACTGTCTCGTGGGAGAAACATATCTTAGATACACACCAAGTTCAGAACTTGGATAGCTCGGACGACGGCTGTGACGAAGATCCAGCGACGAGAACGCAGGCCATGAAAAGTGACCTTCCTGTCCACCTCCGGGATGGTGTGACAGCTCTGCTCCGAGAATGTCTCAAGTAAATGAGTCTCCACGCACAGGGATATCTTCTAGGTGTTCACATCCCTCTGCAGAGCGCGGGGTCTACGCATGCGTCAAATGATGTGCACTTGTTTCTTTAAAATGTATTTCTGCTGCGGTCGACTTTGCCGTACTAGAACTTGATCCAGTTTTTCTGATGGTCATTTCCTGTTATCAATGGAACTAAACAGTTCAAGTCAGAGTCACATCCGTCTGTCTCCAGTACCGGAAAATACCAAACTGAATCTGAAATTATTATCAATAATCCCAAGTGGGACGATAGCAAGGTTAATAACTTTGTGCAAAATCTCAACCCGGAAGCTTTAGCTGAACTAGAGAATACTGTGGATAACCCCCCGCTCGACGAAGACTATAAATCCAATATAAATATTATAACAGAAAAAACCTATGTGTTCTGATTTCAAAGTCTGCGAAAACAACCTTTTAACAAGGTCTTAGAACTATTATGCAAATCACTTGACTAGTAAGGATCCCAAAATACATAAACCTTGGCTCGGAGCTCAAAGTAAAAAAGCACGTAATACTTACAACAAAGCTCACAAAACATACCAACTGCGTAAAAATAGTACAAATAAGGCCAGGTTACGAGCAGCAAGTAGGTCGTATTAACAAACAGTAAATATCTTTATCAATAAAAACAGGTCAAAGCACGAGCAATAATTGCGTGCAGTAAGTACAAAACGCCCGAGGGACTATTGGAAAATCGACCAGAAAGAATGAATTGTCACCAAGTATAACAGAGTTTTACGAATATTTCAAAACTATCAACACATCAAATTTTGAAAGGGACGACTCTTTTCAAGCAGAATCACACGCTAACACAGCAAATGCCCAATTTACGAAACTGAAATTTTAAAGGTAATTTCGTAATGTAGTAATGGCAAGGCAGCTTTCCCACGGAATTATATTATTAATTAGTATATTAAAAAGACTAAGTCACTAATGACACACTGCTATAAGTATCTCTTGAATAAATTATTTGGTTCTTTTGTTTACCTGATACTGGTTAATAGGCACAAAACGCCCAGAATGTATAAAAATAAACGGTCATCTCTTGACCCAACTAATTGTAGGCCTACATCTTTCTAAGTTGCCTTAATAAATTTTTACTGCTATTTTAAACAATCATCTACAAAATATTTAGAAGACCACCATCTTCTCCTTGAAAAGCAAGCTTGATTTAGGCAAAACTATTCTAATTGCGACCATATTTTTGTCTTATACTTCCTGATTGAAAAATTGAGAAGCACAATTACATCATGTAAAGTCTTGAGTAAGTGCTAATGGTCAAACCTCAGCCTTTTCTCCTAGTCTTCCATTGTCCTTGAATTCGCTCTCTCAATTGACGATTACATAGTTGTCATAGGCTTTGAACATAATGATGCTATTTGCCTTTTTAAAACTCCTTATACTCCTATTCGCCGATGACACGGTTATTATACGGAATAGCAGGACACTCTACAAACAAGTCTAGATAATTTCTACACATACTGCCAATAATGGAAGCTAACGGTTTACTTCTAAAAAACTAAATTAGTTGAATTTGGAACAAATAAACATTTTTTTAATAATATGTATGTTATAAACTTATTTTACAATCTCCTCAGTCATATAAATGGTTATCATTTATTAAGGAAATTTTTGATTCTACGGAATATTCTTCCATGTGGTTAAACCAAGACATACTCTGGGGCAACAATCTAGGAACCATCATAAAGCAAACACTTATCAACCAATATAAGCAAATATGGTTTGTAAGCCTTGATGTTTATTCTAGAGGTAAAATGTACAGTTACTTTATGGAGTCAGTAGAATTAGAAAAATATCTTACTTTGCTTCCAAATTCCTTAAGAATACCGTTGCTTCATTTTCGAACAGGCAACCACAGGTTTGTTATAGAAACTTGTCGCTGGACCTAATCATTTATCCCTAATGATAGATGTTGTCCTGTCTGCAGTACTGGGGAACTTAGATGTGAATAACACTACCTTCTCCGTGCCCTTTTTTCCATGAAATGCGGAAAAGGTTAATTCCAGCATACTTCTACACTAGAAGTGATTAAGCTGAAGTTAATGCTTCTGGCTGATTAATAATTCATATTTCAAATGAAATTCACCTTTAACAAGCAGATACTTAATGTTTTTGTATATGCATATAATTAATTTTAGTTCTACTATTATATATTAATAAAACTAGTAGGTAAGTAACACCGACCTGTTCTGATTCTGGTCTCCAATATCCAAAGCATGCCAACTTTATGTGTGTACACGTGTTATTTCTAGGCTACTATTTTTAGGTCATTGCTGTCATGTGTGCTATTGAACTATTTTTAGATTATCTCACCACTTTCAGTTTGTTTTGTTTCATTTCTCATTCTAAGGATTAAAACTACTACCCCGCAAAAATACATAACTCTAAACGTTGTAAGTTAAGAAGTTTTCATACTTTCAAACTTTTGTTTAATGTAATCCGTATTACCCATGTATGTTATTTCTGTTTGTATGTTTACTTGTACACATGTTCTTGCTGTAATGTAAGCTGTGTCTTCTTAAATAAAGGTTATGTTCTGTTCTGTTCAGTAATTCTTTTGAAGGACCTCAAAAATTGGGAGTGATTTAAAAGTAAATGTTAATGATTAACTATTCGCATTATAGGGTCCTCAAAGAGAATATTTGGATGGATGGCCAGTAGGTAATATTATTGTCCTCTTTTCTGACGAAAGCAGTTTTGTAATATATTCGAGTCCCATTCTCAGTTATTTTCATTAGGAAAATAATTGTAAGAGTAGTTGATATGCTAATACGATTAATGTTTAGTTTTCAAACATATATTTGTATAGGTCACTAACAGAATATAGAGTTTATCGTTAATACGTGTCACGTACTGAATGCTGCTAAATCGCACATTATCGATTTCGCTCTGTGAGACGTTGAATGAAACTGAATGCAAACCAAAGGAGCATGTAGATATATATACTCGACCGTTTCGTCGTTCGTCCAATGCGTTTCCGGGCTATTCCTCTTTATCTTTTTTTAACTAGTATATTGTATCTTTTGATTTTTAAAGCGATTTTCTTAGGAATTAAAGATTTATTGCTTGTGTCAGAAGACTTGCAAAACGTATGAAAACTTGTTAAACATTTTAATATGACAACATCTGTAAATAATATTAGTTTTATTTTATTTTACGTATTGTTTTTATTTAATTCCCCACCCCTCAAATGAGATCAGGTCACTTTGCATGTCCCAAAAAGACTTTGATCGATAAAATCTTCATAAACCTGACTAATGGTTTTTCGTTTCATAAGTTCTCAAAACAAGATTGATGACTTGAACCAGAATAACTTAAGGCGGTTTTATTCTGAGCCTCCTCTGTAGCTAAGTAAAAGGATTATCCGAATTCTAAAAAAACTGTTCCCGCAATTTGATAAATTAATTTCATGTTTATTTTATTGTCTGTTTTAGGGGCAAAAGCGGATACGTAGGGCTTCTGCTCATCAGCTGCGCCCAAGAGTCATTGATATCTAGATTACTAAATAACTAGTTTAATCACTATTTCTCAAATTGCTTCATTAACTGGGGAATCCTCAGGTTTGTTGCGAAATTCATTTATTTAAATGATTAGTCTTAAACCTTTTTGCTAAAAGCTCATAATTATCGCCGTCCCTGGACGGCGATATATACAATTAACAAGATTTGAACAGTTTTGCCTGTACACCGCCTGCCTTTAGCCAATCAAAGCAAAGCATTTCATATCACATGATAACAAAATGGACGTCAAAATTCTTCTGCAAGGGATGCGTAAATGGACTCGCCCAACCGCCATGTTTGTCGGGTTACTTATTCTTACAACTGAAAAATACCATCATGAATGTACGATCTCAGGACCAGTCTTCAGGCTGGTGTAGGATAAATACAGGATAATCGTAATATTTTTTGCTACATGTCATTTTTAACTAGAGAATGTAGTCTAAATAAGAGTATGGTTTGTTTGTTTTTTCCAAAACTTGCACTTAAAGAAAAAAAATAAATGCTTGTTTCCGGGCGGTTCTAATCAGGATACAAACTCCCCGCAGGGGTTACTTCCCCTGATTAGTACAGTAAAAGTAGCAAAGCGTGACTTAACCGGTGCGAGGAGTTTGATCAGGATTTTTCCGTGTTTTATATATGCTTCTTTAGGGTTAGGGCGATATGTTTTTCATTAAGAAGCCAAATCGTCTGCTTTCAAAAATAGTCCAGCTACAATACAAAAAATACAATGTATATTTAATCTACTTTATAATTTCTGTGAGAAAATTATCAAATATAACTTCGCTTTTCAGTGCAAAGCATGTTGTAAGATTATCAAATTAATGAATGAAGAACATGAAATACATTCATCTATGGATAAGACGAAATGCATGGCTGAACGGCGATTTCAAGCATTTTTGGAAATGCTAATACTTGTTTATTGTTTTGAATGACATATAAATTGAAGGAAACTGTAGATTTCTAATTTTGGTGTAGAATTCTAAATTCTGACAAGCTATTACTAGATTGTCTTTTTGCGTAGATACCGTTCATTAATAATACCTTCTCTCTTTTGAGGAAACATTCAGAAAATTCTCATGGAGACCTTGGACTGATTTCATTGAATAAAAAAGTGTTCTGAATAAAAGTCAAGGATGGTTGCATCCTGTATCTTGTAAATGGCACAATAACTCTAAATTTAGTCTTTCATTTTCGATTTAGAATTTACATTTAGAGTTGTGAAAATTTATCAGAAAAAATGTTTCAGTATTCAATGTGATTTTAATGCAGACTTTGTTTTTTTTTAAATTAAATTTCAATATTTTTTGTAGAAATGTCTTTATTTCAACAAGAAAGTTTATAGATGCAGATCATGTACCAGCATAAAAAACTCTAGATCATTTAGAGCATGTCATTGTTTCAAATTGCATTACCAAGTTACATAAAAGTATGTGCTTTAGAATTTATGTCTTCATGTTTGAAACATCTTCAATCTAAATGGACGTTTCTGGTGATATCTGAGCATAACTGACCGTCTGAACGACTCTGCTGACGTCTCTCTCTCTCTCTCTCTCGTTAATGTAATCATAAGAACAAAGGGAATATTGTGTTATATATGACATATTAACAAGTAAATGCTAGAATGAGAATTTAAAAATTGCAAAAACCTCGCATTCTCTAACAGAATCATGTTGCTGTGCAGGACTAATTACTTTATATCAGTTTTTCCTTTGGCAAGTATGTAAACTGTTTTATCTCATTAACGTAAAGGTAGACAGAAAGTACCTAACATAAAATATATTGAATGGATAAAACTAGAGCAGGTGGGAGTAACATTTTGCAGGCAAAATTTCTACGTCTAAACTTGTATCTGTACGAGAGCAATTTTAAAATGTACAGTGTGTTTTTATCGCCGATACACTGATTTGACTAACAGATAAATATTTATAAGAAATTCGAAGACTGCAAGAAAACTCAACAAACAAACTAACCATTTTATCACTCTTGTAAAATCTCGTGTTAACATTATGAATAATGTCTTGAAAATACACTAAGTCCTAATAGTACCTTTTCTGCAAAAACTTTGTTCTAGTTCTTGTACACAACATTTTTGTCACATTCCTTTCTTCGTACTGAATTAAGACAACATACATACATACATACATACATACATATATAAGAATATAGTACTTTCTTTTGACCTCTGAACAGGATTTTCGTTACCATAAAATGTTTAACAAAATGAGTAAATGTTCAGAATAGCCAGCGGACACTGACGACTATAAAGATATTTTACTTTTTCATTATACAGCTTACAGTTTCACAGAAATCTGACTCATATATTTTACAGATACATACCAATAACATGGTACCTATTCATTAAAGTCCTGCTTGGAATTTCATTACCTCAAAATTTACATATTGACTGCAAGATTGTGCTTCTGATATTCGTATTCCAGGTTTTATATTTCAACAATGCTGCTTTCAGTTATTGATTGACTCCATTAATGCATTAATTCTAAAATTTCCACAGCACTTTTGTTCAGATTTTGTTACATCACTGTTTGTTATTATTCCCTTTTGATTTTGTCTTTTCTGGGTGTTTCCTGCCATGCCTGATTCTTTGAAAATAAATTTTCTCGAAATAGGAAATCTTGGGCAAGTAAAACTGATAAGCGTTTGTTCTTTTTTTATTGTAGGAATTGTAGCGATTTTTGCAGTAAGAGAGAAAAAACCATAGGGAGCCAGAATTGATAAACATGGAAGCTGTCTCAGCTACTTGACCTGTTTGCTTGTCCTGAAAATACTGCTGTATAATATTGCTCTTATATGCAAATACATTGTCATGAAACAGGCAGATTCCCCGTAAATTACTTCCTGGAGGTCTTTAATGTAATATGTTCTAACTTGTTTTAGGACATTGTCTTCGAATATCTTTCAAGTAATAGATATGCTAGGCAGGCTTGTGCCAGTAGTACCGGTACTGCTTAAGTACTTCTGGCAAGTTATGCTACTGATACTGCATACTAAGTCAAAATTTAGCGACTACTGGTACTGGTAATGCATTACTGTCACAAAAAGTGGTATTGGTACTCCAGTACTTTAGTAGTACTTTAGTTTTCTAACCATGTTTTAAGGTACACAATGTTAATTAATTGAGCTTATTAAAACTTGTTACCGTATATTGAACAAGTACATATACTCTAAAGTGTGTTTCAAGCACTATCGTTTGCTATCATTAGTAGCTTTAATGGTGTGCCTGTAAGCAAAATACTGTAACTGTAAATTCTGATTGACAAATCAGTCAGAATAACTCAAATATTCTCCTCCCATAAATGTGCTTAAAATATTTTTAACATCCTTGCTTTTAGTTTGCATGTTAATTAAATTATCAATATAAATATATTTACCTGTTTCTCCGAATCTTGACCGAAAAAAATCAGAGCACAGAGAGTACTGTCAGAAGCGAAAGTTAAAATATGTGAAGATTGTTCTTTGTCATTGCATCCATGTGATAAGAATCATATCAATTCCTTCGATTGCTCTTTAGATATGCTCTAGAAAAACATAATTTCAACATAAAAGTAACGGAGATAATCCATGTTCAGACTTCCTTGTCACATAAGTGTGACCATTGTATAAAGTATAAACTCGATCCCTCAAGTATTTTCTGAGTTGTAGCACACTATGGTCACTTGAGACTCTAATAAGAGCATCGCATGCGGTGCTAACGCTTGTATGTTAAAAGCAACGACTTAAGAAAATTAAGTTCAAGAGTGTTATGGTGTTATTCAATAATTACTGTTATGCACTGCTCATTTAAGATGAATAACTTTGTGATTGTAAATGTTGAAGATATTAGTAATTGGAGAGGTCATCAGACCTCTCCACAGTGTTGGCTTTAATTGCTGGCGGCATCCATTGTTGCGTATCAAATTTTAGTTAATGATCTCATATTAAGCCTAAAATCATGAAAAACAGTCTACAAAGATAGTTATGCGCATGCTCCGAATCAAAATACGAATTTATTTAAACGAAACCAAAATTTAACATCGGGTCAAAACGGCCAAGAGTTAAAACGGTCCATGGTTAAAACGGCCCATTATGAACAGAATGTACAGAATAATTTTGTATTCCCTTAACTAAACACAAAAATACAATTATAGGGATGCATTTCTTATAATGCATGCTACTTTTTAAAAAATACAAATTCTAAAATACATTTTTTTCTGAGAAACTCACCAGCCTGTTGAACAAATTATTAATATTTAGCCATGGTCATGAAAAAATGGTAAATATTTTTAACGAATTTCAGAGCATTTTTGACAAGTCCATTTCCTCGATTTGGATCAATTTTACGCCCTTTTAATATTTAGTCCAGCCCAACAGATACTATCGCTGATTATTTTGTAAAACATTTGGACTAAGAAAGGGGAAATGAAAGCTTGAAAGGGAAAACAAAACTTAACGAGCCTAAAAAAGCAGCAGCTTAACATGGGAGTTCCAGCTTCAACAACTACATGCATTGTTGTAAAAGAGAGAGGGGGGAAGTAAAGCCTTAGGGGCTTATAAGAAGATCCCCAAGATTCTACAAGGTATGAATTACATGAGGTTATCTTAATTTGTTTCATTTATTTAAATAATAGATACGCCACTATAAAAACATTTGACATAACTAAATTATTTTTAGTTTCGGTCATTTTGCCTAATAAGGTATTTACTATTAATAATAGTTAGGTTACTAGTTCTTATAATTATTTAAGTCACAGAACGTTTAAAAAATTCAAAATGATCTTGGAAACAACTAGATTCATTCTTTCAGTGACGACAGCTGCTGACCTCTCTTTGGCTTACTTTTTAAAGGAAGCCAACTTGTTTATACAAAAGTTAAATTATTGTCCACATGCAAAAGGGGCATCACTCTAGAAACTCTGATCACGTATTCATGTTCCTTGTAGTACGTTTATGCCTTGCCCCAGTAGCAAGTTGGCAAGAATGAGTACAATATTTTTGATAGTTTTCAAAATTTTCTATATCAACAAAAATTTCAAGTTAAAATGGGGCAGAACTCTTAAAACAGCTTTCAGAGTAATGCCTTTTGTCTATCAACTGTGCCCTGTCATAATAAGCAAATATTTCAAGTTTCATTTGGAAAGCATTTTAGGTGCTTTTGGTTTTGTAGATGTAGGTTAAGGCATTGCAAGCTGTGACAACTCTAGTGACCGTTGTGGTTTGATGGTCTTTAAATCTACAGATGATATGAGATAAGTTTGATTGTTTCATAAAAGACTGTTAAACAGCATGCAGTCTGTTTACAAGACAATAGATCCATCAGTTGTGTTTTTTTAAAATTTGATATAATTACAGCTAGTTTGAAGCATTATTTGTCTTGTCTATACACACTGCTTCGTATTCCGGTAAAACTGAATAACTGGTGAATATGCTGCTTTTTCACGTCATATATTCATATAGTTTTCAAGTCACATTTATATCTCTTCCGTATGAAGTGAATACAGATGTCTTCTATTGTTATGATAATACTTGCGTCTGCACGAAAAGTGTTGTTGCTGAATAGTCCGTTCTAGCATTATATCTTGACCTCATATGATTTCAGAGTAAATGTTAGGTCAACATAGTAAATAACAACAGAGAGACAATTTTCATTTCAATTGTGCTTTTGGTTTATTTACTTGACTTGCAATTAAAGTAGAAAAGTGCCAAAAACGCGTGGTCAGAAAAACCCAGGGCGAGACTCGAACCCGCGACCCCCAGCTTGCAAGTCACTAGCTCTATCAAGTGAGTTGGAAAGAACGCCCGCTTAAGTCAGAGTCATGTCTGGCGGCCCCATCCTGCTTATGAAACTGCCAATTTACTCACATAAATGGTCATTGGTCGAAAGCACGGCTCGAAACCTTGATTTTCAGTCAAAAGAGGGGTTACATAATTTCCAGATAGTGACCTTAGTACAGGTCAACCTTATATTAGCATTTTGTTTTTCATGACATTTACATTTGCTTCGTAGAGCAGCAAAACTTTTATTATGGTTTGTTTATCTACTGAAGTCAACTAATAACTGTTTTTCTTCTTCCTTAGTTATATCTGTTCTCCTTGATGGCGGATTGAGTTAGTATTTTTTCATTAAATATAGGCATATTACAAAAGTCTTAAAGGGTATTTTTAAAAACATTCTATTAATCGTATATATTTCTAAGATTCCACATCATTTAATAACATTTGGTTGATAACCTTCTGATTCCAAACGAAAACAAAACACATCTCTTAATAGGATTTGTATATTAATCTGGAGCATCAGTTACCATAAAAAGGCTAGGTAAACTGTTCTGCTGCCTGTCTGCCTGTTCTTTTAAGTGCGCATTCACTTAACCACGTGACATTAAAGGATATAGTGAAACAATCAATAGATATAAGTCTCACTAAGATTCGACGAAAATTTCGTTGTTCTAAGGTATTAAAATGATGTGGAAAAGAAACAATAAAAAATCGAACTTATCGTGTTCTGCCACAGTATAACTGAATTCAAATGTTTTATTACATGTATAGAAGCTTAATGAAAGAAGAAATCGGTTTTGTACTTTAGAAAATTTTGAGCTTCAAATTATTTTTTCTTGCATGGCATGAGAACTTCGGCGGAATACTGATAAATATCAACCAAAAGTCAGTTATCTCAGACTCCATCTATCTATCTGAATTTATTTATTGTCGGTACCGGTTGCCCTTATGACCGAAGACCCCTGCGAAGATTAATTATTTTATGTTGTGGGGGATAGTGCAAGATACAGAAAGCATCCAATTCAAGAAACACCCCTGGTTCTTTTCCATGCTCAGTGTTCAGCACTTATACGCGGGACCTTGGTTTAACGTCTCATCTGGAAGACAATTAGTAATTTTAGTGGAGAAGCGGGGGATCGACCTCGTGACACTTTGGTTACCAGTCCAGCGCATTACCATTGGACCGCTGATCCACTCCTTTTCTCAAACTTACTATAACTTTTACAAGGGAACAAAGAAACATGAATACTTTGGTTCAGTTTAAAATCTGTGAAATTTCTTAGAATATGATTGTCTTATTTAAAGCTATCTTTTTTGTTCCAATTAAACTTCACATGATACATGCATTCTATTTTCAGTAGCGGTCGATACGGAAGCCTCTTGGGTTTCGAGAAAACCGGCATCAACTTGTAATGGGTCACTTGAGACAGGAACGATTTCTGGAAATTTGGAAATTTAGTCTCTGTAGAACAGTTTTTGTGTAATATGAAAGGATTATCGTTTTATATACCGGAAATGATACAGTTAGCCCTTAGCGAGACTACAGTCAAATATTGAGTATGTATGAAATTTGACTAAGTTCAGCATTGTATTGAAAAGAGCAGTGAGTTAAAACAGAAAAATGTGAGTAGTACTAGTTAATATATTATACAGAATCAGATGTCTTCAAAAAGTTTTTATCAAAACAGCCATTGGGAATACAAATACGACCTTCCTTTCTGTCAAGCTAGATGAAACGAAGTTTGAAAATGACAATAAAATTCAGGCTTGAAGATTCTAGTTGACACGAATGTGAAATTGTTTTTAAATCATAAGGTGCGTTACGGATGAAGTTTTTAGAAACAGCATTTTAACGTCTTCGTTTGAGCACTTTTGATGGCAATTTTATTTGAAACATAAAACTTTTCACTGCCTGCTTTAACAAAAAATGTTCATTATATTCACAATATTCTTCTTTTTGGAAACCAACATCCTTCTGACGAAGATAATGCCACCATCTTCAAACATGTTCAGACTTATTAATATATCTAAAACAGAACGATTTCTTTGATCAAAAGAACAATGTAATAATGTAGCGTGGTCATTTGTCTATTGTCACGTGGTCATTTGTCTATTTATTCTTATGTAAATCATCCTATATTTACATATCATAGTATTCTTCTTTCATTTGTCATATTGGTTATATGTATCTCAGTCATTTAACATTCCCTCCTTATTCATCCCTTTTTCATCTCATTTACTCGCTTTATTTTTTCTTTCATACCCATAGCATATAGAGGCCCTATAACTAACATGTATCTAATTTAGGTGACGGACCTCCATTTTTTTTTTCACCTAACCGCCAATTTTGGTCACGCATGCGCACATCAGTAGACGGATAAGACGTGAGAACGAACAATCATTTTCTGTTTTATTTTATTATTTGTGCTGTTTTACGTACCCCTTTCAGGTAATATAGGTAGAAGTTTAGTTATGTAAGGCAATATTCTTCATCTCGCCATTCATTATTTTCCAAATTTCGTTGTATTTTGAATTTATGCATTTGTCGTAATGTGCACATCAGTAGACAGATTAGACGTGAGAACGAACAATCATTGTCTCTATCATTTTATTATTTGTGCTGTTTTGCGTATCTCTTTCAGATCCCTTTTTCATTCAGACCTGAAGAGAACCTTACGAAATCCCGTTGAGGGGGTAACAAGCTCTCTTCTCTCTACTCTTTCTCTTTCAGTATCTCTCTTTTTGGTGACTTAGCCAAACTAATGCATGTAAATGTCCTTGTATTTTCTGTTCCTTATTAATCTCTTTTTATCATACTTCTACCGCACACTCGTATTTCTCATTTTTTTTTAGTTCCCGAATATTTATAATACTTTACGTAGTACAAAAATCGACACGTTAAATACTACCTGAAAGGAGAAGAATTTGGTCTTCCATTTTAATCTTTTTCTTGGAATAAATGTTCATGATATGTGTGTATCATGATTAAAGCTTATTTGTAAATATTCTGGAAATAAATATGCTTAAACTAACAAAAAATTGTTCAGTGTGCATGTAGAAACGGTAATCTCATATTTTGTCCTGAGGCTGAAGCAGGAGGCTAAACAAATTCAAGAATAATCCTGGCATATCGTTCGTTGGTTTGATAAGTACATTTTTAGAATATAAAGATATTTTTGAAAGGCTGAACTGTCCATATGTTTTTATGTCTGCAATCTTTTCAATACAAACAGTCGAAGTTTTTAATTTTTATGAGTGATTTGGACATTCGAAGATTGCAATGAGAACGTATACCAAAACATATCGTGTCTGTATGCAGTATAATTGTATAAATATCGAAAGCTGCTGCTTTTTTATATCATAGTGTGAAGAAGTGACGTTAGTTATCTGAAGAAGATATCAAGAAGCACGTCCCAATATATGACTGACGACTCGTCTACTTACAGAATTTGATTCATAAGGTAGTAAATACATGGCTGGATATATTTGAAATATACAGTCAACGAACAAAGAAAATTGCCGTTAAAACTACGGTGTCAATAGATTGTAAATTCGCTTTTGACTGAGAACTTTAATTTGATTACCAATCGCTTTTCAAAAACAAAGAAATTTGCTCCTATAAGTAATTGTAATGAAAATGTACTTGAATTTTTTCTAAATTTTCTATTTTCAATATTTATTTTAAGCTTACGCAATAAAAAGGTTAGCTGCTTTGTATTGATATATACGTTCTGGGGCTTCCTAAAAAGTGATAAGATTTTGTAAAGATGCAGGAAGAACTCGTGCATAAGTCTCCCTACAAAGCAAATACCCTATAAATATAAATCCCTTAAGATCTTAGCAAAACAGACATGCAATACAGTTTTGGTACAAAAGAAATATCAACTCTTCCTGGCATTTCTGAAAGACATGAGCTGCAAGATACATGCTTAAAAAGAACTTACAAACTTATAAAGAAAATCTTTAAAACCTTAAACGCTGCCTGTAGTGAGATTTGTTAGCGAATACAGCTGCGCATGAGCTAGTCTCAGTTGGTTTCCATAATATATTGATAAAATCATAAAGGATTTAAAACTGTAACAATAAGAACTGTAATTACTTTCACCAAATTGTCAAACAACATTCGTTGTAACCTAATTGATATAACTCAGAATAATGACATTAAAAGAAGAAAAGGTACGAGGCATTTTTAAAAGCGAAAGCTTCTAAAGTTGACATTAGATTTTGTAGTTAAAATCACATGACCGCTTCGTATTCATACATTGGCGTTGAAAAATAGTACCACATGTTGTATGAGTTTTTATTGCAATTTTGATAAAAGTGCTTTGATATTGCAAAATTCTGTTGATTTTGAAAGCATAAGGTATAATTTCATTTTTTTGGCAAATCAAACTGTAAAACTACCAAATTATTAATTTAGTATTCATCCGCAAAAGTTTCAATCATAAAATTTACTACGCATTGAAACAATCGCAACTTCTCGGTCCTTTGCTAATCGGCGAGTTATTCCGAAGGCAAACACGAAAACGTACACGAAAACCAATCACGCTCTGCTGATAATACTGTTTTGCTGTCAAATCAATCAGCTTAACTCAAAAATTCTCCTCTAATAAATGTGCTTAAAATATTTTTAACAACCTGGCTTTAACTAAATTATCAATGTCAATAAATTTTATTGATCGAATATTGATTTCGTATTCGTTCCAATCCCTACTTTTTGATAACCTTTTACTTGTATATAATGTAAAAAAATAAAATACAAACATAAATTATATTTTAATGCTTTTCTTTAAACACCTTCAGTCGATTCTTGATAAGCACAGGTCTCCAAATAGCTTAGTCATAAAGAATGTTAAAATATTTCATTGAAAATTTTCAGGGTTTCATTATGACCATGTCTTGCCTTAAATAAATTCCACGCCACATTTCCTATACAAAAGATAAGATCCAGTCTGAAACTATTAATACCTTAAAAAGAATTTTAAGTATCTAATAGAATAGGACTCTTTATGCAAGTTAACTTCATGTAAGGTATGATGTATTTGTCACATTATAAATTTGTCACAAGAGGTTACTCTTCATAGTCATTATGTAGGTCTAGGACAAATCTGAGTAGATTGATATCCAAATTACATCTAGCAAAACAGCACTGAATGTTTGGAACATGATAATGGAGTCAAGAAATTAGTTTCTGTTAACTTCTGTGTTGTCAGTATAATTGCATTTGAGGCGGCAAAATATATTTGCAGTATTATTTTATACATTTCAGGTTATTTAACTACTGTTTTCACATCTAAATGTTTTGCTCACATGATTTTGTGACTTTTTTATGAACAGATTACTTACATAAAAATATATTTGATTTTTGTGTTGCTCTTGACTTTGATATAAGCAATTGTCAAGGTTTTCAGCTTTATAGAGATCATAATGGCACCTCCCCTAATTTTAGCTTATCCGTGTTCGAAGAAAACCTCGAGCTATTATGATCGCTAAGTCGACTTCTTTGTCGTGCAAAAACTTTGATATAGCCCAACACTGAAACACTTAAAGGTATTACCACTAAATTTGGAATACTTGCTCATAAAGAAAAGGTGCAGTTATAAGACAATAGGCATTATTCTGAAATTATGTTTTTTTAGAGTCAAGCCCTTTTTAACTCAGAATGTTTGTCAAAATTGGTTATTAAGTGAAATGATTTTCAATCTATCTAAGGTATCGTTATGAAACTTGGAATATTTGCTTACTATGGCAGGGCACAGTTGTAAGACAAGGGGGATTACTCTGAAAGCTGTTTTTAGAATTCTGCCTCATTTCAACTTGAAATGTTTGTTGAAGCTGGTAATTGATAAAGAAAATTTTGTAATCTATCAAAAATATTGCACTCATTCTTGGTATACTTGCTACTGGGGACAGCATACTTGCTACTGGGGACAAGGCAGATCTGTACCACAAGGGACAATACTAAGTAAACAGTGTTTCTAAAGTTATGCCCCTTTTTCAATGAAAAATAATTAAACTTTTATATAAATACTAATATCTTGAACATTTAGAATCATAAAGTTATTCGTCTTAAGTAAAGTGCATAACAGCAGTTATTGAGAAGCATCATAACACTCTTGACATTAATTTTATTTAGCCGTTGTTCTTAACATACAAGGACTGGCACTGCATGCGATGTTCTTATTAGAGTCTCAAATGACCGTAGTGTCTCCCGTCACATATGTACGTTACAACTCAGAAAATACTTGAGGGATTGAGTTTGTAATTTATTCAATGGTCACACATTACTGAAAAGAAAGTCCGAACAATGACTCTACCTTGGTTCATTTTTTGATTATCTCCATTACTTTTATGTTGAAATTATGCTTTTCTAAAGCATATATAAAAGGCAATTGAAGGAATTTATATGATTCTTATCACATGGATGCAGTGACAAAGAACAATCTTCACACATTTTAACTTTCGCTTCTGACAGTACTCTCTGTGCTTTGATTTGACCTGTCTGCGTTATTTTTGTACGAGGCAATTTTGACCTGTCTGCGTTATTTTTATAGGAGATATCATTGATCTATCTGTGTTATTTTGTACGGGCATTTTTCACCTGTCTGCGTTATTTTTGTATGAGGCAATTATTCATCTGCCTGGGTTATTGTTGCCTCAAGACGCATAAAATAAATAGTTATTTAACATGATTAATCCAAATCTACTTTCACAAACAAATGATGACCTTATTTTTTGTGTCCCTTATTTTCTTCTTACTGTCTTTGCAAAACTCATTTCAATGGAAATGCTTACGTGACGATTGATCTAACAATTCGTTAAAAGCAATTAACCTTTTACGGTCTGACAATGTTCTCTGCTTCACAAAAACACAGGGCAATCATTAGAATGTTTCTTTCCTTTTTTGTCTGTATATATTCTTATCAGTATAAACCTTTTTTCCTGAATTGTTGTAGATAACTCCATATATTTGGAACAATATTTTATTTTACTTTTACAGTGACTGACTCACAGATAGGCCGGCGATGCATTAAAAAGAAAATGTGTATACATACTGAAATTCTAGTTTTTTTATATTTTTTTTATTTTCTTTTTATTATTTGTTTTGTGAAGAACATATCTAAACTAAGTTTCTGTCTCATTTTTTTTTTAAAAACACATCAAAAGTGAAAATCTTTACACACTTATATTGAGAAAAACTTTTAAATTACCACGTTATTCATGGAGTTAAACACTTTATTCATATTGATATTTTGTACCTACAATAACTTGTCTCTACATATCAGTGGCTCAGTTTGCCCTCTTTAACTTTATGCTAGGAAAGACATGTGTTCGAATCCTGATAAAAACAACTTTTCTTTAGTGTTAATGGTGTATACAAGCATAAAATTATGTTTTTCCATAGTATATTAACTGTTCTTTGATTTAAAAAAAGAAAAAAATAAGCTAATTCAGGTTATCGTTTGAGTTTTAGAATATATGCAAGCAATACAATACTTGCATATATCAATCTTGGTAGAAAGTTTGTACTTGGTTTAATACTTGAATGTGTATTAAAAATTTTTATTATTAAAATTAAAATTTAGTAATTGTGTAGGTAAATATTGAAAGAAATTCTGCACGTAACATACATTTTAAATATTAATAGAAAATCTGTAAGCAACATAATATTTGCTTCAGTAAATATTGATAGAAATCTGCAAGTAACATGATATTTGAGTATGTAAATTTCGGTAGAAATTCTGCGTGTCACATAGTATTCGCGCACGTAATTATTAAATTTGCTCGAATACTCTGCTGGAGCGCAAAACGTTTAAAGCAAACTGTACAAGAAGACACTGTTAAATTGCATGTATAGTAAAAGTTATTCTAAGTGTAGTAAAATAAATAAACTGCGAACATATTTTTTCGAAATAAGAGTATTGGTTGCATATGTTTACAAGTAGCGCATTTACATGAAAAAGGTATACCCATATCTCTCAGTCTCTGATATCGTCTAACACTACAGCATAAATCAACAGATTTGTTTTAGAAAAGTATTAGGTTTTTCTTTTCGGGAATAGGCTCAATGCTTATTGCACATATTCCTCTTGCAAATACCCTGAATACTTTATGGAGAAACCTACATTAAACTGTTAAAACAACTCCTTAATTAACTGAAATTTCTGTGAAATTACAAAAACAGTCCCTAATGTTGTAGCTGCTAATTAAATTGGGTGAACAGCAGATATTGAAAAGAAACATTCAAATGATAAATTAGACGTATCTATACAAGGCGAAGGGCAGAGGGTATGTGATATTTTTTTGTATATTACTTGTCGTTCGAGTCTGGTTGCAAGATAATACATCTATGGAAACAAAAGTTTTCAGTCTACAAAGATACAAAAATAGCACAACCGAACAACCGAAAATATTGTACAGAGGGCATTGGTATCCCATATATCCGGTATTGTACAAAGGGCAATGTTATCCCATATATCCGGTATTGTACAGAGGGCATTTTTATCCCATATATCCGGTATTGTACAGAGGGCATTGTTATCCCATATATCTGGTATTTTTTCAAGGGTATTCTGTTCTCTGGAAAGTTTAATTACTTTTTCTCGCACTGAAAGACAATAATGGTGTGCTTGTTGAAATTATTTAACATGTGGTTTTGCATAAATTGATTCAATATGCAAGGAATATTGCCTTCTTATTACAGACTTGTGTCATAAATGGGAATTTAAATAGAAAACTTGAGACAAATGTTTTAATAAAGCTGTTTATTATCACTATAGTCTCTTCTATTCCGTCAGTTGTCATCTTTTCAAACATGTTTAGTATATTTTCTGGCACAGTTCTTTAAAGAAAAAAAATGTCCGACTTTTTTAAATCAAAAAAATATAAAGTTAAGTTTTGACTTTATCTAACACAAATAAACAAAACTTATCCAAATTCTTTAAGGAAGTAAAACTAACTTATCTTAAAAAAACTATCCCAAAACCGCCATAATATATACTACAAATTAAACACTGACGAATAAAACTTAAAGTTAATACTTAAAGTTTTAAATTATTACAACTTTAAAGTTTAGCTCTACAAAAGGTTAAAAAACAATTAAAGAATAATTCTTAAAATATTTTATAAATGTTTGCTCATTTTCTTTTTGTTAGGTTTTAATATTTTATAATGAAAAATAAACAATAGTAACCACATAAGACACTTTTTTGTTTTGATATTGTATGTTATTACATTTTACATCCTTAATATATAACTGATTACTTCATTTGGTGGAGGTAGGCCAAACGGATCAAAATAATAGTTTCTTATGTAACATACCCAGGTATTCCAGGTCCAACAGCATCGTATTAATTTATAATTCCACATTCGTCTTTAAAATGTTTCTTCGGGGATTGCTCCTACTTAACACACTCTTTGATTTTTTTTTTCATTTTTGATTGTTTAAACAATTGTTATATTTCAAAATTGGAAATGGGTTTATTAAGAAAACATTTTTTTACGGTAGGAATACGTCTGTATGGTATTCGTTAAGAGTCAACTTGAGTACCCTTTCAACTAAGAAGGGTGGTTATAAGAGGAATACCTAATCTAGTACCCAACAACACAACCAGCAGTTTGTGTCTGGTTCTAAATTAGTTTGTAAGTTGCACCAATTCCCATTAATTGTTTTCTTTGATAAGGCGTAAGATATGGTGCTATCATATTCTTTTTATTATTAGCCACTGAAATCATTTATCATACTGAAGTATTTTACCAACACTAGTACTTGCTAAATCACTTAAAATTCCAAGACCTAGTGGAGCATATATTTTTGGAGATATTTTTGCAGCCACTGGAAGTATTGTACTACCTAAAATGATAGCTAAAGCATTAAGAAAACCTTATATTTGATATTCATTCCTCATTTGTTCTTTTGAAATTTTAATTTGTAAATCCTTTACTATTTTGCTTTGCCTTTTCAATTGCATTTGTGTTAGTGTCAATAGTATAGGAAAATCACCATGCAATTGTTCATATTATAATCTAAAAGAATGCGTATTTTTTATACCTCCATCACAAAATGTGTGGGGGTATACTCCCATCGCTCTGTCACATCCGTTGGTCCGTCCGTCCGTCCGTCTCCACATTGTCCGCTCAATAAGTCATATACTAATGGAAGGATTTTCTTCAAACATGGGAATGTGCAGAACCCATGTTGCTCTTGTGTCTGGTCAAGGTCACACTGGAAGGTCAGCAATGTTCAAAACCCATGTTAACCTTGTACCAGCTCAAGGTCAATGCCACACTTGAAGGTCAAATTTTTAACAATGAATTATAAGACAAGGATTTTCTTCTAACTTTGCTCAAATGTTCATCTCAACAAGGCAATGTGTATAACCCATATTGCCCTTGTGTCAGCTCAAGGTCAAGGTCACACTGGAAGGTCATCTGACAATTAGAAAAGAGAATGTGTCTTGTTTGTTCTGTAAATTCTTCACCCCTTGAAGGATTTGTTCTTCCTTGGCTCAAATATTCAACTCAACAAGACAATTTGCATAACTCTTATTGCCCTTGTGTCAGCTCAAGGTCAAAGTCACATTGGAAGGTCAGACAATTTTTTGTCTGCTCTTTAAATCCTATATCCCTTGAAGGATTTTATTCAAACTTAGCTCAACTGTTTCTCTGATGAAGAGGATATGCAGAACTGGTGTTGAACGTGTGTTGCCCTTGTACTAGCTCATGGTAAAGGTCACACTTGAACGTCAAATATTAGACAATCAAATATAAGATGAGGATTTTTTTCTTACTTGACTGAATACATAATATTCTTTATTCTAGCTCATAATTTCTTTGTTTTAGTAAATTTGCAAAATCAAAGGTTATTGTTACCTGTTTCCCGATTTGATGAGTCAAAATTTATTCATACCATTACCTGTGAAGTGTTGTCTTTTTTCCATCAAACACAACTCTTTTATGCCACAAAAGTTATTCCCTCTTCCATCTATTCAAATATCCAAGTCACCTTCTATCAATGACATTGCTAGGGCTGTGAACTGCGTTCAGCGATAGTTCTAGTTTGAAATGCTTTTGCCAGTTTTTTCTTTTGTCCATCTGTCGAATTTACTTTATATTCAATATAATTTGTTGTCATAATATGTTATATATATTTTATTTAAGTTAATTTTTTCCAGTAAAAATTGTTTTTAAACAATAATACTAAGTTTATTCCTAACACTCTTTAACCGAACTGTTTCTTCATACATTACAATTTCATATACAATGTACAGGAATTACTGCTGTTGGTCGACAACTTGATTTAACTGTTACTCCAATATGCTAAAGATCTGATGCCATTTCCTCTTTCTTATATTCTAAAGTTAAAATGAACAAACCCAAACAAGCTAACCAAGTTTGATCTGTTTTAAAGACTTCCTGTATTTTTATCATTTTGTTTATGAAAATAACCAATAACATTACATAAATTCTTGATATGCTAGTATATTTCGTCTAAAGATAAAAACATCATTACCAACTTCAAGACGACAAGATTCTAAATGACAATTATTATCATAAGCATTATTTTTAAACGTATCCAATAAATGTGGGTTATTTGTTTGTGAATTACTTTAATCAGATCGTTATAAATAAACAAATGCATGTTAAGGATTTATTACACCAGCCGTTATTCTAAAATTTATAATAGTTTGTTCTGTATCTGTTGATTGTGTAACAATTTCCAGAGATATTTCCATTGTTTTGTTTTCACATACCATTCAGAAAATAGAGTATATCCATCATCATTTGACTATTCTTGGAATCCTATAAACAATGACACCTATTAATTTTGTTACCAGTACCCTACCAGGATCGGCATCATTAACTCTAAATATTAATTCATCATCATTTGCAATGTAATTTGAATTTGACTTGGAGGTAACACATTAGTTTCCAAAACTTGAAAAAAGGAATAATTATTAAATGATTTTTGTTTGCATTTATCTCATTAACTCCTTGATTTAACGACTTTATGACAGTGAAACCTTTATTACATCCGACTTGGTCATTTCTACTTTCAGCGGCAGCAGTATCGTCTAAAGAGATAAATTTATTTGTTCTAGTTTATTCTGCATAATCATTGGATAATTAAACAAAATTTCTTACATTTATTAACTTGTACAATTTATTACTATGATATTTTTATCATATTTTTTTTCATTTTGTTTAATTACTTACTGATCAGTTAATGAGGCCGTGTAAGTGATTAAAGCACTTTGGTCAACACAATCTTAATCAGCACCATCAGTAAGTTTATTTAATTTAGAACTTCTTTCAAAATAAACATTATACCAATCGAAATATGAACTTCTATCATTAACTGTAAAGTGATAACCCTTTTTTTAAACAATATTTACCAAGACAGATATTAAAGGTGTCTCTAATTGAAAAGATGTTTGTCGTATCATTCACAATACTGTTTTGATCTTTACATATGTATTTTTTATTTAAATTTTGTTTTAATAATATAATAAATTTATTTTTATATAAAAATCATCATCTTTATTAGTACCATTATTCAATTTTACTAACTCCTTAACAATTAAATTACTAACATCTGTCTTTTTCAGGTTTTTTAAAATACATTTACAATTTTATCCGCAGCTAAATTTCCAACTTCTGTTCCAGCTTTCTTTGTCCCATTTTCAAGCTCAGTTCCTAAGTCTTTATTCCCAAAACAAAGATTTTATCTTTACCAACAAAAGGGGAAAATAAGATTCTGAAAGTATTAAAAAATACCTGAACCTTGTAAATTTTCATAATGAGCTTCTGTCCAAGCATCAACATAGATAAATATTCCTTTATTTCACCATAATTCTTTTTGTACATTATATATTTAAGATTAATATTATCTTTATTATTTTAAGATCAATATTATATATTTACATTTTAAATATTAGTATTATCTATTAATATCTTTATATTTCTTTTACGATTAGTGTAAAAATCTTGTTTCAACTTCATTAAAATTAATTATTCTTCCAAACACATCTGTAATATATCATATTCTTACTGAACAAATGATATTTCTATTTATTTCAGAGTATCCAGCTTTCGTTCTTTTGTAAACGGATAAGCTCTTGTTAAATCTGCCGCACTTAAAGCATACAAAACATCACCAAATTGTCAATCAAGAAATGAATTATCAATAAGATCACAATGAATGTAAATTGTGTCCACAGAGTTAATTATGTTTGGTGTCATAGACTCCATTCAGTTTTATTTAAAGCTTTTTTCTCAAATCCAAGAAACTTGCTAAAATTTGACAATCTAAAATCCAACAAAAAACTTGAATTGAAATTAAAATTTTAAAATTACTTAAAAGAAATTCCAAACTTATAGGTGGAATATTTTTATTCTTCAAGTTTATCATCATTATTTTCAATTAATGATTCTGTAATATAATTATTAATGTCTGTTTCCTGTAAGAACCATTTATAAACATAATATCTTTCCATTCTTTTCCATTATTATAACGGATTTTTCTATCACCATATTCGTCACTAATATTATGCAAAGAGTAAGTCATATTATTTATACTATCCAATCCAACAACATAACATTTGTTTTTATCTTAAAACAATGGACGAATGAATCTAACTGTAAAATCACTTGGACTTTTTTATTGAATCTAACTGTAAAATCACTTGGACTTTTTTATTTTCAGTAGTCCACTTCAGAACTTAACACCATTTTTGTTCCATCTATAATTAAATTTAATAAAAAAATACATTATTTTTTTTAATTTAATGAAAAGTATTTTAATATAAGATTTCATGTTCTTCATGTGATAATTCTCCAACTTTTAATAATATTAGTTATACTAATACCTTCATTTATCAAATCTTGATTATTATTTCCAGCTTCAACAGAACAACAAATAAATTCAATTTTATCAATTAATTTAACAGGATAACAAGAACAAATATTAGAACCTTCTCCTCCACAGACTTTTTTGAATTTCATAGATCTTTTATTGATTATTTTTTAAATATCTTTCTCAAACGTATTGAATATGTTTTATTATTGTTATAGCTTTTGTTAATAAAATCAATTAAGTTATCATCTGCTTTTATATTCATAACTTCTTCTCTGGTGTAGTTATCTTTAGCCACTAAAATATTTTGACAGTAAAATTTATTAAGAACAATGAACAAATTATCATAAAATTATTGTCCATCTGCTAAAACTTTGTGTTTATTGTAGGAATTCATTCCTTTCCCATATACTTTCCTTGTAATATCCTGTAATGTCTCTATGTTTTTTTTAAATCATCTGACTTGGGTTTAAAATTTTTATTTGTTCTTCAGTAATTTCTGGGGGATTTTATATTCTTTTTAATTTACCAACCTAAGATGCGAGTCTTTTTATATCATCTGTTACATGTTCTTTCATCTATCCCCCCCCCCCCCCCCGAGTCATTTTTTTCGTGTGGATCCTCAGATTCAGTATGAAAGAAAAAACCTTATTTTGGTGTTTTATATTTATATAGTATCTTTAAGTTAAAATCAATATTTGTATTTAAATAAACTTTGCTTTTTTGTCTTGTTTCATCTTCTTTTTCATAATCTTCAAATATTTTACTAATACATTCTTCAGGTATTTCTTCTAGAGTTACAGGAATTAATGGTGTTGGTAGTGTTTTTGGGATAGGTGGAAGGATATAGATTTGGCGGTGTCCGTCCGTCACACTTTGATTGGAACATAACTCCAACACTATTTAAGTTATATACCAAAAACCTCAAATATGGTTAAATCTCAGTGAGCAGAAATCCAGTGCCTAGGAACTGAAATTCTTCACTTCATATTTTTTTAGTTATTCCCCTTTGCTATTTTTCTTGTATTAAAATATACACCTAAAACTTCATGTGGTTACATCTCATTAAGTAGAAGTGCACTGCATAGAAATTGTAGCTCTTCACTTCATAATTGTTTAGTTATTCCCCTTTCCTATTTTTCTATTTAATTTTCGTTTGGACCATAACTCTAAAAGAATTTGAGGTATCAACATTAAATTTCAATTGCATATATGTCATGAAGGAGTCGTGCAGTGCATAGGAACTGTTGCCTTTCACTTCATTTTTTTAGTTGTTCCCCTTTGTTATTTTTTGTTACTTAATTTTGTTCGCAATATAACTTGAAAAGTATTTAAGGTATCAACATGAAACTTCATATATGCATAGATGTCACTGAGAGAAGAGGGGTAAAGATTTTACATTGTCCGTCGGCTGTTTGTTTGTCCGTCTGTCCGACCATCACACATTTTATTTGGAACTTAACGAAAAAAAATATTAAAGTTATAAACCTCAAATTTATATGTGGAAAGATCACATCGACTAAAAGTGCAGTGCATAGGAACTGTAACTTTTCACTTCATAACTTTAGAGTTATTCCACGTTGTTGTCTTTAATACCTAAGTTTAGTTTGGACCATAATTCAGAAAGTATGTATGGTATCAAAATTAAACTTCAGAGTATATAGATCACATTAAGGAATCATATAGTGCATAGGAACTTAACTCTTCACTTGTGTATACCAAAAACTGCTGCTTTTTTATAATCTTTTGACATCATTTCTTTCAAACGACATCATTTACTATTAGAGCTGTTTCTGCTTGGCACAGCTCAATTTTTATGGGCGTTGATTCATTATAGATAAAGATAGCAAATAGATTTGTCACTCAAAATCAAAGGTCAAAGAACTATGTATACTTAAAAACCATTCCAGTTATTTGTATTATTCGGCGGGGGATATCGTTTCAACTTGCTTTTTTTCATTTAAAAACTCTCTTGGAAAGAAAAGCTAATCGTTCTTTAACTCCAGGAAATTCTTTTAACTTATGACTTAATGTTTCTTTTCGGCTTTCTATTTTATCTGTTATTTTTTTATGAATTTCATTAAACATTTCCCTACTTGCACTTTTTCTGATATTTTTACTTATTTCATCACCAATAGGTTTCAATTTTTGTTCAAGTTTATTCTTTCTCTCTGTTATTTCTTTAAGTTTTGCTAACATTTATATAATATTGTTAAATAATATAAGATTAAGTTAAATAAAGTTAAATAATGTTATATGATGGACATTCCTAATTATGATTTAAGTTTTAAATCTAATAACAACTTTACGCAGTTATACCCTTTTATGCCAGATTCATGTTACATAATGTTAATATGTGGATGATCAGGATCAGATTAAACAAACACTCTTATGCATATGTTACGACAACATCTTATATATTATGTTATTATGTCTTTATGCTTAAAACTTGGAACAATCTAAATATCGAGACTTAATAACAAAAATAAAATTGCAATAGCAATTAAAGTAAATCCACCCATCTGAAATACTTGAATGTTTCAATAACGAAATAATTGATGTTGATGATCTTGATAGCCAAAAAGAAGAAATATTTGATGATTTTTTTGTGAAGAAAAAATGTTCAACGAAATACCAAAATATTTTATTCAAGGACGTCATAAAACTTTTTTCTGTTATTTATTTAAGTCAGTATTACTATAAAACACCAAAATATATCCCTATTAACTGTTCACGTTATATCTTATTTAAAAGTCCAAGTAAAAAAGAAAATGATATGATTTGAAGAGAACAAAATGTAGATCGTAATTCTTCTTTTAAAAATGCAACAAAAATGAATTACAACTTCTTATGTGTTGACTAAGACTAACCAAGAAAGTTATTTGAGAGAAACTTTACTGGAAAACTGTAAGATATTAGATATCGAATCTGAGGATAAATAATAGATGATAGATAAGATGAGGCAGGGTAAATTTAATAATTGGTTGGTGTCGTGGATGGAGAAAGTTTATCTGGCAAGGCGTAGGCATTTATCTGGTGTGCCGAAGGCGAACCCGATAAATTTCGGAGCCGAGCCAGTTAAACTTTTTCCATCCAAGACACCAACCTATTATTATATTTATCCTGCCATATTGATTCTTTTGCTTTTCACTGTCAAAAAATAAACAAAATACAAGCGCTACTTCGATACAAGTTTGTTTAAAAATAGTCCGGCTGTTCACTTGACCGTGTAACCGTATATCAACGTCACCTGACCAACTGTTGTAGATAAATAGAGAATAGGCGTAGGATTTTTCGGCTCACCCGATAAATTCCGCAGCCAAGCCATTTAAATTTTCTGTTTTAAGACACTAACCTATTATTTTATTTATCCTGTCATATCTGGCATTTGGAAATAATTTACAAAAGATATTGAAATTTTATCTTTAAACATTTTCAAATTAGGCTAATGTCAAGGTTATCCGCCAGTTGTACATAAACACAAAAAATAGTTCCAAAGTTTCAATAATTTTATTTCCTTATATGATCACTATATTGTAAGATCTGCATATTGAAATATTTAATTTTTATCCAAGTAGTCTCTGTTTGTCATAACATCAATTTTATCACTTCCTTCTGATTATAAACACAAAGTAGTCCGTGGCGTATCATGTGCCGTGGAAAGCAAAATTTATACGGCACCCCTTTATCGGGTCGGATATGAAATAATTGACAGGTTAAAGAAAAATATATGGCACCCTATTATTATTTCGAAATTTTTATTAGTGACAGGATAAAATTTGTAGTAAACACTTCTTTCCTTTCTATGAGATACAGAAATGAATATATATCTTCCAGTATAGCTGTAACTTCAATTTATGAGTGAACCAGTCATAAAGCATTTTACTGTATCTGACTGTATTGAATGGGAGTTACAGTTTTCCTGGATAAATAAATTTAACTTAAACAATTGATGAAATTTGTTTTATAGGGATATAGGTAACAGTGCTTATCAAAATGTTTTAATATGCAGGGTCACTTTAGCCACTAACATAATTTTAACAAGGCAGTCTGAAGGACAGCTAAATCCCCTTCCGCAGCGGACATGAATATGTACTTCTTAACCTTTAACCAACCATGACCTTGATGTTGTGCCGTGCATATTATAAGCACATAGTCTCATGATAGTAATTATTTGTGCCAAGTTATTTAAAATATTCCATTAGTCAAAATGTTATGGAGAACATTTAACCTTGACCTTGGGGGTAGCAACCTGGATGTTGGGTTCTGCACATCGTGTCATAGTCGTGATCATTTGTGCAAAGTAATTAAAATACTTTTTGTAATACAAGTAAGTAAGTTATGGAGCAGACGTGAAATGTGGTTTTTGACCTTTAACTGTGACCTTGACCTTGTGGGTAGCAACCCAATTATTGCGCTCTGCACATCGTCTCATAATAGTGATCACTTGTGCCAAGTTATTTTTAAAAAATTTTCAGCGGTTTAAAAGTTATGGAGCGGACACGAAGTGTAGATTTTTAACACTTGACCTTTAAGTGTGACATTGACCTTTGGGGGAGCAACCCAATTATTGGGCTCTGCGTGATCACTTGTGCGATGTTATTTCAAAATATTTCAGCGGTTTCAAAATTATGGAGCGGACACGAAATGTAGACTTTTTAATACTTGACCGTTAAATGTGACCTTGACCTTGGCGGTAGCAACATAATAATTGCGCTCTGCACATCGTCTCATAATGGTGATCACTTGTACCAAATTTTTTCAAAAAAATTTCAGCGGTTGAAACATTATGAAGCGGACACGAAATGTAGACTTTTAACACTTGACCTTTAAGTGTGACCTTGACCTTGGGGGTAGCAACTTAATTATTGCGCTGTGCGCATCGTCTCATAATGGTGATCACTTATGCCAAGTTATTTCAAAAATATTTTAGCAGTTTGAAAGTTATGGAGCAGACACGAAAGTGTTACGGACGGACAGACGGACTGTCGGACGGACGGACTGGCAGACGGAGGCCATTCCTATAATCCCCTCCCCGCTTTGCGGAAGATGATTAAAAAGCCAGTAATTGTGAACTGACTGAAACAGCCAAACATGTCTTTTTAAAGCATCTTTTACTATTTAGTGAATGTTCAAAACAATTCACTTAGCCCTTAGTCTGAAGTGTTAATTTTTATTTGCACAAGTATATATGAGTCCAAATGGTAGTTTAACGATAAAATTCCGAGGACCAAAATCAATTTTAGATAAACAATTTTCTAACTGACTTACTCATTAACTATAAAAATTGGATATTTTCTAAGATGGTCACCTTTTATGTTAGAAGATAGTTTTGTATTTTACTATATGCACGGATACCAATTCAAAGCCTAACAAAGACCTTAATAATGAATTGACAATTGAAACTATATTCTGTCTGGTTCCATCCCGCCATCCATCACAGTTTCCGAGACCTGCAATTGGTACCACTTACTGAAATTCGATCACTGCAGGTCAAAGTATCGGAGACACGCAAAAGTACGACTTCCTTTAATTCCATCACTGCAGGTCAAATTATACGACTTACTGCAAATTATAGTATCGGGTACATGCAATATTTACGGCTTACTTTAAATCGATCAATGCATATCAAAGTATTTGTGAACTATTTTAATTTCTTCGCTGCAAATTGCAGTTTTAAGAAAAGAGAAATAGAAAAGACTTCATCATAATTCGATCACTGCAGACAAAAGTGACCGAGCCATAAAATAAGTACTACTTACTGTTAATTGATCACTGCAGATCGCAGTATCCCAGACATATAACAGGTACCGGCTTCTTCAAATCAATAACTGCAGATCAAAATTTCCTTGCCAAGCAATAGTACAACTTAGTTTAATTCGAACACTGCAATAGAAACGACTTATATTACCTTTATCACTAATGAATACAGTTTATCAGGCATGCAAAAGGTACAACTTCATCTAATTCGGAAACCGCGGAACCAAGCATATGATAAATGCAATAGGTACGATTTCAACATAATTCGATAACTGCAGATCAGAGTTTATCAGATATGTAATAGGTACGACTTTATCTAAGTTCAATCATTCAAGATCACTGTAAACGAGACATCATATGGTTTTCATCACACTTTGTCAAACTGTTGTTTTAACTTTGATAAAAAAAGTGAAATGCAGCTTTCTACTCAAAATGTCCACAACCTAAGTCGGATTCAAAGTCTAAAGAACTTATCAGAAATAGCTTTTACTTAATCGCATAGCTCAGAAAAATCTAGCAATACTGTCTGTTTTAAGAAAATACAATCAGTGATTACACTTTCTATTTATCTCTGTATATGGCTGGTTCTAAATCAGATTATAAAGGTATGTGATAGCACAGTGTCAAATAGATGTACTTGTAATCGGAAGGGCCATGATGGCCTTTTATCGCTAATCTGCGTCCCATTTTTGACCCAAGATGACCCATATTCGAATTTTACCTAGATATCATCAAGACAAAGATTCTGACAAGTTTCATGTTAATTGAACAAAAATGTGGCCTCTAGAATGTAAACAATGTAAATCTGTGTTTTGACTCGATAACCTAGTTTTTTTATCTAAAATAATCCATATTCAAAGTTCACCTGAATAACATCAAGAAAAACATTCTGACAAATTTTCATTTGGAAAGAAAATGTAGCATCTAGAGTGTAAACAAGGTTTTTCTACGTTTTGACCCTGTGACGTAGTTAAACTATATCAGACTTGACCTAGATATCATCAAGACAACATTCTGACAAGTCTGCATGTTATTTGAACAAAATATGTGACCATTAGAATGTTAATGAGGTTTTCCTTTGATTTGGCCCTGTGACCTAGTTTTAAGTTAGACATAACCGCTATTTGATCATGTCCAATATCTTAATGAGATAATTATTCTGATGAAGTTTCATGAAAATATCATCAAAAATGTAGCCTCTAGAGTGTTAACGAACCATTTGTGGATGACGGACACCAGTCATTCAAGGATCCTAAAAGCCCACCCTGAGCTGTGCTCAGTTAAACTAAAAAGCTTCTATCACTGTTATTACAGGAAGAATTAATTAAATCTCGTGACAGTAAAGTTGTTTAAAACGTCGAAATAAGATATAAAGATATTATCTGGAGAAAGAGCTGTTTATTTCGTTTGGCAAACAACTATTCAGAAAAAAAAACATGAATGCAGACAATAAGAAAGAAGATAAACGATATAAATACTTCTTGTATTCATGCACTGAGTTGCCAGAAAAAAGTCTTTCAATGTCTCTTTCCGTAAAACTACTGAACAACATAAATACAAAAATGCACCAAACTGTTTTAGTTAAATTATATATTGCATCCTTTATTTATCTAAGTACCATACAACGACGTAATAATCAGTCTTTCTGAACTGGGATTTTATATGGCTACACAAAATAAGAAATTATTGCCGTTACGCAGACACTAATAGCTCATTTCATTATCAACAGTGGTAATAAAGGAAGTCTCCCAGTCTTCCCATAGTTTCTCCGGCTTATTGCAAGTCGAGCGGGTGACGCGAAGAAGTTCTAAGTACTACTTAATTCAGAATCAGGTAGAACAGTTTAGCTTTAACGCCTCGAAGTATGCTTTTGAGATTAAAATGTTGTCTGAAACCTTGGAATGCAGGTCTCTTTAGTACAGGACTGAAATTTAAGGTATGACATTCAAACGTATTGACATTTATTTATATTGGGAAAATGACCGCATTCATTGCATTAACAAACTTTAATCGTTTACTGAGATATGTAATTCAAGACATCCCTTTTGATACTGAAACATCTGTACTGATCCTTAGCCGTATAAAATTATTTAATCTTATTGAAATTTAAAGATTCTTTGAGGTAGGAATTGTGACATAACTTTCACGTTTACCATAGGTTGATATTGTTCGTTGCTTCAGTGTTTTAAATTTTCGAATAAAGTTGATGTAACTTTTTCGAATCTTTCATATTTTATGACCGATCCATATAATTATCAGGCTAGGGCAGATACGTAAGTCCGCTCTTGTGTTGGATAATTATTGCTCAGAGAATATTTTAATTTCATTTAGGTCAAAAGATTTAATACGACTTACAATCAGTACAGGTAGTTCATTATCAAAATTGATGTACTGTGTAAAAATTATTATAATTACCTTTGCGGTGCGCTACTTGGCCTCTGTCCATTACACAACAACAGGCAATGATCCATCGGTTTTTTCTAAAGACCAGTCTAGTTCCAGTTTATAAGTATTCAAATGAATTTGTTGTTTCATACGAGTTGAAATTCTGTAACATATGTCAAAAACCCGATTTATTTTAGCAAACATCAAAATAATTTAGACTTACTCAATAAAAAATGAAAGCGTAGACATCTTATACCGTCTTTAGTAATGAATCTGTTCCCTTAAAAATACCAAAGCTCTGAGCTCAATCTGAACTTCTTCATGCACTATCTAATCGAAAGTAAATAGAATTTAATTGATGATGACCTCAAGACATGGACGATAATGTAGTAAAACGTAAAAGATGTGATCTTTGTTTGAATGATTTGTAAAAGCCATGTCATGTGCTTGTAGAATTGTCGGGAATAGGTGATGATCTATTTGGCGAGTTGTTTTCAAGATTCTCTATCCAAGGTGGTTTAATGGATCGGGCAGGAAAGTGTAATAATTACTGTGTCTGGTGTGATTTATAATATATTATAGGAGCAAAATAACTCTGTTTTAATTTTAAAAAGTAATTAATCAAGGCAGCTAGAAAATTGTTTCTCTTTTTTTCTTCTATAATGAATAAAACTGTTATGATTAGTGAAAAGCAGCCAGAAATTGCTTATTCCCAAAATGTTTTCCCCAGTCGAAAAGCTTAAGGGATTGAAGCAAAAACTAACCTGTTTTTGTAGAATTGATTTATTTTGTACAAAAAAAATGAATGTTTTTATTCTTCGAATAATGAAGTACAAGTCGTTTCCTTTAATCTAGTTCTACACAGAAAAAAATCGCTTCCTTAAATCTAGTTCTAAACGGAAACAAGTTGAATACCCGATTTAGTTATACAGTATGTGTCTTCTGTTATTAAGATAAACGTTCTTTCACCATTTTCATTCTAAAATGTGTCAGTGGAACTTTTCTGTGACTGAAACGTACTAAAACTATTTGGTTTCCATAGGTTTTTTGATCAACCAATCCCCTGAAAAGCCCTGTAGAACGAAGTGTCTTGCTATAAAGTTGAATTAAATGTTTAGCACTAGATAAATAAATATAGTTATTGCATGCATATATTCTCAGGTGAGCGGTGAGCGATGCAAGGCCATCATGTAAAATTGTCATTTTGTATTTGGTGTTTTTGACTTTTAGTTTCACCAACAGAAATTAAAATGCTGTATATTGTTGTATATTGTTGTCAACTGACCATCTAATACTTATACAGATATTTTAATTCTGTGTATTTTTCATAAAAGATTTCAAACTGTTTCATATACATATATTGAAGTCTGAGATGAAACCAGTCCTGATGACCACCAACATGTAATCATAATGTTGACTGGCCAATATCCAAGGAATTTTAAAGCCATTCACATTTTTTTGTTTAAAATTGTTAGGAGGCAAACAAACTAACACCGGCATAAACATATCTGCTTGTTAGAAGTAACTAGAATTGTGTTACATGAACAAAAAGCAGTGAATACCCCGAGAGCTTACAGCGCTCTGATTTAAACTGTAATGTTATTTATGACGGCTTCTGGTCCAGAGAGGTGATTTGTTTACTCTGAATAAACTGTTCGTTCAAATATCGGTCAGTTGAAAGAAGTTATTCTTTCTAGAAACTGGATAAGTGTATTCTTGTTTGCCCTCGTTGTCTGTAAAATGTTGACAGTTTAAGCAAACATTTTCGAGACCAAACATAATCAGAAAAAAAATCAAATCAAGAGCAATATTTTGTTTGATTGTAAAAGCAAAAAAAAGCAGATCGTATTTGAGATAAGACTGCAAGACTTTATTGGTATTAAAGTTTTATCAAAGTCAGTTTTATTGGCGTATTATTATCTAACTCATTTCATTTTTTTAAAGCAAAAACACAGTCCAATGCCCAGTACTGGGGCAGTTGAAAGAGCATCTTCCACTCTTTACTAATACCTTCTTTATGATCATGTGCATTTACAGAAGTTTCTACCCTGTCCGTTTTTTAATTTAACATAGCTTTCAAGTTTATGCCCTGCTTTTGTAGATACATATTAAAAAGTAATAGTATAAATAATTATGATAATTACTGAGTGATAATTCTAAGTGTGTTTTATTTCTTTATTTTTCAAGAGATAATGTTATTAGCTGGACTGATTCAGAAATAGGAAAGCGTATAAATCCAAATTACTGTTTCGTGTTCATTTTCTCTTAGCTTACTTATAATGCTTGTAGAATATGATTTTGATGCATTTCATGGCTTTTATATATTTCATAATATTTCATTTTTCTAGGCCGCTTGGCTGCTATGCTGCCAGGCTCCAGGCTGCTAACTTCACGCTGACAGGCTGCTAACTTGATGGACATTACTTATGATTTTTAATGTGATTTGAAAGGATTTCAGTGCGTTTTAATATTTCATATTCTGGGTTTCTAGGCAGCTGGATTGTTTTAGAACCGGGCAGCCGGAAGTCCAGTAATTGTGTCATGTTCATTTCTTTCAGAAAACCTTCTAATGCTATTAAAATATGATTCACATGCATTTCAGGGCGTTTCAATATTTCATTTTTCTTAAGTGCTAGGCTGCCAGGCTGCTAGGTCGCCAAGTTGCGAGCTGCTAGGCTGCCAGATTGCTAGGCTGCTTAAATATTTAAGCAGCTTAGAAATCCAGTGATTATTTCATGTTCATTTCATTCAGATAAGTTTCTTATGTTTTTAGAATATGATGTGGGCGGATTTCATGGCGATTTTTAGTATTACATATTCTAGGCTGATGAACTGTTTCAAAAAGGGGTTACCTAGAAATCCAGTGATTGTTTCGTGTTCATTTTCTCCCAAATAACTTAATGTTTGTAAAATACATGCATTTCGAGGCGTTTTGATATTTCATTTTTCTAGACTGCTAAGCTGCCAGGTTGCTAGGCTGATAACTTCTCGCTGCTAGGCTGTGCTAACTTCACTGACATTATTTTGTGTCATACAACCAAAATTCGTACAGCTGTATGTTTCGAGTTCTGAATACACGTAAAATTGTCATTGGGTCACAGAAGGTGGTCGCATTACGGAATAGCGGGTCTCAATATCGAGTTTCCCGATCATTCAAAATAGAGCAAAACAATCCGTTCTGGAAAAAAAATCTGTCTTAATAGCGAGTTGGTCGTAATTTCGAGTTGGTCGTTAAGCGAGGTTTTACTATAATAGAAGTAGTTCATGTCAGCTGTGATCTGCGAGATTAATTTGACCTATTACAGGCTCTAACTAGTTAATCAAGAATTGTGATATATCGTGACTGTGGTTTTTCTGTTACAGTATATTCATTATAATATACAAGTAACTGCTTTAGTTTTAGTTTGTATTGCTGCATTTGATAAGGTGATGTATTGTTGGAGTTTTCAGGTAACATACACAAACTCATCGCATTAAGTGAATATTCGTTTCAATATGTGTTTGAAACACAAAATCAATTCCAATGTTATGATATCTTAGGTGTATGTGATTGGCCTTTAAACAAAAATAACTTATAATTTTCAGAGTATGCTGGCTACAAGATTGATAGGAACATTAAATACATTAAGTAAGTCCATTTGTGATAAGACAAACATTAAAGTTATATTCTGTTTAACACTGATTTCACCTGATTGCATAATAAAAACCATTTGCAAAAAGGCTTGAAAGTATAGATAAGAGATAGTATTCGACAGCTTATAAGAGAAGATATTATTATTATTCTAGTTTTAGGATTAGTTTTTTTTCAAGGACTTCCAATCGAAAATGTGGCGTGATGAAAAAAAAAGGTAAAGTGTTAGAGAGACGTATTTGAGGCTCAGTAAATAGACAGTCTAGACAAAGTGCAAGTCGGTTGTGTCTCAAGGCAACGATATGCAGCTTTTAAGATTTTTTAACGTTGTGCTAAACATATTATCTAAATAATCCAAGATCTGTAGAAGAGCTGAGACCCTTTACCTTCAATAAGTGAGAGGTATACTGATTACAAGCAGCAACCGTAACCATGTCATCAGGTGTGTAGAATTTTTGTTAATTCATGATGACTTATTCATTCCAAAACTAAATATAACAATCAAATTCGTTGAACTGATATCGATACCCCACCGAAAGATACAAATCACTGGAATGTGGCTGTTAAGTTTAAATAGATCTTTGACCTTCGAATTTGAGTTACAAATCAGTTTGGTATCTTTATCTGTAATGAATAAATGCCCATAAAACTGAAAGTGAAAAGCAGAAATAGCTCTTATAGTTAATGCTGTCTTTTGAGAGAAGAGATGTCAAAACATTCTCAAAACGCAGCGGAACAACAGCAATTTTTGGTCTAAACAAGTGAAGAGTAAAGTTCCTATGCACCTCATGACTCTTTAATGATATCTATGTACGTATGAAGTTTAATTTTGATACCTCAAATATTTTCTTAGTTATAGTCCAAATAAAATTAAAAAATAATTGATAATTCAAACGGGAATAACTTCTAAATTATGAAGTGAAGATAAACAGTATCTTTGCAATGTACTTCATCTCAGTTAGATCTAATAAGGTATAAAGTTTAAGGCTCATAACATAAATAGTTTTTTTAGTTATGTTCCAAACCAATGTGACGGACGGGCGGACGGAAGGACGAACAGCCGGACGGACAATGTCAAATCTATATCCCTCCGCCTTTAGCGGGGGGATAAGAAAAAATGAAAAACAAAAACAAAATAAAATAGTGTGTGGGGAAGGAGAGGGGCTAACAGTAGGGGGTCCTATGCTCGGGGAGGGAAGTACTTACACATACGATGTAAGTAAACAGTTAAGTTCTAGGCTTTGTGCGGAAGCACGAACAGCCGGACGCACAATCTACGTATTTCCCTCCGCCTTCGGCGGAGAATAATAAGAGTTTGATTAATTACAGAGTAATATAATCTGTTCTTTGTCAAGAGGAAAAGAATATGCTGTTGTGTTGGACGTTCCTTTGACCTTTAGTTTTTAAACGGAGACAAATCATTGGCAAACGTCTTTTGAATTTGGATTGGTTCTCTATCTCTGTGCTGGTTGTAACAGCAGTTTTCAGACACGAATTAACTTTTGTAATCCCTTGATGACTAAACTTCAATTCAATTTAATTGTTTTATTGCTTTGTACATACAGCAAAGGGGATTGAAAAATGATAACAATAACAGAAAATAAAAATAAATTGGATAGTCTTGGTTTGAAATAAATGTATGTAACAAAAACATTCAGAATATTGAAAATGACTACATTTTACAAGAAAACATTGAATTTTTACGAAACTTTGCTTTACATTTGCATTTGTTTCATTAGTTTCGTTTTCGTATTTCTTTATCGGTTTAAAAATAACTGAACAGCTTAGGTATCACTTATTGTTTAAAAGCAGTCTACAGACCATCTAAAACTAACATTAATTCATGTACTATCGTCATAACAGAAGAAAAACATAAAACAATTTCCTGCCTGCTTAGATTTGTGATCGTGAGAAAATTGATTTTCGCTAAAGTGAACTTGCTACTATAATAAAAACAAGGGCTGTCAGTGGAGACAGTACGCTCGACTATTCAAGTACTGGGTACTTAAGAATAGGTTAACTATTAAACAAGAACATTGCAGAGCGGCACCAACGCTCATCTGTTTTAATTATCAGAAACAACTTGCAAGTACCTAACCATTAAAAAAGCAAAATAAGGAAATGAAAAAGAATTTGCAAGTACCTTCTCATTCCAGAAAAAGAAACAAAAAGAGATTTTTTATGGTGGGTGGGGCAGCAAGGATAAAACAGAAATGAGAGCAAGTATATATGCATAAAAAACAACAAAAAAGACATTTTTTTTAAATAGGGTTTTTTTAGTATTTTTTAATTTGGGAGGGGTGGGGCGGTTCAAGTTCCTATTCATAACAGAGCTGAACAGAAAATGACTTTTTTGGGGGGAGGGGGTTGCAGTGGTGGTCTGGCGGACTTGGTGGAGGGGAGTTCCTTTTTTTTGGCGAGGGGTCTATTGGAGTCGGGGAAAGGGAGGGGAGGGAGAACCTTAGTATTAACAATACAAAAATGGAAAAGAATAGTTTTTGGAGGGAAGTACCTTCCCCTCCCATGTAAATAAATAGTTTTTCTCTAAGGCTTTGGGCCTTCATATTAAAAGTTTTTTGCTATATATGTCTATGCAAAACTAAGTGACCCCTGAGGGGGTGGACTAATTTTCACCCTAGGGACATAATATGAACAATCTTGGTAGATGTCTACTAGAGAATGCCTCAAATAAATTACAAAGCTCTGTGTCATGCGGTTTTAGAGAAGATTTTCAAAGTTTTTACTATACACTTATATTAAGCCACAGAGCAGGGTCAATAATGACCCAGGGGTTATGATTTCAACTAACGTCGTAGAGGTCCACTAGACAAAGCTACACACCAAATATCAAAACTCTAATCCCTCAAGAAATAAAGAAGTAATACAAAAATATTACAACTTTTAAGGAAAATTCTAAGTTTAAAGGGGAAATAATTCTGGAAATATAGTGTTAAACGTGTGAACCTTACCAAATATGATGTGGGTGAAGATAAGAAACATATATTTGAAGTAAATCTCTCAAGAAATAAAGAAGTTATAGTAATTTATTACAATTTTTAAGGAAAATTCTAAGTTTAAAGGGGAGATAATTCTGGAAATGTGGGTGCTAGAGTTATAAACCTTATCGCATATGATGCGGGTGATGATAAGAAACATATATTTGAAGTTTGAAGTAAATTCCTCAAGAAATAAAGAAGATATAGTGAACAAGTAATTTACTGCACGAAATTTTTAATCAGAAATATGGACGCCGATGCCGGGGTGAGTAAAACAGCTCTTCATATACTTCGTATAGTCGAGCTAAAATGGTTTTTGTCTTAAATGACAAAAACTTGCAATACAATTTATTTCTAGAGAAATTCTTAAACCTTTAGTGCCTGTAAGCATTTGCTAAAGTAATTGAACCATTTTTACAGCCATGGGATAAAATTGTACGTGAACTATTTGATACCACAAGAATTGTTAATGAGAAAATGCATTGACTTATGCTGTAGCCAAGGCCATTTTACATCAAAGTTTACAAAAACGGAGAGATCGATTGTCTTTGAATCCTTATTCAATTACAAACAAACATTCGAACTTCTCTGAAACTTGCTAGTTTGAACCTGAAAGCTTCATCATATTTCTTGAAAGTGTTTCCTTCTGATTCGGTGAAACCAAACAATATATGTACGCTTGGTATCAAGTCTAAAGAATTACAACTTGAAGCAAAAGTGCTTACTTCAACAATGTTATTGGTTAATAAAATCTTAGAAAATCATGCCAGTTGAAAAATGATAAAAAGAATTGGAATTTTGTTTATTAAATGAATCAGTAATGAACTGTCGACACCAAAGAAAGAAAAATATAAACAGTTTCCCTTTATCTAACGCCATGCATATCTGTTGGTGATTTTAAAGTTGTGCACAAACGTATCCCTTTGCATGTAGTGTGTAGTTATTCTATAAGGCTTTTTAAATGTTTTCTGCCGTATAATTTATAAAGTCTTTGAACATATACACGTTTTCACTAATACATTTTAACTCTAACGGAAAGACCAACAAACTAATGTTCTGTTTTCAATTAATGTGTCGTTGAACTAATTCAAGTTTCTAATAAATGCATTTACGAAATCATCTGTGACGACTGAATATCATATTTAAGTAGTCACTTAGGAGCAGTTAATATATACATATACTACAAGTACATGTAGGAATTCACTAGGCTTTATTATTTCCCATTTAGCCAAACAATTCTACGAAGACATTATTCCAAAGCTGCAGACACACGAAGACATTATTCCAAAGCTGCAGACACCATTTCTATCTAAATTGCACAACTCTAGCAAGCTTCAATTATTATTAGAAGACCATGTCTACTATTACACTGAACTAAGTTTATAGAATCATAGTGGTGACATCAGTTTCGTATAAAATGGAACCATATAAAAAAAGTTTCAAAAATATTTGTTATTGCATACATTTTTGGACAGATATGTTGATGGAGTATAGAAAGTTCTTCTTTAAATGAAATATTAGAATGTTCTTTTATTTTCTGGTATGTGTTTGCCACGTTCTCCTCCATGCCAGTCTGTCTTAATTTAAAATTAATGTGGTTCTTCTTCACCTGCCTCAGCTGCTAAACGGTTTGTGAATGATAACCATTGCAGCATTTTTAACCGATTTCTATGTCAAATTAGCTGCCATTCTAGAAATATAAACTGAATTGTCTTGTTTCTGAAATATGTTTAATATTATAAAGACTTTTAAAAGGGTTTTTTTCCAGTAGATGATACAAATTTAATGTTTCTATCATAGTTCTATCATGTATTTTGTTGTTTTCTCATAGTTCTTTAATCTTAATTATATGCTATACTTAACATTATTTTCTTGTCAGAATTGGCAAGTATTAAAAGTCTTTATTTACTTAGCCCTGTAGTTCTGGAATACTGCTGATGATGGTTTTACTTTCCAATCGTTTTACTTAGAATATATGGTTGAATATATACCTTCCCATTTCCTAGCTGTGACAAAACGACACTTGGAATCTATGAAACCAATATACTTTGGCTTATTTTTTATGCCCACGCCATGATAATGACGAGCGAGTGTTTACCCTGTCCGCATGCGTGTGTGTGTGTGTGTGTGTCCGGCTCATAACTTTGTTGTGCATGGTTGGATTTCGAAATAATTTGGCATAAGTGATTATCATATGAAGTCGACGTGTCGCGTGCAAGAAACATGTCGCTCGCTCAAAGGTCAAGGTCACAGTGGACACTTGAAGTTTTGGCTTATTATATGGATGTAGGGAAAAAGTTGTTCGCGTCCTGCTCATAACTTCCTTGTGCATGGTGGGATTTTAAAAAAAGGTGTTTATTATCATATGATGATGACACATCCCTGCCACGACAATTCCTTGTTTCTTGTCCATAATCTCAACGCTTTCAGCATGCTCATCATGTCATTTTAGTAAGGTAGCAGATGTTGAATATGGAATTATCACACAATGCAGGTGAGCAATAAAGAACATACTTGAATGTAATAGACATCTGTAGTGGGCTGCATGTATGTGTGCTTTGATATCATTATTATAAGGGCGCAACAGAAATAGCAGTAGATTGGTACGTATGTTTTATCCCTTAACATTTTATTGCCTGTATGCAATCTCTTAAATGATATTAGAGAGACTGAAAAGCGACTGCTGAACTTGTCTTTGAAAATGCAGCACTTACCTGTTCATTAAGAAAAAAGTATTTTGATAACATTTTTTTTCAAATTAAGCATGCTATTAAGTTTGTTATGCAGATACTGTTTTTTCTGTCTACAATGAATTTAGCTTGACTTGCTTTAGATACATGCATGTTATGTAGCTAGATACAGTGGGGTGGCTAGTGTTTAAAATTAGCAGTTATCATTTCCATAAAATTTTAACTTTAAGGCCTTGCTTATGCTGTCTTCTATAAGGGCTTATATGTAACAATAGTTAGAAAGGTAAATACCTGATATCTTTGCCGTCTCACATATTTTATGCCATATTTACATGCCCACAATGTTGATTTACATAGTTTGTGTCCAGCGTCATTTAGCGGGGATGCATCTGTGTCCTTTGGACACATTTCTAGTTTAAACATAATTTTGCATAACTTATTGATTACTTTCTTGTTTCGACTGTTTTCTCGCCCACATTAACCTCAAACAATCAATAAAACAAATAGTAATAGTCTTGTGTACCAACCAGAGCACAATGTGCTTGCTGTGATTTTTGCGGGAACCCCGTACCCGGGTCCCGTTGTTGTTCGTCGTGCATTCTCACTTCGAACAATGCCTCTTCCAAAAGTTAAACGTTGCAGGTATGGCCTTGCATTAATGTTCACAAGATTATTTAGAAAATAACTTCACGCAAAAATCTGGTTTCTATGGCAGTAACTAAAATATTTTTTTTCTTCAACAACACTGCCCCAAACTCTTAATTTTAATCGATGCACTAACCTTTATTAATTTTTTTATAATTCAGTAATAATTATAATAATTTATAAATATCCTCTTGGTCCATTACTGGCGTCGGCCGTGGGTTTACATTTTTATATTATCCCCTTTGTCCATTACTGGCCTCGGCAGAGGGTTTCTATTTCTTAGCAGAAGAAAATAAGAATGATGATTGAATATCTTTTGCAATGATTACTTACCCTTTGGGTCACGCGGTAGTCATGCGTTTCACATATACTCATATAAGACATTTCTTTAAAAATTGTTCCGTTGGAAAAAAATATAAAGGTTCTGATATTTGGAATGCAGCATTAAGTGGTAAAAGCCTAATGTTCCCAATCCTTTGAGATGTCAAGAACATATGCTTTATTCGAGAAATTATGGTGGCTGATTTGTGCCAAGTCGTATGAGCGTGTTTTTTTTTTCGCGTGGCGGGACAAAAATTGCAATTTTGGCGTGTTTTCGCCTGGCGACAGATAGAATGTGGCGCATTTTCGCGTGGGGGCGCGAAAGGTCGCCACGCGAAAACGCGATAAAGTTATGATTTGTCGTATTCACAAATCAACCACCATAAGAAAAAGATGTCGAGGGTTAGAACGCCGGACTACCAATGCCACTTGTTCGAATCCACCTGTAGTGAGAGTCCTCAGTGGCTTTCTGCATTCCATAGTTACGGCTCAAGCACTTGTTTCAACCCTCCCCTCCCCTCCCCCCCCCCCCCCCAAAAAAAAAAAAAACAAACAAAAAACAAAACAAAAACAAAAAAAACACACACCTTAAAAAAATAGAAAAATATAATATAAATTTACCAGGCTCACTATAAGTTAAAATAACTTCTTTCCAAATCGAAGTAAAAATGAATAGATTTATATTCAAAGACCGATAACTGTTTGAACACGTAAATATTATGTAATCTAATATTAGATCCGCCCTATTTTAATACGGCAACCAAAAAACAAAATAAGATTGATAGATAGCAAATGGGGCATTTATTTATTTCGTGCTTTTGTGTACCTATGAAGTCCCCCATAAAACTCCCATTTAAACGTCTTTTATGGAGATACAGATGGGAGAGTTATCTTATCTGAAGTGCAGAGGCAAGATTTTACTCATTTTTATTGTTTATGAGGATGTTAAATGGTTTCTTATCTCCCTATCTAAACTCTAGAAAATTTATTCCAATGAGCACTTCGATTTATATAACAAGATCGTAAATAGTACCTGAACGATGGTGTTTAAAAAACAAAACAGTTTTCATGAAACTTCCTTTACTTATTTATTTCTTTTTTATTTTAAAATGAAAATCCGTTTATATGGGTCCTATCCTTTTGATTTTTATGGAAATAAAATTTCTTTTACTTATTTATTTCTTTATAATGTCAACGAATCACTTCGTAGGGATCTCGTCTTAGAAGATGTGATAATAAGTTTTCCATATTTCGTCAAATGAGGCACTTCGTGAATATTTCGTGTTTTCTCAATGAGAACATCTCTGTCTTATTTGCTTAACATTTTTTGCTGTACTATATATTTTTGTTCGTAATAACTTCAACTTGCTTGAACATTTAGATAAATACGAGAACACAGATAACTGGAGTAAATTTGGCATAATACAAAGTGAAGTCAAGCCCTTGTGTATAAAACAGATTTATTCTTCATGTTTGATGTTTACTTGCACTTGCGTTATTCTTTACAAATAGAGTAAGTCAAAATTTCTAATATTTGGTTACTGTGGCAAATAAGTGCCGTGCTTTAATGATGATTCATTGATAAATGTCATATTACGATTTCCACTTGCAGACGTACAGAGAAAATACACCGTTGCATTACGGCTTGTGCTTTTTCGATGGAGTTTATTAATGCACATACAATTTCATCATTATTAAGTACACCACGATCTTTAGAAGTGTGGTGAAAAAAATCAAGCGATTAAAAAATCGACATAAGAATTGTGTCTGAAAGACTGTTAAATATTTTGTAACTTAATTGGAACTCATTAAACTTACATTCTTTTATGCTTTCCTGATTTTCGTTCATTGTTGATCATTAGAGCCTAGAACCAACTGTATTCTCAGTCATCGTAACGACGTGCAGTTTTTCAGAATTTTCAAATATTGTATAAATTCCCACATGACCGATGTCCCAAACAGTACTGCTTCCATGTGTAATATGTTACTGAGCTAAAATTATAAATTTGTAGGTGCTGGTATTTCGATAGAAAGGCATTAACTCTGAAAGAAACAAATCTTTAAATGCTCGCTTGTTTATGAAGGTCTCACTCACTTGTTTATAAAGGTCTTGCTCGCTTTTTATGAAGGTCTTTTAGACCTTTGTGAAATTTATTAGTTTTTTGATGAAAGACAAGAATTGGCAATGACGATTTACAGCAGGGTCTATGTAGGTGTAAATTATAGAGGTTTGCAGAGATAGGATACAGTTTATTATCCACTGATGACTTAAATCTATTAAAACCGGTTTCAGCACAAAAATTTAAAGGAGTTCGTGATGTCTTATTGTTAGGAAAGAAATAAAGGTGATTAAAGTGTTCCAAATATATATATTAAAATTCTTCAAGAATATAACTAAATTAATTTACGAAATTATATCAAAAAGTCTAAAATATAGCATTTTGGTTAACTTGTATGGCAGTATGATCTTCTTTTTGATGATAAATACATAACTAAACTTTATAGCATCACACTGTTTACTTATTGAATTTTATTAAAGAGGATTGGTTGATGTTGAAGCAAAATGTCGTAAAATAACTGTAAATCCTCTGTTTACTTATATTACTTTTTCAATTACTCTGACTGGCTAGAAACACAAAATAACATTTAAAAAAGACACTTGAAGGATACATGAATGACGGTCAATTAGCATAAACTAAATAGCGTTTTGTTTCTGTCAGCCATTACCGACATTTGCCTTGTAAATCACTTGAACCACTGTCAGATCAACCAAACCGATGAACACCAGATTGTTTTTGTAAGTTTCTTCAAAGACAAGATTAAATGACATATCTTAGAATAAAAACGATGCAAGCAATTTGTCCTTAATAACAGAAAGCACATATTGTAGAACTAAACATGTTACTCAACTGGTTCCCATCTCCAACTAGATTTCAGAAAATGTTTTGTATTTTATTATTCGAGGAATAAAAACACATTTCGGCACAAAATGAATCAGCTCTACCAAACATGTTAGAATTGCCTCAATCCGTTAAGCTTTTCAACCGGGAATTAGCACTATTTAGTTTTTGGGTTATGCCCCATAGGGCATCACCAAGTATCGTGGCAAGTTTTCAAAATACGACAGAGCGTCTATTGAAAATGAATATGAAGCAGAGCGTCTGAAGCCGGAGATTTCCTGACATCCTTATTCTGCGGCCCTGCGATCCTCTTTGCGGCTTCGTTTGCGGCCCTAGTTTTAACAACGTGCAATCATTTGATTTCTGTTAAGTTTTATTGGTGAGAGTTAAGAAATAAAGGAAACTGCATTCAGTGTATTGAATCTGTTTGTTTCATTGTGATTGGCAAACATTTGTTTGCGTTTTAAGGTAAAAGGATGTGTTTAGATTTAACTGAGAAATTGATTGTAATTTACATATAATTTTGCATAATATTCAATAACGAGGGCAATAAAATTGAAATTTATTTACTGCACGTAAAGAAACATACTTACAATTCAGACTTTATCGTTTTTGCCGTTGAAACATGTTTCACACTTCTAAAATCATCTGATAAAAACATTAGAGTTGATATTTAAAAAATGAAGCCTCATTGAAATAGCGTTTAGAACGTCAACAATTTGAACAATTCCCAAGAATTCAGAAAATGCCTAGAAGGCGATGTGAGCGTTGCTAAATTAACTGTGTATTGCTTTATCTATTTGAGTTTATTGATCGTCGGTACCTGTTGACCATTTGACCGACGAGCCATGGAGAGGTTAGTTTTTTTTAGGTTGTTGGGGATAGTGCAAGACAACAAGAGGGCCATGATGGCCCTGGATCGCTCACCTGAGTACTTTGGCTGTGGGTTTGCTGCTAAGCAGTATTTCATTTTTTAATTGAAAATATGTAAGTGCCTAAAACCAAATATGTAAAATACCAGTCAATAAATAAAGGCTCTATGACAGAAAGTAGAAATATCTATTATAAGTTATGGTGACCTTGACCTTGACCCAGTGACCTCAAACCCTACCCATGGGTAGACGTCCATGCAAGGAACCTATATACGAAATATCAGAGATATTGGTCTATAAATGGAGGCTCTATGAGGTACAGTAGATAAATCTATTTTTAGCCTCCATGACCTTAAACCTAATCTAATAATTTTAAAAAGCTTGATAAAGCTTGCTTCATGCGAAATTTTAAAATTCTAGGCCTTGTGGTTTCAGACAAGAAGATTTTTAAAGATTTTCTTCTATACTGCTATTTAAAACTTATGACCCCTCGGGCAGGGCCAATAGTGACCCCAGTGACATTTTTCAAACAATCTAGGTAGAGGTCCACTAGACAGTGCTGCATACCAAATATCTTAGCTGTAGGCATTGAGGTTTCCAGTAAGAAGATTTTTAAAGATTGCCTTTTTTACATATTAAGAGCCCCCGGGGCGGGGCCAATTTTGACCCCGGGGCCATCATATAAACAATACTGGTAAAGGTTCTCAACACAATACTCCACACCAAATATCTAAGGTCTAGTCCCATTAGTTTCGGAGAAAAATAATTTTTCATGTTTTTCCTATATAACTATATGTAAACAAAGAGAACCCTGGGGCGTGGCCAATTTTGACCCAGGGGACATAATTTGAACAAACTTGATAGACATCCACTAGACAATGGTGCATACCAAATATCTAAGCTGTAGGCATTGAGGTTTCCAGTAAGAAGATTTTTAAATATTGCCTTTTTTACATATTAAGGGCCCCCGGGGCAGGGCCAATTTTGACCCCGGGGCCAACATATAAACAATACTGGTAAAGGTTCTCAACACAATACTCCACACCAAATATCTAAGGTCTAGTCCTATTATTTTCGGAGAAAAATGATTTTTCATGTTTTTCATATATAACTATATGTAAATCAATAGAACCCTGGGGCGTGGCCAATTTGGTCCAGGGGACATAATTTGAACAAACTTGATAAAGGTCCACTAGACAATGCTGCACACCAAATATCTAAACTCTACGCCTTGCGGTTTCTAACAATAAGATTTTTTTAAGTTTTTCCTATACAACTCTATATGAAACATTTGACCCCTGGGGGGGCCATTTTTGACCCAGGAGCCATGATTTGAACAAACTTGGTAGAGGTTCACTGAACAATGCTGCACACCAAATATCTAAACTCTAGACCTTGCAGTTTATGACAAGAAGATTTTTTTAAAATTTTTCCTATATAACTCTATGTAAAACATGTGACCCCCGGGGCTGGGCCATTTTTGACCCAGGACCCATGTTTTGAACAAACTTCGTAGAGGTCCACTGGACAATGCTGCACACCAAATATCTAAACTCTACGTCTTGTGGTTTCAGACAAGAAGATTTTTAAAGTTTTTCCTATATAATTCTATGTAAAACTAGTGACCCCTGGGGCAGGGCCATTTTTGACCCAGGGGTCATGATTTGAACAAACTTGGTAAAGGTCCACCTGATGATGCTTCATACCAAATATCTAAGCTCCAGGCCTTGTAGTTCTGGAGAAGAAGATTTTAAAATTCCAACTTTGAAAATCTATTTTTAGCTCCTGTGGCCTAGAAATGCAATGGACCTGAACCATTTGAACAATTTTGGTAAAGCTTCATGCAAGTAACATTCCTGCCAAGTTTCAGCAAGACTGGCCCAGCAGTTCAGGAGAAGAAGTTGTTTGAAGAAAAAGTTGACGACGCACGGACGGACGGACGACCGACGGACATCAGGCGATCACAAAAGCTCACCTTGAGCACTTTGTGCTCAGGTGAGCTAAAAAAGCATTCCATTTCAATGACTCCTCTGGTTTTTTTCCATGCTTAGTGTATCGCACTGATATATGAGACCTCAGTTTAACGTCTTATCCGAAAGGGAATAAGTAATGTTAGTAAAGGATTACCAGTTCAGCGCGTTACCACTGGACCACTGCTCCTGCCGGCTTAAAAAGACAATGTATTGGAATGTGACAACAAAACATGAAAAAAAAAACAGTTGTTTCATTTCAAATGTGTAAGTGAATATAATGCACAGTGGAAATGTTAGTCTTGTAAAATATAAAATTGTTACGCTGTTCTCTTTTAAATATTTTCCCTTTTTAGCTCTATTTACGATACTCTTATTATTTCTAAAATAAATGATCGTAGTTGAGCTCTCAAAGATTATTTTTTATAGTGCATTCATTATATCATGTGCTTGTAAAGACATATAATACTAGATATTGTGATAAATTACTTGCTTTGTTTAACACACGGGCAATGTTTACTAACATGGACAAAAAATTAAAGCAAGAAGACAACTATCAATATCGCAAGAAATATTGCATCAAGGTGTGATCAAATGAAAAATTCAATTAATTGGCGTAACCAATTGGACGCTTTTTAAGCAGCCAACTTGTTTAAAGTTTTTTGTCTTGATTTTGATATCTGTGACATGGCTGATGCAGTAACGATAATAAAACGAGAAGGATCGGATCTGTTTTTCTCCAGTCCTTTAATGACTTTAATCAAATGGAAGCTTGATTCATCGTTGATTCGAAATTTGATTTTTTTTGTAAAGTAACAAAGACTGCTGTACTAACGTTTCTACTTCACGTTGTGCATTTAATATCTCTTTTGAGTATCAAGGACGGGCATAACCGCTTTGTTATTTTTCTTCTTGAAAGGTCTGAAAGTTCACAGGGTTTCTAACACGAAATGAAAAGTCAAACTCGTCTGCCCTGTTTTGAACACGCTGCCATGTCCAATTTGCCATGTTTTGCAGTTCAACATAGCTACAGTTTTAAAATATCACAAGCTGATATTTGTGAGGTCATTAAGTGTCGTAAATATGCACTTCTTAATGATAATGTAAAATGGTCTGTCTAAAAGCTCAAACAGGGCTGTCTGGTTTAAAGAAATTCCATCAGAATGATATCGCAAATGTTTTCCGTTAATATTATTCATGTGTTAAATCACTATTGTTAACAGAAAATGGGTAAAAATGTTTTATTTTGTGGATCTCGAGATACTAAACGATATTTAGAAAATGAGGAAAGAATAGGTCTGTGATGTAAAATGTTTACTTTATTTGATATGGTAAAAACACCCTTAAAATTGTAGTTCTAGCAAAGTTAGTATGAGTGGTTAAGGCTCAATATTATGTAATATGTATTTTTTCCACAAATGAAACTAAATGGTTCGTTAATTAGCATAATTTAAATATATTATTAAATATAAGCAGTGTCCTCATAGAAGAAGGCAAACTTTTCACAATGAAGTGACACAATAAAATATAAGAATAAAATGTAGAAACAATATGTATTCAAGGAAAGTCTTTCTGGCGTAATGTGTTACTGACAAGTTCCCTTTTGGGTATATTATTGTTTATAACAAACTGCTTTACATTGAATATTGATTACAAAGTGGAAGGAAAATTAACTGTATGAAAGTGGCGACTCTACGTGCCTAAAAAGACAAGAACAGCAGTTTAAATTTCTACAAGTGGTTTGAGAAATTCTAGAAACTGTATTTACATATTAGGCACTGTATACATTTTTCAAGTACTTTTCAAAGTTTTGAAATACGTATAGTAACTGAATAGTAAGGAATAGAAAGACTTGCAAACACCGTTCAAAGTACAACATTAAAAGAAACAATTTCTTGCTACTTTTCACTAATCACAACATCATTACTTTTTATTGCAGAAGAAAAATAAGAAACTTAATTAACTGTCTTGATAATTTAGTCTTTGAAAATTAATATGCGTTGTAAAAGATTGATTTTGCTATTGTGATAGAACATAAAAGGTTATGTATTTATATAACATCTACTTCTGGATTGTTTGAATATGCACGAAATGATTGTTGCAGTGTAGTAGATATAACTTTTTTATGGTTTCTGCAGAGTAGCAGACATAGCGACTAATGGTTCATTACTGCAGTGTAGCAGACACAGCGGTTATTGGGTAATTACTGCAGTGTTGCAGACACAGCAACTATTGCTTGATTATTGCAGTGTGGCAGACACAGAGATTATTGGTTGATTGCTGCAATGTAGCAGACACAGCGATTATTGGGTAATTACTGCAGTGTAGCAGACACAGCAACTATTGCTTGATTATTGCAGTGTTGCAGACACAGAGATTATTGGTTGATTGCTGCAGTGTAGTAGACACAGCGGTTATTGGGTAATTACTGCAGTGTAACAGACACAGCGATTATTGGGTAATTACTGCAGAGTAGCAGACACAGATATAATTGGTTGATTATTGCAGTGTAGTAGACACAAAGATTATTGCTTGATTATTGCAGAGTGGCAGACACAGAGATTATTGGTTGATTGCTGCAGTGTAGTAGACACAGCGGTTATTGGGTTATTACTGCAGTGTAGCAGACACAGCGGTTATTGGCTAATTACTGCAGTGTAGCAGACACAGCGGTTATTGGCTAATTACTGCAGTGTAGCAGACACAGCGGTAATTGGCTAATTACTGCAGTGTAATAGACACAGCGGTTATTGGCTAATTACTGCAGTGTAGCAGACACAGCACTTATTGCTTGATTATTGCAGTGTGGCTGACACAGAGATTATTGGTTGATTGTTGCAGTGTAGTAGACACAGCGATTATTGGTTGATTGATGTAGTTTAGCATACACAGCGATTATTGGGTAATTGCTGCTGTGTAGCAGACACAACAACTATTGGTTAATTGCTGCAGTGTAGCAGACACAGCGACTATTGGTTGATTGCTACAGTTTAGCAGACACAGTGATTATTGGGTAATTGCTGCTGTGTAGCAGACACAGCGACTATTGGTTGATTGCTACAGTTTAGCAGACACAATGACTATTGTTTTTGATTGTAGCAGTGTAGCAGACACAACGACTAATTGTTGATTGCTGCAGTGTAGCAGACATAACGATTTGTTGAGCAATCGCTGCAGTTAAGCAGACACAGCTATTACTTGGAGGTTGCTGCTGTGTAATAGACAGAGCCATTAATGGATGATTACTGCAGTGTAACAGACATAGCGTTTATCGGGTGATCACTGCAGTGTAGCAGACACAGCGATTTGTTATCGGTGATTGCTGCAGTAAAGTAGACACAGCGATTATTGGATCTGTTTGTGTAACTTTTCGCTGTTCCTTTCATGTTGCCACATTGCACATAGAATCTTGGAAACAATCTGCCAAATCAATCTTCGTCTTAATCCGAGAAATGCACATGCACAGTTCAAACAAAGATCACATTTTTAACGTGTCCATGCTTTGACCTCATTATCCATGAAAGTTAAAAGAATTTTGATTTAAATTCTATTTATTTACGATTAGACAGAGCTTCAGTATTTAAAGGGAACTAATTCATTACTAAAAACGAGATTAAATGTCTGCGCTGGATAAGTCAACATTATTTTGATGTTTGTTGAAATAAATCGGGTCTTGGCATACATTAAAGAATTTCAACTGTAGCAAGACGTTCCTATCTTGAAATTCCTATGAAACAGCGCTTTTCATCTGAATAGTTATTACTGCAATTAAAATATCCTGTAAAAAATTCCGATCATTACCTGTTGTTGTGTATGTCACAGGAGCCAAGTATCATACCCCATAGTCAATGTAATGCTTCTTTGTACTCTCGAGTTAACTTAGTTTTGCTGGGAGGGATTTTGAAATAGAATTACTCAAGTTTACCATAAGCTGATATTGTTCCATGCTTCAATGCAATTAAGTCTAAGATCTTCGATTCTTTCATACTTTATGTCTGGTCAATTAATTATCAGGCTTGGGTAGGTATTAGATAAGTCAGCTGTAGAGCTTGAATGAAAAAAGAGTGATCAGAAAATCTTTTAGTTTCATTTAGATCAAATAATTTGATACATTAATGAACGTCATGTAAAAAGATTGGTATACACAGGCTTCTGTAATGTTTCTCTTGTTTGACAGCTAAGGGACCAAAAGTTATTAAAGGAAAAAATATTTTCCTCAAAGTAATCAAGCTGATATAATATTTGGTAAATTGTTTCAAAAATACAGTAATTCAAACAAAGATACAGTTTTTAAGACTTAAGCAGTTCTTATAGTCTGTGGTATGGTTATGAGAGGAAACCTGACTTGTAAATGTTGTTCCATCTAAAGGCCAAACAGGAAGGAAACCCTCCTCAATACACTGGTCCAATAACATTATTTTAGAAAAAAAATTCACTGATGAAAGCGAGAAATGAAAGGCATGATAGAAATTTACATAAACCAGTTTCATATTCGTAGTTAAAATTTAAAACCTTGTATTTTGTCTATATTTTTTCATTCCTTTCACCAAACACGCCAAACTTCCTGTCATTTAAGATTAATATTAATGCATTGATTTTGGTTGTTTTCCAAATACAGACAGACACCAATACCTGTCACACTGCAGTGCTTTCTATGTTTTAACATTTTCTACTGAAAATCTTTATGATTGCATATGCATGTCATTAATATTAATTCACCTAAAATCATGAACTACTTACGATCCATTACTAAACCAACTCAACTTTGCAATATATTTGATATGTGAATGAATGATTATTTATTGTCACTCAAGAACATTAACTATTTTCATTCGGGGTTTGCCTTTAATTGCAGTCCTGTACTACAGAGCTATGCATTGTTCCAGACAACATTTTAGTCTCAAAAGCATACTTCGAGGCGTGAAAGCTAAAATGTTCTACCTGATTCTGCATTAAGTAGTACTTAGAACGTCTTCGCGTCACCCGCTCGACTTGCAATAAGCCGGAGAAACTATGGGAAGACCAGGAGACTTCCTTTATTACCACTGTTGATAATGAAATGAGCTATTAGTGTCTGCGTAATGACAATAATTTCTTATTCTATGTAGCCATATAAAATCCTAGTTTAGAAAGAATGATTATTACATCCGAGTACGGTACTTAGATCAATGTTGCATGAAATATATAATTTCATTGAAACAGTTTGTATTTAAGAAATTAAGCAGTTTTGGGGAAAGAGACTTCGAAGCCTCTTTTCCTGGCAACTCAATGAATGGAAACTGGACGTGTTCATATTGATTATTTTTGTTTATGCATAGTTCTTATGCCTGTAGTAAATAACTCTTATTCAAAATACTATGATCTTTATTTATACGCATGTATATCGTATTCAAAATTCCATACATCTTTTCTATCATGAGACTACTTCAATAGGTACAGTGATAGAAGTGTTTTTTTTTCAATAAATACATATGCCTTTTTACAAACCATAAAAAGAGATAGATAGGAAGTGTGATCAATGTAATACTAGCACTATTAATAGATATTCTGATCTATGCGCTTAAATGAAGATTATAATAATCAGTCCTTTAGACTATGAATCTGACTTTGTTTATAGGCTCTGGAGAAAGAAAATCCTACTCACTTTCTCTTGATCATTTTTAAATCAACCTTAGCGAAGTTCTTTATGATAGCATGTCTTGTATACAGTGCCTTGAAGTGATCGAATTATAAAGAGCCGCACCTATTGTATGTCTCATACGCTCTGTTCTGTAGTGGTCGAATTATTATGAACCGTACCTTTTGCATGTCTGTTACACTCGATCGATTTATGATGAAGTCTTACTTGCTGCATGTCTCATACACTTCTTTCTGCACTGAATGAATTTTGATGAAGCCATACCGGTTGCATGTATGATACACCGTGTTTTGAGTCGAAGTCGTACCTGCTCGAATAAAAGTAAGTCGTACTATTGACACTTTGATCTGCAGTGATCGCATTTAAGTAAGTCATACCTATTGCTTGTCTCGGGTACTTAAATCTTCAGTGATCGAATTTTAGTAAAAGTAACCTATTTGTATATCTCGGATTTTTTTTATCTGCAATGATCGAATTAAAGTAAAATATTAACTACTGCGTGTCTTGATCTGCAGTGATCAAATTAAAGTAAGTGGTACCTATTGAATGTCTCGGATACTTTGATCTGCAGTGATCAAATTAAAGTAAGTGACACCTATTGAATGTCTCGGATACTTAATTTGCAGTGATCGAATTAAAGTAAGTGGCACCTATTGAATGTCTCGGATACTTTGATCTGCAGTGATCAAATTAAAGTAAGTGGTACCTATTGAATGTCTCGGATAGTTAATTTGCAGTGATCGAATTAAAGTAAGTCGAAACTGTTTAATTTCTCAAATAATTTGATCAGCAGTGATCGAATTCAAGTAAGTCATACACTTTTACATGCCTTTGATACTTTGATCTGCAAAGATTTTTATTTGTACTTTTCCAGTAATTTTAGACACATTTACTTCTGTGCTGGTATTACAAGAACTATTTCTACATTATGGAATAAAATATTTAGAGAATTTTTCTTTTTTGCGGTTAACAAATGCAACTAGAAATTTGTGTCATGTGTTTATGTGTAGTTTTGACAGACCGTCTTTGAATTCATAATAATTACTTTTTTTCCTACTATGGCGTTTGAAGAAAATTAATATTCGCATAAGTTCTGTTGGTAGTGTTATGTGCATTGTGTATACAGTCTCCACAAATTAATAGATTTTTTTCATTTTAATTTTTGTGTGCGTAGTTTAGTCTTACATTGAATTGTATCATAGAAAGTCTGCAAACAATGCCCAAAATGAAGATCTGAGAAACAATCACAATTGTACGTAGAAAAACCTGCACACTGTTCTTGAAGAGTTCTCTTGTTTCTTGTTTCATGATATTGAACTGGAATTATTTAGTTGATACTTGAATTGCCTGGTTAAAGATGGGTTTTTATTAAGATGAAGAAGTACACTTTCTGTCCTCTGTGTTCAAATGGGTTCACATCAATGTCTTACATCAAGATTACCAGTGCCTTACCTCTTAATATATGAATCTCAAAGGCTGGCCTCGTCTTTCAATGGCCACTTCTATTGCCTCTTATAGACTTAAAGACAGCAGAGGATCATAATTTTCTCTCACAAGTGATATATTATGTGGTAGGAAAATTTAGAATTTCCATACTATTCTTTTTGAAAGGTATAAATTTCCCATCTTTTAAGCTGCAAATATGCAGATTCAAAAGTACAAATATTGATATGACATGCAAGTAAAATGGACACGTTAACACTTTCATATCTGTATGATAGTTGTTTATATATCTGTATGATAGTTGTTTATGTATCTGTATGATAGTTGTTTATATATTCTGTATGATAGGTGTTTATATATCTGTATGATAGTTGTTTATATATCTGTATGATAGTTGTTTATATATCTGTATGATAGTTGTTTATATATCTGTATGATAGTTGTTTATGTATCTGTATCATAGTTGTTTATATATCTGTATGATAGTTGTTTATATATCTGTATGATAGTTGTTTATATATCTGTATGATAGTTGTTTATGTATCTGTATGATAGTTGTTTATGTATCTGTATGATAGTTGTTTATGTTTATGTATCTGTATGATAGTTGTTTATGTATCTGTATGATAGTTGTTTATACATCTGTATGATAGTTGTTTATATATCTGTATGATAGTTGTTTATATATCTGTATGATAGTTGTTTATGTATCTGTATGATAGTTGTTTATGTATCTGTATGATAGTTGTTTATGTATCTGTATGATAGTTGTTTATGTATCTGTATGATAGTTGTTTATATATCTGTATGATAGTTGTTTATTCAGTTTCCTATAAAGCTGAAGAGATTATATTACCATTAATTTCTACGGAAATAGATTTCTCAGTCCAAAATAATGAAACTGACTGGCGGGATTGAAACAGACATAATAAACCTTCAGTCATCACTGCAATATAAAGGTCTTTGTTAGGCTTTCTAAGACAGAAAGCGACATGAGTGTAATTCCGGTATTACGTACAAGGAATATTTTCCTCACATACAGTCAAACAAGAAAATTATTTCTCACGTAAAAGGTGAACATCTTAGGAAAGATCCAGTTTGAAGATAACGAAAAACAGTAGTCAATGTATAAGTCAATTGGAATATTCTTTATCTAAATTAGGTTTGGTCTTCGGAATTTTATTGTTAAACTTCCATTAGAGTACAGTACAATGCATTAAAAATTTAACACTTCCGACGAAGTTGTAAATAGTTTTACTCTAAACAGTTAAAATTACTTTTAAAAAGAGCTTTCTGGCTGTTACGTATTTTAAACTATGTAGGACAGTCAATTACTGGCTTTTCAAATTATATTAGTCTACAAAATGACCATCCCTGCATATTAAAATAATCCATATGCACTGTTGCCCATATCCTTAGAAAATTGTTCAACTTACAATATACTCACGAAGAAAAAGTTCGTAAAGAAAAAAAGCTCCCATTAAATATAATTGAATATGGTAAAACTTCCTTTATGACTGGTCCAGCCATAAATTAAATTTACCACTAACTTGGAAGATATATGCATTTGTAATATCTCATAGAAAGGAAAAAGTTTTCGTTACTACTGATTTACATGATTTCTGAATATTCTTTTTGTTTAAGTTTTATCTTAAACGTCAAGCATCTTGGCCACATCTTGAATACTTATATATTTTTTACTCTTGATATTTAGTTTCTAAAGTATATGATACGTCATTAACTATTTCGCTTTTATTAGATACAGATAACAAATTATTGTCGAAACGTATTGTTTAAAACGTATTACAGTACAAATTATCTATTACTTATTTTTTACAATTATATATTAATTATCTATTACTATTACTTACTGTGGGTGAGAACACTTGTCAGATTAAGTCGGAATTCTTTCGCATTTCGAGATACAGTCATATATCATTTTCTAAAACTATTATATGTATGAGTATATAAATGTTGTTTGCAGATTTTATTTTGTAAGGTATACTCAATGAAAATTATCATGGAGATTTAATCAAATGATTGAATAAATTAACACATGTATAATCTTTGTGTAATTGCCAGTTATTCGCAGAATGGACTAGTAAGAAAAAAGGGTTCCTTTTTTGTATTGACCTGCTAGTTGCTATTTGTTTTTTAATTTGTTCCTAACCTACAGCAATAAATTGTTTTATGTTTAAATTTTGAAAATATCATACCATTCTTTGATGAATCAGTGTTAAACAAAAGTGTAAAACTAAATATGTTTCTATAGCTGACGCCTTTTTTTTATTTTATTAGTTAAACTCCGTAAAATTAGAAAGTGCTTCATGTTAAAATAAAACATGTTTGTGAAAATGACAAGTGACATGATAGAAGAGACTGAATTGATATTAAACAGTTTTGTTACAAAATTTGTTTCAAGTTTTCTATTTAGCTTCCCATTAATGACACAAGTCTGTAATAAGAGGGCAATATTCCTTGCATATTGAATGCAATTTATGCGAAGCCACATGTTAAATGATTTCAACAAGCACGCCATTATTGTTCTTCACACAAGAGAAAGCAATAATTGAACTTTCCTTAGAACAGAATGCTCTTGAATGAATATTACGAAAACCTGATGTATGGGACAACAGTGTCATTTGCACACAATTTTCGGATGTTCAGTCCTATCTTGGTTTCTTTGAGAATTGAATAACTTTGTCCCTATAGTTTTATTATCTTGTAACATCAAACGACAAATACGTTGAATGATTGAAGAGGAAGATCGCATATTCTCTGTTACTTGGGCTTGAACAGATATGCCTAATTTATCATTTAAATGTTTCTTTTTTGTATCTGCTGTGCACTAAATTCAATTAGCAGCTACAGTATTAATGACGTTTTTGGCAATTTCATAGAAATTTCATCTACTTAAGGAGATGATTTAAGAGATTAATGTAGGCTTCTCCGTGGAATATTAGCAGTATTCACAACAGAAATATTTGAATTTCAATGTTTATTCCCGAACTGAAATACCAAATACTTTTTTGTCGTTATATGAAATAATATCACGGGCTGAAAATATGGAAAATTAACCAATGATGAGGATATATTCTTGTAATCATGACTAGTCAATAATAGTGTTTCGAAAAAATAAATGCGAGCAATTTATTCAATTTACTTCTTATATGATATTAACTGTACAGTAATTTTACAATGTCTAGTAGTACAGTTGCTTAAAACATTCAGCAGACTTTTCAAACACTTTTAATTATTAAGTACGCAAGTATTATATTACGTGTAGATTTTCTACCAACATATTTATGTACGAAAATATTAGCTTACTACAAAGATTTACGTACGCGAGGTTAATATTACGCGCAGAATTTTACTTTTATATAAGTACACAGGTATAAAACCAAGTTTATAATTTTCTACACACATTTAAGTACACAAAATTAAACCAAGTGCATATCTTCTACCAAGATGGCATTAAAGTGCATATACTTTACCACTCAAAGTAATTAAATACTCAATAGAGTTTAGAACCTAATAATGCGCCTAAAAACAATATTGTTCATTATAATTAATGGCATCTAATTTCTTACAAATAATATATGATGTTTCTTACAATAATTCAGGCAGCTCCGTTTAGTCTGATAAGAAGTGATACTGACAAAAAAAGGAAACAAACATTTTAATGATTGGTCCAGTGTTAACTTGTTAAGCAGAGAATGTTGTCAGATCGTAAAAGATTTATCACTTTTGACGTATTGTTAGATCAATAGTCACGTAATCTTTATGGTATGGATATTTTCATGGACAATTTTGTTTTTCAAAGACAGTGAGAAACAAAATGGAAGGTTATAAGTAGTGCGTGAAACAAGGTTGAGATTCATCATGTTAACTTCCTCTCTGCACTTTATACGTCTTGAAGTGGAAATAACGGTTGTTATAGTTACAACTTAAATCAATTTATTATGACTGTTTTTTAATATATTTTGGAAACTAGCTGAGACTAGCTCATGTGCAGCTGTATTGACCAACAAACCTAACTATAGGAATTTTTTTAAGGCTTTCAAGTGTCTGTGTTTTAGATCGTAAGTTTGAGCTAACAGCTAAGATTGTCACTTGCTGCTCATGATTTTCAGAATGATAGCCGAGGGAAAGCAATATTGCATGTCTGTTCTGCTAATGTCTTCGTAATCTATATTTATAGATTATTTGCTTTGTACAGAAATATGTGAATGCTTATTGCATCAGCTTGAAAATAGAAAATTTACAAAACAATAAAGTAAAATTTATGGTTTCAATACATTATTTATAGGAGTAAAATTCTTAGTTTTCCAAAAGCTGTCGGAAAACAGTTGAAGTTCTCATGCAAACATTGATTAACCGTCACTGATACCGGTAGAGAACGGCAGTTTTCTCTGTTCTTCGATTTATGTTTCGAAAATTCCTTGCAGGTATATCCAGCCACGTAGTACCTTATGAATCAAATGCTGTAACTGCATGAGTCGGCAGTCATCTATATCTGGGCGTGCTTCTTGATCTCTATATGAGATAAACTAGAGTCTCTTCTTCAGACTATGTTATAAAAAATATCCAGCAGTTTTCTATAATTATACAATTATACTGCATACAGACATGACATGTTTTGGAAAGTGAAAATACTGACAGACGTTCTCCTGCAATCTTCGTTTGTCAAAATCACTCATAAAAATTAAAAACTGCTACTATTTGTATTTAAAAGTTTACAGACATAAAAAACAAATGGAAAAATCTGATTTTAAGTCAATATCATTGCCTGGGAAAATTTTTATGCTACAATAAAAATCCAAGAAACTCCTTTGTAATAATCTTATATCGATTGACTATTGCTCTATGGGAAAATCATTCATTAGCGAAAGAACCTGATTCCACAAAGAGCCAACAGAAAGTGGAGAAGAAATGCATTATAGGGTTTTAGTGAAGACATAAATCCTATAAGAGTTCTTTGACGAAGAATAATTAAGGTTTACAAGTCTACTTAATACGTTGAGACATTGCTAAACCAAAGGATTAGCGTTGAATATAATTTTAGAATTTGAAGAAGTTGTATTCATAGTTATGTACGGATAGTTTCATGTCTGACTGTGAAAGTTCTAACAGATAACTAGAAAGAGAGATTGCTGAACTAAGATATTGACTTTAAATATCACTTAAAGAAATTGATTTTTAAACATCGGGAATTTTTTCCTAGTCTAACTGTCAATGTTCCAGAAAATTACAAGTAAGTATTTTCCACAGGATTAAATAAAATAGCCTATCTCAGAAATATCTGTATAGTTTTCAAATGTACTTAACAATCCAAAAACCAATATGCCAAATTTATTCTTGAAGTTTTTGACTAAAACTTATTACTTTAGACTAAGTCTTGGCTTTTGGCTCCTGCTTCCACCTCAGGACCAAACATGAGACTAGCATTTCTATATGCACATTGAACAAGTTTCTGTTGAAGTAATGAAAACATGTCGAAACAAAACTTCTAACAAAAGTGCTATAACCAAGAGGACAAATGCTGTTCCTAAAAACTGAATCAATAACACATCCTACAAGATGGAAAAGCGATTCAACTAAGTTCTTCAAAGCTGGATTTTATCGTCATTTTCAAATATTTTTTCACCGAACTTGACTGAAAGGAAGCCCGCAGTTTAGTTCCCGAAAGCCGTTTTAATAACTTTTTTAAACACGTGATTTTGAATTTGTTTATTGCATTTATAACTTATCCTACACATTAACTGTTTCAACTCACTGTTCTTTTCACTACAATGCTAACTAAGTCATACTCAAACTTTAAATGAACAAGATAAACTAAATACTTGTTAAGTGTCACTTAGGGCTAACTGTATTATTTTTTATATATGTTCGTTTATATTATATAAATTATAAAACTCATACACAGATACTAAATTTCCAAGGCTCCAGACATCATTTTTACCCCAAGTGCCCCACTTCAAGAAGATGGCGGGTTTTCTGAGAACCCGAGATACTTTCGTATTACCGTTATTATGGCCCCCTTGTATATTGCTCGGTCAGTCGGTCCGTCCGTAGATCAGACCTTATCCGATCAATAACTAGAGACATTTCTGCCAACATGTCCCCAAATTTGGTGGGTGGTCATGACCGGTAGATGACCCTATTACTTTTTAAGTCAGTATTTCAAAGGTCAAGGACAGTAGGACCTTTACCACAAGAAAAACTTGTTCGATCAATAACTAAAAAACGCTTTGACATACAGTCACCAGATTTGTTGGAGAGGTTGGTTATGAACGATAGATGACCCCTATCGATTTTGAGGTAAGTAGGTCAAAAGTCAAGGTCACACTGACCACAAAAGCTGGTCTACAGTCTTCAGATTTGGTATTGCTGTTGATCATGACCTGTAGATGACCCATACTGATTTTGAGGTCAGTAGGCCAAAGGTCAAGGTCAAACTTAGAAGTCCATGTAACATGATCAATTGGTTGCCAGTAGGATGGGGGCCATACATGTTTCACATACATCTTTTGTTGATACTGAAATCAGGAATTGATGTGATGACATTTTTCGCTTATTTTAGGAAGCTGTAAACACATGCACGCACGCACGCGCGCGCGCGCGCACACACACACACACACACACACACACGCACACACATACATACATACATAAATACATTCTAGTCATGCTAATAAAGTAATTTTTCAGAAACGCTCAAGGTATATCTTTTTTCAGTAAACTTCTATACGTCTAGAATCACATTTGAATCAAGTTATTATTTTGGAGAATATGATTGTCTTAATTCGAATCCTATGATGTATGCTGTTGTAACTTTCTCGGGATTCTTTGACATATCGGTCTCTGTTTCTATAACACGTGTCAAAATCTAAGGACAACGAAATTTTCTTCGGATCTTATTGAGATGAATAGCAACTGATTGTTTTACTGTAACCCATAATGTCTTGTAACTGATTGAATGCGTCATTCTATTATTGCAGACAGGCCGCAGAACATTTTGCCTGGCATTTTATGATAACTGATGCTCCTCAAAGATTGTAGCAGAGTGATATTAAAAAAACCTATCAACAAATGTGCATTTTTGTTTTGGTAGTAAGACTACTTAGGTATTAGATCAAATGTCATTTAACCATGTGGCATCTTATAAATATGTAGGTTCAATAAAATGTGCTCCATTAAATGGACTTGAAAATACCTTGTAATTATAATAGTTTAAGACTGTGGTAATAAGCCTATACTTAATGGAAAAATAATTCGCACAATCCGCCATCAAGGAAAACAGATATTGCGAAAGAAGAAGAAAACAATTGTTTGCTTTACAAAGATTAACCTTGGTAAAAGGTTTTCTGTTTGAGGCAAATGTAAATGTCATGAAAAACATTAAGCTAATATAAGGCAAACCTTTATTAGGTCGCTGACTTGACATTAGTTAACCTTTTCTTTGACTGAAAACCTTCTATCGACCAGTGACCATTTATGTGAGAAACCTGCCTGTTTCTTTACGAAGGATGGGACCGACATGACCCTAACCTAAAAGGGCATTTAACTCAACTTAATCTAAACTAAAACCTTAGCTGAACTGTATGTCGGTTTGCAAAACTAACTTTAAACTTACACGCATTGACAATCATAATAAAATTAATTAAATATCTGCAAATTATATCTTCTGAAGTGTTAAACTTGTCTTGTTATTAGTTTCCATTTTTTTATGTTTATTTAGTATGCATACCAGAATATTGAAAAACCTTTTACCATCAGACGGTAGACCCCCTTCTTCCTCTACTTTAATTTCAGTTCAAGTAAGTAAACCAAAAGTACAACATCGAAACAGTATGTTTATGTTCATATAGTATGGTGAACAAAGATTTACTCTGAAATCTCATAAACTCGAGATATTATGTTATCGCGCACGATTCAGCAACGACTCTCTTTTCCAACAGATGCAGTCATTACTGTAACAGTAGACATTGTTATTCACCTAACACGAAATAACAGCATGTGCCTGAAAACTATATTGATATTTGACGTGAAGATGTAGTACATGCACTAGAAAATATTTTTTAACCGGAATATAGAAGCAGTGTGTATAGACAAGACGAATAATGGTTATAAATTGCCGTATTTGTATCAAATTTAAAACAAACGGGTGGATTTGTTGTCTCTGAAAACGCATTTATTGTCTTGTAAACTGCCACATGTCGCTCATCTGTTTAAAAGTTTTTTCTGAAACGTACAAAAATATCTTATATAACCTGTAGATTTGTAAACAATCAAACCACAACAGTTACTAGAGTTGTCACAGCTTGCAATGCGTTTACATACATCTACAGTATATTAAAGTGAGAACCAAAAGAAAATAAGATGATTTCCATATAGTATTTCATGTTATAATTGCAACCCTTTGAGCAACCTCCATCTAGTCATGCAATATTCCAGTATTTCTTCGTTAAAAGACCAGGTTATAACTGATATAACGTGTGTCGGCTATGGTAGACGAGAAATTCCAGAAAAAAAGATTGTGCGTCTTTTATCTAGCATAATATGTGTAGTATAAAATATTTTGTGCGTGTATGTAGAACACGACTTTGGCCGTGACACTTGTGTAATCGATTCAACAAGTTCATACCCTACCCCCAGTGCTAAGACTGAAATAAGGTGCATGGGTGGAAGGGAAATAAGTGTTTGGGAAGAATGTTACTAAAATTATATAATACTGATGACAACAGGTAACTCTAAGTTGACTTGATAAATGAAGAAGACAAACCATTTTAGTACAGTAAGTCTTCTGCAAGAACGGCCAAAAAAAAACTATACCCGTACAAAACCGGGCAGGGAAAAAACCCAACAATATTTCTGACTTCTTGTCATAGGGAAAATACAAAACATCTGATGAGAAGTTTAAATCGTAGGCTATTTCGCACAATAAGAATATGTAAGTCTAGTTAATTATTTAAAATATTGTTTAAATCATTTCCTGAATTAAACTGCCTCACCAAAAGTGTAACCTATTTACAGTAAAAAGATGTAAAAGAAAATCTCAACAATTATTGTCTGACAAAGTCCATGGCTCATCAGCCTTACATTAAGCGTTGAAGTCTGCAAATTATGTGCTTGGGGTCATTACTTGCCCGACGCTGAGGTGAGGTGTTTCATAGAATCATGAAATCATAGAAATATACAGGAAATAACCTACAATCTTTGATATTTTGTATGCTGCATAGTATTCTATAAGGATTGTCTAGATCATATTCCTAGGGTCATTATTGGCACCGCAAGGGTGAATACTCTTTTTATATTCGGTTATATATAAAAGGATAGAGAAAAAGAAGTGACATTTGTAATAATGAAAAACATAATCATCTTTTAATGTATTGATTTAATGATTGACTATTTTCAACAATATGTCAGAACGTCCAATGCAAACATAAAAACAAAGATGTTATGTTTCATATAATGAGTTTTTAATGGACAGAAAACCGAATGTTTGTTTACAGTCACAAACACTAGGCCGTTAAATCACCATAATAGTAGTATTCATTATATTTGTTAGAAGTTTTAAATTGTTGTTTTGTTTTTGTGTGTGTGTGTGTGTGTTTTTTTTTTTTTGTTTTTTTTTGTTAATTCAGTTAAAATAAACTTGCGTAAACGAATCTTTCAGCTTATTCAAGAAAGGAGACATTTTATAGAATACTACAAAAGAGCTATTATTAGGCATACAAAATATAATAATTATAGAAAAAAGGGAGGTCTCCTTCAAACTCTTACCTACAGCGTGCACAACATTTTACTCTACTTATTTTTGATGATTTCAAATTGTTTTAAAAATTGAATTAGTTTATGATACAATTAATACTACGGGAGACAAAAGACATGACCACTGCTCAAGGTAAAGGGTAATCTACCTTCTTTTGTTAGTTTTAACAATCATTTCATGAAACGTGGCCGATATCTTGTTTTTAAGCTGAAAGTTCTTTATCAGTTTAGGAAAATAATGTTCTTGGAACATTCAAAAGATTTTTCTTCGTGGTAAAATAGCAATTCAGAACTTTAAATAAAGTTATGAGTGAACTGAACTTTTTTTCTCAGTTTAAATTGTAGATATATTATACAGTTAAAAAAGAGCCGAAGTTTTATTTTACTTAAGCCATTTAATTGATTCCATCTGAAATATATTTATTCACAAATCTAATCAAACACTAAAGATTATGTATTTAAACACCAAATGTTCACTTTTCTTTTTGAACTTCTTCCTGAACCTACTCGAAGTGCCATCATATATGCACAAAATTTAATAAAAGTCATTTATCGTCATTTAGAGATGATAGCATTATTACTGTTTGAATTTCAGACGTTCCAATGTATTTGGAGAATAATATTCAAAGGTTCCAGACATCATTTCCATCTCAAGGACACGTTTGCAGGAAGGTGGTGGAATTATGAGAAAAGCAGGAGTCGTTCTAAACAATTGACTACATTAAAATGAGCTACTAGGTTATTTGTGAGGCATATAATTCTGTTTTATGGAGCCAAAATCAAGTTCAATTTCTTTCTTCATGTTAAAATATAGCAAATTTATTTAAAGTGTGCTGGCTAAAATCTCATTTTTTCTTGCCATTTCATGGAAGCACAGAGGTGACCTGGGTGATTTTATTTTCATAATAGTTATATTTTTTCATAGTATGTGCTGACAGTGTCTTTGCATTCATAACTCTGTATCTAAGCTTAAAGTTTTGCTCGTTTCCCTCTTAAAAATCTCAGCAGATGATGTTGCCAGGAACCCCTTTCTTATGTAAAAGACTATTTTTATTTTGAATAGTTGACGAGCCAGAATTTTACAATTATACTCACATAATAGTGTTTCCAAGCTGCCTTGTAAAAACAATGTCTTCAGTTTAAATTTTATTTTCTTCATCATAATTTTTTCTGCGTATCTGCGAAGTATTTCCTCATAAAAAGTATTAAGGAGGCCCCTTGGTCCAGGGGTAGAGCGCAGGGCTTCGGATCCGGAGGTCGTGGGTTCGAATCCCGTCAGAGGCGAGATTCTCTTACGATCTTCACATTCCTCCACGCTGCGCGAATACTTGTATGGAACCCAGGAAGCAGTCATCGAGCGTGATAAATCTAAGTTGTAAGAACTTGTATTGCAATCGATGTAATATAAATGAGTCTAAACTAAATAAAAAGTACTATGTAACGTCTGTTACTAAGTAGTATCTCATTTATATCTCGACTATACGAAGTATATGGAGAGCTGTCATACTCACGGCGTCCGCGTCCAGATTTCTGATTAAAGTTTTTGTGCAGTAAAATAGTTTTTCTGTAATTTCTCTATTTCTTCAGGGAAATACATGTGTTCCTTATCATCACACACATCATATGTGGTAAAGTTAATAACTCTAGCTTCCATATTCTCATAATTATCTCCCCTTTAAACTTAGAATTTTCCTTAAAAATTGTAATATTTTACTTTACCTTCTTTGTTTCTTGAGAGATTAACATGACACTTGAAATATATGTTTCAGATTATCACCCACATCATGTATCACACGGTTCCTAATTCTAGCACCCATATCTCAATAATTATTTCCCCTAAGAACTTAGAATTTTTTTACTTCTTTATTTTTATTTTTTGCTATAAAATCTGTTTTCTAAAGGGATTTACATCAAACTTCAAATATATGTTCGTGATCATCACTAACATCATGTATGACAAGGTTCATAACTCTAGCACCCATTACAAGAATGATCTCAAATTTTCTTATCAATATTAATGATAAAATAATAAATATTATATGATATTTCATTTACCATGGAGAAGATTATTGTCTATTTACCTATACACCTTTAATTAAATTGATTTTGTAATAGTTATCTAATAACTATCAAGTACTTAACCAGTCGAGCGTGCTGTCTCCACTTACAGCTCTTGTTTAGGTTGCAGTCACATTTTTTACACCCAAAAAGAGGTATTCAATGTTTTTGTTGCCTTTTTCTCTTTTCTGAAATTCTAGAGATTTGCTGGATAATCTTTGCTTACTTTTTCTATTATTTAAGGTACATATTTCCTTGTATTAGATCAAAACTGCCGACATGAAAATGAAAAGAAGTCTCATAGATATTCTTAAATTCAAACTTGTTTTATACTCTCGGTATCTTTTTTTATTGTATTTTATCTTGCTCACCAAAAAAAATTAATCAAGAAGACAATTTTAGGTAGAAATATTGGTTTACAGTGGTTGCATCTTTCCTGTCGGATTTTTTGGTGATGTCATGCTGTAGGTCATTTTAAGTGCGTTATTACATCTTAACTACTGTCAATAAGTACAGCTTCATAAGAAAGAATTTCTGACACAAACAATATATACCATAAAATAAAAATGGAACAGGCAGACAGGCAGCAGAATACTGTTCAGGAAATAAATATGTAAAATCGAGTTCAGCAAAAACTAGGAAACTGACAGATGAGACAAGTTTATATCCGCTACGTATGTTATAAATATCAGACTGAAAGAAGGCAAACCATCGTAAAACTGAAATATTAACACTAAAATGATATTTCTCTCAAAGTACGGTCTTATATTTTTCTAAAACTTTGTTTCATGTTGCCCGTGAGGAAAGAAAACTTGAAATAATCCGCAAAATAGATATACCTTTGTATTTAAGAAAATACAACTAAATTATTTTTAAGTTATTTAAACTTTTTAAACAGATCTAGGTTTTGACACATTATTTTCTGAAGGACAATCAACACATTTTTAAGTATTTTGTTACATATAAATACATCTACCAAACAATCGATTTCTCTACGCGTATCATTGTTATTTATTTTATGAAATACAAGAAATACAGAAATCATACAAACATGCATTTTGTGAATGAGAAAACTAATTTGGACTTCTTTAGTCAGTTGGAAAAAGCGCAATCGCAAGTCTCGTGATGTTTAAAGAACAACAGAAACGAATATATTTAATGCAAGTGTTTGCTGGTAAAAAAGTCTTACCATTTTAATCACTTTCGTCATCAGTTAAAATACTGCCAGGTTATCATGAAATAAATTATATCCATTTTTCTTGATGTCGATTTTGACTTTTTGATTTACCTGAATACATTGTTCAAATATCGGCCAGTGGGAATATGTAATTCCTTCTAACGTGGCCTTGTTTACCCTCCTAAACTGTAAAATGATGACAGTTAAAGTAAGCATTTCCTAGACCAAATATAATCAGTCAAGAGAAACATGTTTGTGTGGCTCTCAAAACTGCAAGAATTTCTTAATTATATTAAAGTTTAATCAAAATTGGCATAGGATATATGTCGTGCAGCTCATGCCAATAAAGAAAAAAAGAACCAGAGAACAGCCCAATGTCTAGTAGAGTGTCAGTCTTAATAATGATTGAACATATCCCACATTTTTATAACTTTATACAATAATAGAAGCTAGAATCGTGTGTTATTCCATTTTGAGATAGCTTTAACGTTTCCTGTTCCTGCTATTGTATTTAATGAAAAGTAGTAGTATTGATATTTCTGACTTTGTTATAAAATATAAGATTTGGAGAGTGAATAGGTGGACTGCAAAGTTCTAAATAAAGTAAGCATATGCATATGGCAACATTTCTATATGACTATCAATTGCTAATTGATAAAAGAGTGAAGGCGTTCTAATCTAAATATCATAGTATGCTTAATGAAATAGGATTTCTATTATTTATCCCTGTTATGATAAGGCACACGGATATAAAAAGCATATAAACATTAACTGAACTTTTGATAGCGATAGCAGTAAAACATTTATTTGTTTCATGAATATTCTGAACATTTTTTTTTCTAAAATTGAATGCTTAAAAAAAAGGTGACTTCATCAGTAATGATCTAGACAATCACGTAACTGTCTAATTATTTTTTGTGGAGAAGAAACATCATTTATATCATCTTCATGGTAGAACCACGATTTAATTGTTTAGTTTTGCCTTATTTAAAAATAGTAATAAAATTTGTTTTGCAGAAAAGATTTTTTATTCATACCAGGTCTTAATAAATAAATAAATAAATAAATAAATAGATAGATAAACAGTCCAATTCTATTAGAGTGTAAAAGCTTTTATAATGTAAAGCCACTTTTCTTTTAATTTGCTAACACTCTCTTTATAACCGTTGACATTAAAAGCTTGTATCCTGTGTCGTTTTTCGTTTTACTGAATAATAATTCTCCTTAATAAATAATCAAGTTTCCAGTGGGATTCCAACCCGCACAGAACGGCACCAACCGCCTAGCAAAGTGAGAACGCCTTAGATGACTCGGCCATTGCAACAACCCGAAGAAAAGTTCTGCAAATAACCGAGATATAATTGCCCACCTCACACCACACCGGTGGCATGCATTAAATGTATGACAACACTGACTATATAGACGGGGAGACTTTCAACTGCCGCCACATCGCAAAAATTGCGCTGATGTGAATTATAAATAATAAAGTTCCGGTGGGATTCGAACCCACACCGAACGGCACCAACCGCCTAGCAATGCAAAGTAAGAACGCCTTAGACCACTTGGCCATCAAAACAAGCCCAAAAAGATTACGCAAATAACTAGAATATAATTTTCAATCCCACACCACACAATGTTTATTTTAAAAACTCCTATGTTTTAAAAAGAGGTAATATGTGTTATAACATAGAAGACTAGGAGACTGACCATATGGGCGTTGTTATATATCTTTATAGCATTTAGTTAAAATCAGTGATTAAGGTTTGCCCTCATATGGTAACACCAAAAAGCCACTTCTTGGTAAAACTTCAGTTAGTTAAGTTAGCAAGATCCTTAGAACTGTATGTAATAATAGAGGTACCGCATGTCAGCTGTGATCTGCGAGTTACGATTTAACTGTTAGAGACGGTGGCTACTATGTCTTGATGAATGGTTATTATAATATCATAGTGACTGTGGTCGTTTCAATATATTCATTATGATATATGAGTTAGCGCTAATGTTCATATTTAATATTAGTGCTGCATTTTATCAGGTGAATATTGTTGGAGTTTTCAAGTCCTCATTATGTGAAAACTCGTGTCTACATATGTGATTGAAGCACAGAAACGATTCCAATGTAATGACATCTGTGGTGTGCGTGATTAGTATTTAGACCAAAAAAAAGATTGACCATTTTCAGAGTCTGCCGATTACAAGTTTTATAGGAACATTAAATACAGAAAGCAAGTAAAGTATTGAATACTGATAAGACATGCATCAGCAGTTATGTTCTGTTTAACACTGATTTCGTCTTCTTGCAAATAAAAACAATTTGCATAAAGCTTATCTACAATTGTCTAAGCGGCCCGATATCTTATTCAAAGAAACTGTTTTGTGTACTTTGTATAACACATTTAGTTATGATGATATTTCACTGACCACACCTTTGTAGGAACGTATATGCTAAGTATAGATAAGGGATATTTGAAAACTTGAGAATTTAGTATTATTATTTTTGGTAAGATACATTTTTGAATAAGTATATTTCAAGGTCTTTCCAATATGTTGGTTGTATTAGTCTTATAATAGTTTCTAACTTTTTTGTCATCGAAAATGTCATGTTCTTAATTTATTGGCCTGATAATTATTTAAAACAAAGTGTTAGAGCTCAGTATACAAAGAATAGGTCACTTGAGCCTCAAGGTAATGATTCGCAGTCTTCAGAATTTTTTCAACAATTAGCATTTCTTATCATTGCACGAGGCAATTTTATTTCAACTATGGCGGTAAAGTTTTTAAATGTTTTCTATTTAAATTATCACAATTGCAGAATTATGACAAAGTGTGATTTTTATTACGTTTGATTCAACCAAATGCCCTCAGTTTTGTATTTGAAGAAACTTTCACTATCACAGTTAAATTGTTACCATAACTAGGTTTGCTTTAGTTGAGTTATAAGCTCTCTAGAAATAAAGTCTAGATGATAGACAGTATACCTAGCCATCGTTCCTGGGAACGAACGGTATGAGACCCCATCTAAAAGATACTGCAAACTTTTACAAGCTGTGACTCAAGCTCTTCAGTAAGCGAGAGATGTATGGATTTAAAACAGGAACCGTAACCACACAGTAGCTGTGACAATTAGCCTCGTTTAATGTTCGTGGATTTCAGCGGATATAAAAACAACTACATGTACTTTCGTTTTCTGTAACCACTCCATCATTGCTCGGATTTAGTCGGAAAATGCTTATTTCCATACATAAGTTACGTTTAGAAAAACATTTCAATTACAGGACCTAACATATTTAGTGCCGATAAGTATTCTCGACAGATCGTACTTCTTCCAGTGTAATTTTTGCAGCTTTTTTCTCAGTATTGTAGAGGTTTTTACGATCACGCTTCCGAGTACGTTTTTGGTCAATCTATCTTTTTTTAAATAATTTACATTTTGAATCATCCACTATTGTTGTTTTCGTCACATATTTTAAAATGTCATGTGACATTAACGACCTGTTTTACGGATATTGGCACGTGGGTTCTACACATTTCGAAGCAATTTAAGATCGGCGGGTCATGAAATATTTTTTACAATTTAATCCTGATGTATCTCAAGCCCATCTTGCCAACCACGAAAAATAACCGTGCAGTTAGGGTGCTAATAATGTTTCTAAGCATTCTTGAGTTTTTATTTGCTTTTATGACAATTATGGCCAGTATTATAACTTTAATAACTTTGTCGGATAAAATCTCCAATAATTATAAAGACCAGTATAGAATTAAATGTTGTCATTCAGGATTTTGAAATAAATATGAATACTGAAGTCAGCCTGTTTTTGGTGTTAATCTGTTGCCTTGTCCATAATAAAGGACATATAAATAATCAAGGATACTTTTTACGGCCGTCACACTGCACAAATATCGCTGAATTATGAAAAATCAAGTTCCCAGTTGGATTCGAACCCGCACCGAACGGCACAATCCTGTATAGTAAGATCTGTCTTTTCAGAAATCAGTATTAAAATCAGTTTTAATATGTAAAACTATACACCTACTTCTATAGATACTTACTTTCTTTACATATGTAAAACTAAACAGCTCCTGCTTCTTCAGATACTTGATTTCTTTATCTTAAGATTACTTAGAACTTGTTTCCATGGATGCTTGATATCTTCATACAAAAGGTCAACTATAGCCATTTGCTGAATATGCGAAGCATAAAGCTAAAGTTTTTAGTAAGTATTCGCTTTATGAACATCGTTAAAAATAAAGTATTTTGTTCCTTTCTCAGAAGGTTCACTTTATAGCATGTTTTCTGAACTAGTATCCTACTAAACTAATACACCCACATAATTCCGTGGTTTGAATATTACTTCTAACATCTTTCACTTACTATCGCTATGTTGAAACTTGAAACTTATTTACATGTATTTAGCTGAGACGCCTTATTTGATTACAAACAAATCTTACAGGATGTATTTTGTTCAAAATACCGATCCAATTCTCAGGTTTTAAAAGTTTTACAACTCTCTGATAGTCATAAACAGTGCTGGAATGAATTTCAGTGACCTTCTGTGTACTTGTATTTGACGGAGACGTCAATTACCTCAGTATCATCACATCGATGAGACAAAAACCTCCTTGATTCGATATTTGGCTTCATTATTTATTACTCTAACTACTTGAAAATAGTAATTAATACTTATTAAGGAAAAAAGTAATGTAAGGAACGATATACCAGCCAGTCTGATAATTGTATCGAAGTTCCCAGACTCTTTTTCGGCGAAGCTGTATTAAAATCGATTTTGGCCTCAATCTGTAACGATACAAAAATTTATATTTGTTTATAGCCTAAAATGTTATGGAAATAGAACATTCGATTACTACGTACATTCAACATTTGCCAATGTCTGAAAATTAGTCACGTTATGGGGCATTAATTCTGTTCTGTATCTACGCCGATCATCTTTTTTTTTTTAAGAGATATTTCTTGTTTAAATAAAAAAGATTGTTTGGTGTTTTCTGTGGAATAATTTGTCTTAAGTATTTGTATATAAAAGTATCTATTCACAAATACGTTAAAACTCTACAGAAGGAACAAAAAACTAATGATCTGTTTTCAATTAATGTATCATTTAGCTAGCTCAAATTTCAAACAAACGCATTAACGGAATTAACTGTGCTGACTGAATATTATATTCAAGTAGTGACTTAGGAACAGTTGAAATATCATATTTCATAAAGCCATAACATTCTATAGAGATATAAATTCTAATGTTTCAGACACCATTTCAATCTAAATTGCACATCTTTAGCAAGAATCAATTATGAGTCTCATATGATGCCCTACTTGATGGCTACTTTTATACTGAGATAAAGATATCGTGGTGACATTATTTTTATACTCCCCGAAGGGAGAGCATATAGTAGGCGACTTGTCGTTCTGTCAATCTGTCTGTCTGTCCAGTTTTGTCCAGAATATAACTCACACACCAATGAAGGGACTGACTTGATGATAGAGGACATTGAGTGTAAAGGCAGTGCACAAGTCATAATTCATCTTGTCTAGTTTTCTCATCTCCCCATTTTATTTTTCCGGAGAATATCTCTTATATCATAGAAGGCATTTAATCATATTTAATAGATACTTGCATTATGATCAAAGATTTCTTAAATATTCACGGCGAAATACTTCCTTGTGCCATATGGAGTTTCAGTCAGACATACAGGAGATTTCTCCCGTATTGTAGAACTGCGGTTATTAAGTAAGCTGTTTAGTATAAATTATGATATATTGTATATAGGAATTGTCAATTGGTCACACAGATAAGTGCAATAAATTCTATTCTATTTTGTAAAACCGATGTAGTCAGGCCAAACATGTAGATTCATTTGCACAGGATTCTAGGCGAGGATAACTTTAATAAGATATTCTGTATGCATTATGAAAACAGATACCTGAGCTGTTGTCAGGACTTCCTTCATACATCCTGTTCGATATAAGACGAGTTGAACGCTTTAAACTCATATTAAAAGATGTTTACCTTTCTGTGGAAACGTTGAATTTTAGCTATTTTTAGGGCTTCAAAATATGGATAAATTGTAATACTAGCGCAATAAATACAAATAAACTTCAGAACTGGAAACGTAATACCAACTCGACAATATGACTATGGAGTGATTTTCCTAAACAAGTCCTAAATATTTCGCTTTCGATTAGGGAAAACAACTGATATTCATACTAATTTATCTTTACAAGACTTAATATGTACACCTGATTACTAAAAACTCTTGTTGAGTTATGCAATAATATATGTGAATAAGATGCCAATTAAAATATCCTTTAGTTTTTTTTGTTTTTGTTGTTGTTTGTTTGTTTTTTGTTTGTTTGTTTGTTGTTGTTTTGTTTTTTGGAGGGGGTGTTTTATAAAGTTCTTTGATTAAATTTCGTTTTCCCAAGTGGTACGTCTTTGACATTAGTTAATTTATATAGGTTTTACAGATGGTCCTGATTTACGTTTTTTTACTCTTTCTTAGTTACTACTAATTACTTTTTAAATTGTTAAATTTGTAATCAGTTACTGCCGATGGGAACTTGTTTTTTCCTGACGATGCTGAGATACTGAAGGTTCAATTTACTTATGTGCATTTTCAGCAAACAGCATATATTTTAAATAAAAAAGATCATGTTAAGAAACATAAACATTCTTACAAGGTGATTCAAATCTTTGTTTCAATGTCATGATTTAAGAAGAAGCTATATTTTACTTATTTGTTCGAATTGAACAGACAAGAACAAATCTGCACGGAAAAAAAGACACCGACTTAAAGCCATTGATATAGTTTCAAATCTGAATGGTATCATTTGTACTGATGAACATTTTGTCTATTGAAATATTTAATATCTCGGTAGATATGCATTAGGTCATCAAAACGCTTCCGTCTGTTGTGCTTGTAAAATGATCTTAGCTACTGCTCTAATGATGACCTATGTTTTCGAGTGATTCACAATCGGTCTCTGATTGGAATGTTTATCAAGACAAATATGGTTGTTGTTTTTTATATACAAGAGCAAGTTCAATTTAGCGAAAATCAATTTTCTCACGCCCGTAAATCAACGCAGCCTGGAAATGTTTTACATTTTCCTTCTGTAATGCCGACAGAATATCAGTTATGGTTAGTATTATGTGTTTATAGACTGTTTTTCTTTTAAAAATAAATGATTTTCTATATCTCTTCCGGCATTGTTTGCATTTAGTCTGGATTACCTGCCCCTAACTGTTAAACACTATTATTGAGTAAACGCCCGGGAACCGGGCTATGTTTGCATTCTGGATTACGTTTTCGTTATTTAAGTTTCTTGTATTTGCCTTAAACTAGGTATGAATAATTCAAAGGAAAAACTGTTCAAGAGGAGGTGAAAGCATGTTTCTTGAATTTGAGACCCTTAAAGCGAAATTGTGTTAGCAGTTTGAACAATTGGTATTGATCCTTAAATAGTGAAAACATGCACTAAAGAAAAATAAAAGTATGAACCAGATCGATGTTTCTTGCAAGGAATTTCTGCTTCTGCTTCAAGCTATAGTTATATGTAGCAGCAAGATTTCCAGAGAGTTAACCCACATAAAAAAAGAGGAAAACAATCACGAACCTTGACTGTATATTCTTATTTCTATTCCCAAAATAAAGGTTTTCCATGTAACACTTGTTTTGTTATGAACAAATGAAATGATCAAAGTAAAACCATATTTTTATAGTGAAATAAATTTGTGTTTGCATATTTGTTTGCATTATTCTCTATGTTCCTACACTTCTAATTATGTGCAATAAAACAACTTCAAAGCATAACACTACAATGTTAGAAATGAGAAGCCTTCATCAGTATTTAAAATCAGGTTTCAAGTAAAAACAAAAAAGTTTTACATTGTTTTACCACTAAAACAGAGATATTCGTACACAGACATTACCCCTGCGTTACAAGGTCAAACAGACTGCAAAGTTCAAGGTAAAGGTAGGAAATATATTGCAAGACAAAAATAACTCTTTCACACTTTATTTCACATCTCACTTTCATGCTTTGAAGTCTCCCTTTCAATGCTTTTTAAACACTTTTATCTTGCACTGACGCGCACCTGCCAGTCATACCCGAGAGGGGCGTTAGGCAGTATAGTTAGATAGATAGATAGAGAGATGAAATACCTTTAATTAAATTGCAGTCGATTGCATCTACTATTCAGTCTAGATATTTTATCTGTTACAAATATACACTCCTTAATGTAAAGGATAAAGAAATGTAGGGTGACATTATTTGCAATATTTTGCGAACGCGTTGTTCAAAAACAATGAAAATCGGTCAAGCAACTCTCTTGGTTACAGTGCACGTTGTCCTGTATCGAATGTCGCATAATGGGATTGCGTAACGATGTCTCCCGGGGAAAAAATGAAATGGATAAAACTCGTTCACAGCAGTGTTGTGACATTGAGTTACACAGCTCGTCATACCACTCGGTAGTCTTTATATATATTTTCCGATATTTTGATTATTTTTGATAGCATTAAACAATGGCACGGCTGACGGAAGTTCAGAGGGGTCAGGCCGTTGCGATGATCATCCAAGGTCAAGGGCAAATACAGGTTACCAGATATTTCGCTGTCGATGTTTGAAAGTCTTGTTAGCATCTAAGGTAAACTTGGCGGGTCGCTGACAGACGTAGGTCTGGGCGTCCGCGCATTACGTCACGTCAGATTTATTCGTCTCGCGCATTTGCGTAATCTCACCTTACTGCCATTGAATCTGCCCTTTATAACATAGGTACTCATAACCGTCCTATCAATGCTTAAACTGTAAAGAAACGATTACGGGAAGTAAGTCTGCAGGCACGTCACCCGTACGTAAGGTTGCCCCTTACCGCTGCTTGTCGCTAGCGTCGTGGCGGTACATGCCCCCAGAATATTCCAATTGAGGCAGTGGAGGCTGGTCTTGTTTGCTGACGAGTCCCGGTTCACCCTGTTTATGCCCTCTTCGAAGAAGTGGGGGTATATTGCTTTGCACATGTCGGTCAGTCTGTCCGTCCGTCTGTAGACCAGACCTCGTCCGATCAGTAAATCAAGAACAATTTGGCTCACAGCCTTCAAACTTCATAGGGTGGCTGCTCTTACTGAATAGGAGACCCTTATCGTTTTTGGGGCCAGTAGGTTAAGGGTCAAGGTCACTGTCATCTAGAATTTGAAAAACCATGTCCGCTAAAGTACTTGAGTACTGTTTGGCTCATAGTCTTCAAACTTCATAGGTGGTTGGTGTTATTAAGTAGAAGATCCCAATTGCTTTTGGAGTCAGTATGTGAAAGGTCAACATCACTGTCACCTTGACTTTGAAAACCATGTCAGCTCAATTACTCAAGTACTGTTTGGCCCACAGCCTTTCAACATCATAGGTTGCTGCTCTTATTGAGTCAGAAGGTGAAAGGTCAAGGTCACTATCACGTTGAATTTGAAACCCATACTGGCTCAACTACTTGAGTATCATTTGGCCCAAAACCTTCAGCCTTTATATGGTGTTTGCTGTTACTAAAAAGAAGATCCTTACTGCTTTTGTCAACGAGGTCAATTTGACTGTCACCATGAATTTGAAAACCATGTCCACTTAATAACTCGAGTACCATTTGACCCACAGCCTTCAAACATCATAGGATGGTTGCACTTAGAGAGTAGAAGATCCCTATTGTTTTAAAAGCTTATCTGTCTAATAACTAGAGAATAATTTGGCCAACAGTCCTCAAGACTTGATGGGGAGGTTAGTCATGACCTGTATATACCCTCTATTGATTTTGAGGTGAGTGAGTCAAAAGCCAAGGTCACCGTGACCTTGACCACAAAAAGCTTTTATGATCAATGACTGAAGAACGCTTTGGCCTACAATTTAATTACTGGGCACCGCTGGGCGGAGCATAATATGCCCGAACGGTGTTTTTTCTAAGTATGATGTATTTGTGACATAAGGCAGGAAACTTTGGGCTTTAAAATTAAATTTTGAATTATTTTACCTTTGACCTACGACTCCGTAATCAATAGGGGTAATTTACTCAATGTGTGCAACCATTATATGAATTTTGAAGTCTCAATGAAAAATAGTTGTCGAGTTACAGAGTGTAAATGATTCTGAACATTGAGATCACTGTGACCCTGTCCTTTGAAATACTGACCCCAAAATGTACAGGGGTCATCCACTCGATGTGTGCAATCACGATATAAAGTTCGAAGTCTCTATAACAAATGATTGTCAAGTTACATGGCTGAAATGGTTTTCAATGTTAAGGTCTATATGACCTTGACCTTTCACCTACTGACCCCAGAATCAATAGGGGTCATTCACTCAATGTGTGCAACCATTATATGAATTTTGAAATATATTTGACAAATAGTTGTCGAGTAACATAGTGTAAATGATTCTAAACATTTAAGTCACTGTGACCTTGACCTTTGACATACTGACCCAAATATTGTTAGGGGTCATCCACTCGATGTGTGCAATCATGATATAGTTTGAAGTTTCTATAACAATTGATTGTCAAGTTACATGGCAGAAATTGTTTTCAATGTTAAGGTCTATGTGACCTTGACCTTTGAGCTACTGACTCCAAAATCAATCAAAATCATCCACTCAATGTGGGCAATAATTACATGAAGGTAAAAGACTGTAGCCCAAAGAGTACTCAAGTTATCCTCCAGAAACCAAATTGCTAACGGACGGACGCCCTGGACCATAACATAATATGTCCCCTTCAGGCATTTAACTAGACAAAAAGATTGTCCAATTAATAACTGGAGAATGCTTTGGCCTACAGTCCTTAGATTTGGTGAGGAGATTGGTCATGACCTGTAGATTACTTCTATTGATTTTGAGGTCAGAATGTCAAGGTCACTGTGGTATTTACCACAAAAAGGTTGTCCAATTGATAACTAGAGAATGCTTTTGCCAAAAGTCCTCAGATTTGGTAGTGTGGTTTGTCATGACCTGTAGATGACCTATTTTTATTTTGAGGTCAGTTGATCAAAGGTCAGGGTCACGTTTAGAAGTCCATGTTACGTGACTAATTGGTTGCCAGAAGTGAGGCATACATGTTTTACAAACATCTTTTGCTGATACAAGATTTCAGACAGTTTCATATATAGTAGTCTTAGATGAGGCAAGTCCCTATGACCATCAACATGCAGTCATAATTTTGACTGACCAGTTTCAAACCTTACCAGAAATTATAAAGCAAATCCACAACATTTAGTGCAGAGTTGCTAGCAGGCAGACAAAACAATGCTGGTAAAAACATATCCTGTTTGTCAGAAGTAACAAGAATGGTGTTATATGAAAAATAAGCAGTGAAGACCCCCAGAGCTTGCAGTGCTTTTACTTACAAATGGTTTTGATAATCAATATGCAAAAATCTATTTTATACAGACTATAACTGCTAATATCTGTCTTATCAGTATTCAATACTTGACTTGCCTTTGGAAATAAGGGTTCCTATCAGTCTTGTTAACAGCAAACTCAGAAAATTATCAGGCATTTTTTTCTCTTCATTCCAGTCACAAACACCTCATGTCATTACAATGGAATCAACTGGGAGCTTCAAACACATATCTAGGCAGTGTTATGACAACAAATGTTACTGTTTTGACCACTTAACTTTTATTCAGAAAAATGTACTTTTATACAAAGGCAAGAATTCAACATCTAAGGCGGTTATCCATGCTTTCATGCAAGACAAATTAACTTCAAATAGCGGCACTTAGTACAAACAAGAAGACAGAAAATATCTTTTAACAAGCCTTCACAAATAATATCCTATAACGAAAGAAGTTTCCCAAATGTCTCATTTGGTCAACTTAGGAAACTGTTATCACTGTTCTTAAAGAAATGTTTTCAACAATGTGAGTGGCTAAATCTTTCATTTGACCTTATGAGGACAAACTATAATCATTGATCCTAAAGAATGTGGCCAAATGTACTCTCCTCAGCTTCTATGATATAACATATATTACCCCTTTGAAAACATGAAAGTTTTAATAACAAAACAGTAAGAAGAATCACTAGTCAGTTATTATCTATACTATTACATTTTATAGTATTCATATAAGCAGCCAGATTCTTGAAAACTCTCTAAACTCAGAAATCTTCTTTTGTACACGGTTGTAAAGAGGGTATTAGTAAAGAGTAGGAATGCCCTTACGTTATTACAGTTTCACCCTTGGCTAGACACTGTACTACTGTTTTGTTTTCCTTTTTGTATTTCAATTTGTAGTTGGCATGAGATAAGAACTGTTGTCTGCAAAGAAAACTTTATTATTTTGTAATGAGAAGATAACATACTCGTTAACAATTGACTTATAAAAGTGGTAAATATGGCTCTGCCATAAAGATAACAAAAATTGATTTTTTTTCTACCTACAAGGGAAACTTTAAAATGCCATAACATGATTATCTCAGGTACTGATATAAGAAATCAATGTGATAAAAAGACAGAGGTGATCTCATAAAACAGATGAAAATTTTACTAATGTTGTGATAGATTAACTTTATTAGGTTTTATATGTGATTTATGTCATTCTGCTTTATCAACACAGGGGAAAACAAGAAATGTTTTAAGGATCAAGGTCCCTGTGGCCTTGACCTTTGACCTAATGACCTCAAAATCAATAGGGGTCATTTACTGGTCATGACCAACCAGCATACCAAGTTTGGTGAACCTAGGTCAAAGCATTCTCTAGTTATTGATCAGAAACCGTTTTTAGAGTCAAAGTCTCTGTGAGCTTGACCTTTGAGGTAATAACCTCAAAATCAATAGGGGGTCATCTACTGGTGATGACCAACCAGCATACCAAGTTTGGTGAACCAAGGTCAAAGCGTTCTCTAGTTATTGATCGAAAACCGTTTTTAAGATGAAAGTCTCTGTGATCTTGACCTTTGACCTAATGACCTCAAAATCAATAGGGGTCATCTACTGGTGATGACCAACAAGCAGACCAAGTTTGGTGAACCTAGGTCAAAGCGTTCATTAGTTATTGATCAGAAACCGTTTTTTGGATGAAGATCCCTGTGAGCTTGACCTTTGACCTAATGACCTCAAAATCTATAGGGGTCATTTACTGGTCATGACCAACCAGCATACCAAGTTTGGTGAACCTAGGTCAAAGCATTCTCTAGTTATTGATCAGAAACCGTTTTTAGAGTCAAAGTCTCTGTGAGCTTGACCTTTGAGGTAATAACCTCAAAATCAATAGGGGTCACCTACTGGTGATGACCAACCAGCGTACCAAGTTTGGTGAACCTAGGTCAAAGCATTCTCTAGTTATTGATCGGAAACCGTTTTAAGGATGAAAGTCTCTGTGATCTTGACCTTTGACCTAATGACCTCAAAGTCAATAGGGGTCATCTACTGGTGGTGACCAACAAGCATACCAAGTTTGGTGAACCTAGGTCAAAGCGTTCTCTAGTTATTGATCGGAAACCATTTTTAGGATGAAGGTCCGTGATCTTGACCTTTGACCTAATGACCTCAAAATCAATAGGGGTCATCTACTGGTGATGACCAACCAGCATACCAAGTTTGGTGACCCTAGGGCAAAGCGTTCTCTAGTTATTGGTCGGAAACCGTTTCTACCTACAAGGTCAATGTGACCTTGACCTTTGAACCCTTTACCCCAAAATCAATAGGGTTCATCTACTGGTGATGGACAATCATCCTACCAAGTTTGAAGTACCTAGGCCTAAGCGTTCTTTAGTTATTGGTTGAAAACCGTTTCTACCTACAAGGTCAATGTGACCTTGACCTTTGATCCCTTGACCCCAAAATCAATAGGGGTCATCTACTGGTGATGGACAATCATCCTACCAAGTTTGAAGTTCCTAGGTCTAAGCATTCTTTAGTTATTGGTCGGAAACCATTTGGTCTACGGACCGACTGACAGACAGACAAATGCAAAGCAATATACCCCCACTTCTTTGAAGAGGGGGCATAATTATACCAATGTTACAGCACTCAGCTATAGCTTGTACATTTCTTAGAAAGTCTTCCATCCAATGCAAACGTTATCTTACAGAAATGTTGCTCTTGATTCCCTTTTTTTTATCTTGTTTAAGTTTGGTCTTGAGAAAGTCAATTTTGCTGTAACTGTCAATCATTGTACAGAATATGAGGGCATATAAGAGGGTAATCCTCTCTTTTCTAGAATGAAGTAATTCATTCCACTGACCCATATTTGTACTGCATCTTCGTAAAATCCTATTATCTCGCCGGTCCAAAAAAAAGACATCAAGAAAATTACAGTTTAAAATTGTAATTTATCACACAATCTTACCGAGAGAAATTTTTTTAAGCTGAAATGAGAAATGTTTCAGTTTTATGCTAGACTGAAACAGTGTTCATAACCCTACAGAAACATTCATTTTTTCTTCTTCTATAAATATTTCTGATATGAATTTCTATAACCAATGTATAAAAAAACAGGACAAGATGTCAACTCTAAAAAAAGACCACCCACATTTTTGAAATACTGTGCTTCTAACTTTTAGAATACAGCCTGAACAATGAAAAAACTTGCAGTGTACTTTCTAGAACTTTTGAAATCTGTAAAACAGAATGAAATGTCAGAATTTTCTTATTTCAGTATCAAGTAGTTCAAATGGGGAGTCTCCTTTTTTTTGTATTTCTCATTTGCTTCTGTATTACAAACTTTCCATTTCCTTTTCTAGAATGAATAACTTAATTCTACCGAATAAGACTAGTACAATGTTGTCATGGAAGTTAATTAGCTCTCTACACCAGAAATGAGCAATAAGAGAATTGCACTTTGAAAGTATCTTTAACTCACAATTTAATTAAAGGGGATATTTTCTTCTCCTATATTGTGGTAACATGTTTTCCACTTAGCAGCAAAAATTCTTTTTGTTTTTGTTTTCAAAATGCCTTTCTTGCTGTCTGGATAATTTCTCTAAGGTAGGGTGTCAAGGAAATATATCTCGTTAATGTTAACAATGATGAAGCATAATTTCTCAAACCGATTCATCAAGAGTAGTTTCTGAAGAGAGATGTAAAGTTAGGAATGAAGGGAGGTTAAAGAGTACATCTGTAGGCTTATTCCAAAAAAGATAAGTCTTACTAATATACTCTTTTTCATTCCATTTTAATCCATAGTTCTATATGACACAGCATTTAAATCCATAACCCAACAGTGTATTAGATTAAAGGCAGTTCATGTCTGTCAAATCTTTTTGTGTTGAACATCTTAAACTGATAGCTTGTAAATACTAGCTCACTGAATGTTACAGATACCCCATAAACCTGCACCAGTATAGTAAGTATGATCTAAGGGTGAACACACGTGTTTGCTGTTGAGTGAAAGTTTAGTGTCTAATCAGATGACAGTTTTGTGCCAATGAAGCCAGATTTACGCTTCCTAAATAAAAATTGGTGCTTTAAAGGTTCATTCAGAGGACCTAAACAGTAAGACTCTGGCAGGCTGATCAGCACCTTAAAACTGATCACAGTGTTACTGAACTGTGACTTTACTATCCATAAACTTATTCAATCAAACCTGGCCTGCTATTAAAATTGTAGCACTTTATTCAAATCTAGCAGTAAAACTGCTGCAATGTAAAGACAAAGTAAAACTTCATTTGCAGGGCTATATTACAATCTGCATCTGATAACTAAATACATGCTTTTTTGTTGGATTTAAAATTATACCATGAGTACAAATACATAAAGTCATCCATTGTAAGACTTGTAGCATTTTATTATGTACCGGTATATGATGAATTTTTTTTAACTACAAAACAAGATATAATTTAGCTTGTAATTAAGCAAATAATGGCTATGCATTTACAAACGACAAGACAGACATGACGTAAATTGTTTAAGAAAACAAAATACTGAAAGGAAGAAACATTTCATATTCTTTAGGTCAAAAATATTTAAATGAACAAAGCTAGAAGGCATCATAACAAAGACATAAACTGGTACTTTATTTCTTTGATTATTATAACAACATTTACCAAGAGGTACAATAAACAAAATACAAGCACTCAAATTTATCATCCGATCTGGAAATCCTGTTTGGGATAACATCTCTGTTCAGTCATGCAAGCACTCAAATTTATCATCTGATCTGAAAATCATGTTTGGGATAACATCTCAGTTCAGTCATGCAAGCACTCAAATTTATCATCTGATCTGAAAATCATGTTTGGGATAACATCTCAGTTCAGTCACAACATATAAACCAATTATATAGATATTTAAATATTGATAGAACTTTATTGATCTGTAAAGACACCAGTATTTAAGCAATGCTGAAATACCTATAGCATAAGTATTGCAGAACAAGACAAAAAAAATCATATGAATCTTTTAAAGTTGTTTACATCCATTTTAGGAAGTTTTTTTCTCTTTCTGCATTTCAACGCTGAAGGAATTTTTTCCTATACTTCAGATCTATGAAAGATGTTTGAACTTTCTTCTCCAGTTTTGCCAGCTCCATCACTGCAGGGGCTAAGGATTCAACATGGCCCTTGTATCCACTCCCTGTCAAGTAAAAAAACTTATCAGTCTTTTCAAAGATGTCATACATGAAGTGCCCCTATAAAACTTCTGTTATGTCCTTGATACAAAAATGTCCACAAAGTGAGTCAAAATGCAGTTTGTGTGTAAACAAGAACTGTCACTGTAAGATAACAATGCCCCCAAAGTGGTGCTTTGACTTTGGGCTGAGGACCAGTCATTCAAGAGTCAAGGTCAAATAAATATAGGTCAGTGGGAAGGTCCTGTCAACAGCGGTGTTGTGTCCAAGTATGAAGTTAATCCACTTTCTAATAAGGAGGTTATGGCTAATGTTAAAGTTTTTGGATAACAGGATCTTCCAGGTAAAGGTCATGCAGAGTTCAAGATCAAATAAATATAGGTCAGTGGGAAAGTCTTGTCCAAAAGGGTGCTGTGTCTAAGTATGAAGTAAATCCAATAACTAATAAAAAAGTTATGGTCAATGTTAAAGTTTTTGGACAATTGAACATTCAAGGTAGGGGTAATTCAGGTGCCAAGGTCAAATAAATATAAGCCAGTGGGAAGGTCTTGTCCAAAGGGACGTTGTGTCCAAGTATGAAAAAAATCCACTAACTAATAAGGAAGTTATGGTCAATGTTTAAGTTTTTGGACAACTGGATCTTCAAGGTGAAGGTCATTCAGGGGTAAAGGTCAAATAAAAATAGGTCAGTGAGAAGGTCTTGTACAAAGGAATGTTGTGTCCAAGTATGAAGTAAATCCACTTACTAATAAGGAAGTTATGGCCAATGTTAATGTTTTCGGACAGACTGATGGACGGACTGACGGGCAGTTCAAAACCTAAAGACTCCCTTTGAGGGCATAGCTCTGCTAACTTCAATGTTCCAAAACAATTTGTCATAAAAGTCTGAGTAAAAATGTCAAACCCATTCAAATTTTTCACATGACTATCTAGGGTCAAAAGGTGAGTGAAATGTACTGTTGTGCTCTTTTTTATAAATAGGAATGTGCACTGATGGTTTATTAATTTAAGGAAAAAAATCTTCATAGTGGCCTAAAAAACAGCCTTACATATTTTTTGTAATGACATAAATACAATCTAATATCTACTTCATAACTTCATTTTTCTAGTGATTAAGTCTGGTGTAAAGTAACTGTCATACCCCCAAGTTTCCTTCTCTGACCATAGGTCACCTTGCCATCAAACTCATTCACTGGAACTTTCATGTCTGGTTCAACCTGGTCTATAGTGACGTCCAAGTGTTCCTCAACACCACTTAACAGCTGAAAACATGTTTCAAAAGTGCCGGTTTGTTTAAAGTTTGTTAAAACAACTAATAAAGTCATCTACAAGTATTTGAAACACCATTTGGTTCAACTCAGTAAATTAAGGTTTAATGTCCCTTTCAACAACCAAGGTCCTACTGTTATGGGCCCAACTAGGGATCGAACCAGGATCTCTAGAAGTCAGATGCATAGGTATAAAAGGACACTAAGGAGGGGCCCATTCATTTTATCCATTAGACACAATCATACCATTCTCTAAGGTTCATAACTGTGTTTCAGTTAATGCTCTTTCCATTCAGTAATGTCAAAAATATAGCACAAGAGGCACTGTAAAAATACCCATGCAGTATAACCTCTCATCAAGAACAAATGAAAACCTTGATAAATAACTTTCACCAATTCTCAAACAATTGATGACTCTCTGTGCCCCACTTTTTTTCTCATACTCCGTGTGAGAACAATCATTCAAACCAGATTACGTGTGTATTGATCTCAGAAATGTCAACAGAAAAACATCCTTCACAGTTTATAACAATATCTTCCCTATTTCTTTTTTAAAGATGACTTATAGATTTAAGTAAAAGTTTGGGTATACACTTGAACTTTCATATATTTATTTAGCTTGTCTAAAATACAACTGAAATGTCTTCATGCAACTGTTTAGATTTTAATTATAGATACTCTTTACTATTAGACAGTTATTCAAAACAGCTTTGTTATACTTACAGCTTATTAAAAACAAATTTTCATAGTTTTTTTTACGAGTATCACTCCTTATATATCAAATAAGTCAATTTTGTCCATACAGTTGGCAAGGTTCTAAGAGGACTTACCTGTGGCTCATTGTACCAGATACAGCAGCCTCCTCTGTCGGTTAAGTTGGTGTTGTAACATCCACGTCCCCTAGTGTTACAGTTAGAGTGGTACCAAACCTGCAAGAAATACAATCCTTATTCACTCACTCAACTTACATCTGAAATGAACACTTGAGTACCGGTAGATGACAGAAAGTAAAGACAGTTGTATTTGCTAAGACTTGAATATTTTTTGTAGATTTAGAATGAGCCTGAAAAAATAACTTATCACAAACAACTATAGTAGGAAAGTACTGAATGTCTTCTTTTGTCCTAAATATTTCTTTGCAAATATCACTATTTGCTGCTGTTAGTAGCTAGTATATTGTTGTTGTTTTGAAGATTATGTTTTATCATTAGTTCTCTTCCCATATTAAATCATCTGATATGAATGCATAAATCAACAAAACTGTTGTTACAAAGTAAAATAAAAAGTACTGAAGTCTAGAATAAACTCATGTGAATACTCCAAGAAAAAGCATACATTGAACACTACAAAAAATTTGCTGAAATGTCTTTGAAAATGAAAACAAAAATCTTCAAATTTGTAACTGCCTGATTTAATTGCATGCACAGAAGAATTCTAATCTCAAAAGAAGATAAATTAAGGTTTTACAGAGGGAGGATCTGCAATCTCTCTCCATTTAAATGACAAACCATTTTTTATTGTTAAGCAAGTTCAAATGAGTACAGAATATTGTGTAACAGATGACAGTGAATAAAATCTACCAATTCTAAATGTTCAAAAGACGTTGAAAAAAACCTTAAGTGCTTGCTGTTCTAGAAACAAACTATAGTGCTTGCTGTTCTAGAAACAAACAGTAGTGCTTGCTGTTCTAGAAACAAACAGTAGTGCTTGCTGTTCTAGAAACAAACAGTAGTGCTTGCTGTTCTAGAAACAAACAGCAGTGCTTGCTGTTCTAGAAACAAACAGCAGTGCTTGCTGTTCTAGAAACAAACAGCAGTGCTTGCTGTTCTAGTAACAAACAGTAGTGCTTGCTGTTCTAGTAACAAACAGTAGTGCTTGCTGTTCTAGTAACAAATAGATTATTCCATTAAGTTTACTTGATCAAAACTACTCTGGATAGCATTAGTTTACCAATATATTGAATGTTTTATTTTGTAAGGAAAGGACAGGATATCTAGTGCTATGTTTAATAAATTCAATATTGTTAACCACGCATAAACTGGTTATAAAACATGTTACTATGTAAGAACAATTTAGAACTGAAATTTGTCTTTGTATGCCTAATATTTATACACATCAGTGAAACCCACCTTTTCTTTCACAGAACCCACAAGGGAAATCGCCAGACCCATTCTGAAAAGTAAATAAAACACATATTGTGCTTCAAAAACTATGTCATATAAAGTCATAGCTTCAATAAACGTGCAGCCTAGCATATCAAAAATCTATAAGAATATGTAAGATCAAACTGAAACAAATTCATTGCATTTAAAACAAGAGGGCCATAATTGTCCTGGATCACTCCCCTGAATACTTTGGCTATGGGTCTGCTGTTAAGCAAACATCAGAAGCAAAATAACAGTTTCTGAATTGAATATTTCTAAAGAACTTATACTTCATACAAGCCAATTTTGACCCTAGGGACATTACTTGAACTACATAAAAAATATCCAGGCTCTTGGGCATACAGTTTCAGTCAGGTAGATTTTCAAAGTTTTTTCCTACACAAACTCAATATAAAACAGAATGACACCTGGGCAAGGTCAATTGTCACCCTAGTGAAATAATTATAACAATCTTTGCAGAGGTTACCTATAAAATGCCACTTACCAAATATCTAAGGTCTAGAGATATCCATTTCTCACATGAGGATTTTCAAATATTTCAATATATTACAAAAAAATAACCCACTGTCATAGCCAATTTGACCCCAGTGAGAAAATTTAAACAACTTGACAGAGGTCCACTACACAATTCAACATAAAATATATCTAAGCTCTAAGGGATACAATTTCAGAGAAGATTTTAGAAATCTTCCCAATATGAGTCTTTGCAAACTGAAGTGAATCTCCAGGCTACGGCCATTAGTGAACCAAAGGGCATAATTTGAACAATCTTGGTATATAATCTCTAGATGATGCTCCATGCAGAATACCTTAACTATTAGCTTACAATATCTCACAAGATTTTCAAAGATTAAATATTTTACACAAACAGGACCCACAGGGCCAGGCTAATTTTGACCAAAGGGACATAATTTGAACAATCTTGGTAGAGGACCACTAGCTGATAGTCAATGCAAAATATCTTAGCTCTAGGCCATGACTATGTTTCAAGTATTCCCTATAATTATAAGCCTATGTAAAATCATGTGAACTTAGGGCAGGGCCAATTTTGACCTAAGGGATATAATTTTAGCAAACTCGATAAAGCTCAACCAAAGCTCATGCTCCATGAAAAATATGTAAGTTCTAAGCCTTGTGGTTTCAGACAAGAAGATTTTTTTAGACTTCCCTATATAAACCTAGGTAAAATCAAATGACCCCCTAGGGTGGGGTCAATATTGATCCCAGGGTCACATTTTGAAAAAAAAAACTTTATTGAGGACCTCTTGCTTGTGCTCAACACAAAAAATCTAAGCTCTATGACCAGTGGTTTCAGACAAAAAGATTGGTAAGCTCTATGCCAAGTGGTTTCAGACAAAAAGATTGGTAAGCTCTAGGCCTAGTGGTTTCAGACAAAAAGATTTTTTCAGGTTTTCCCTATATAAGTCCATATAAATTCAAGTGAACTAGGGGCTGAGCCAATTTTTACCCTAGGGGCATAATTTGCACAATCTCAGTAGAGGACCTCCAGCTGATGCTTTTAAAATATATCTGTTCTAGGCCATGATTGTGGTTTCAGACTAGGAATTTTTAAGCTTTTCCTATATAAGGTTATTAAAATCAAGTGACCCCCAGGGAAGGGTTAATTTTGATTGTAGGGGAAAAACCTGAACAAACTTGGTACAGTCTTAAACAACCAAAAGATGATGTTCCTTAATATATATTAAAGTTCTAGGCCTTGTGATTTCAGACGAGAAGATTTTTTAAGTCTTCCCTTTATTAGTCTGTGTAAAATCAAGTGTCCCCAGGGCTGGACCATTTATGACCCTAGAGGCTTAATTTGAACAATCTTGCTAGAGGACCTCCAACTGATGCTCCATGCAAAAAATCTGAGCCCTTAGCTTTGTTGTTTCAGACCAGAAGTTTTTTTAAGGTTATCCCTAAATGAGTCTATGTAAAATCAAGTGTCCCTCTGTGTAGAGCAAATTTTGACAAAAAGAGCATAATTTGAACAAAAATGGTAAAGGACCTGTAGCTTGTGATCAAATCAAAATATCTAAGCTCTAGCCTTGTGGTTTCAGACAAGAAGATTTTTCAAGGTTTTCCCTATATAAGCCTATCTAAAATCAAGTGACCAATGGGGTAGGGTTATTAATGCCAAAAAGGGCATTATTTGAACAGTCTTAATACAGGAACTCGAGATGATGCTCCATGCAAAAAAAAAATTAGGTCTCATATTTATTGTTTCTCACAAATAGATTTTTAAAGATCAAATATTTTGCACAAATGGACCCCAAGGCTGGGACCAATTTTGACCCCAGGGACAATATTTGAACAAACTTGGCAGAGGAACTGTAGCTGATGCTCTATGCAAAATATCTAAGTTATAGACATTGTGGTTTCAGATAAGAAGGTTTTTCAAGTCTTACCTATATAAGCCAATATAAAATCTTCTGACCCCAGGGCCCGGCCATTAATGACCCTAAGCATAAAATTTGAGCAATCTTGGTAGAGGACCTTTAGCTGATCCTCCATGCAACATGAGAGCCATGATGACCCTGGATCGCTCATCTGAGAACTTTGGCTGTGGGTTTGCTGTTAAGCAAACATTAGAAGCATTGAAGATATGTAGGTGCCTACAAACCAAATACCTAAAAATTCAGTTAATAAATAAAGGCTCTATGACAGAAAGTAGAAAAATCTATTATTAGCTATAGTGACCTTGACCTTGACCAAATGACCTCAAACCCTACCTATGGGTAGAGGTCCATGCAATGAACCTATATACTGAGTATTAAAGATATTGGTCTATAAATGAAGGCTCTATCAGGTAAAGTAGATAAATCTATTTTTAGCCTTGGTGACCTTTAACCTAATTTAAACAAGAGGGCCATGATGGCCCTGGATCGCTCACCTGAGTACTTAGGTTTGCTGTTAAGCAGTATTTCATTTTTTAATTGAAAATATGTAAGTGCCTACAAACCAAATATGTAAAATATCAGTCAATAAATAAAGGCTCTATGACAGAAAGTAGAAATATCTATTATAAGCTATGGTGACCTTGACCTTGACCCAGTGACCTCAAACCCTACCCATGGGTAGAGGTCCATGCAAGGAACCTCTATACTGAATATCAAAGATATTGGTCTATAAATGAAGGCTCTATGAGGTACAGTAGATAAATCTACTTTTAGCCACCGTGACCTTTAACCTAATTCAATAATTTGAAAAAGCTTGGTAAAGCTTGCTTCGTGCAAAATTTTAAAATTCTAGGTCTTGTGGTTTCAGACAAGAAGATTTTTAAAGATTTTCTTCTATATTGTTATTTAAAACTTGTGACCCCTCGGGCGGGGCCAATAGTGACCCTAGGGACATTTTTCTAACAAACTTGGTAGAGGTCCACTAGACAATGCTACACACCAAATATCTAAGCTCTATAACTTACTGTTTCTGACAAGAAGATTTTTTTAGATTTTCTTATATAACTCTATGTAAAACTATTGGCCCCTGGGGCGGGGCCATTTTTGACTCAGAGGCCAGGATTTGAACAAACTTGGTAGAGGTCCACTAGACAATGCTACACACCAAATATCTAAGCTCTATAACTTACTGTTTCTGACAAGACATTTTTTTTAGGTTTTCTTATATAACTCTATGTAAAACTAGTGGCCCCTGGGGCGGGGCCATTTTTGACCCAGAGGACAGGATTTGAACAAACTTGGTAGAGGTTCACTAGACAATGCTGCACACCAAATATCTAAGCTCTATAACTTACGGTTTCTGACAAGAAGATTTTTTAAGATTTTCCTATATAACTCTATGTAAAACTAGGGCCCTGGGGCGGGGTCATTTTTGACCCAGAGGACAGGATTTGAACAAACTTGGTAGAAGTCCACTAGACAATGCTTTACACCAAATATCTAAGCTCTATAACTTACGGTTTCTGACAAGAAGATTTTTTTAGATTTTCTTATATAACTCTATGTAAAACTAGTGGCCCCTGGGGCGGGGCCATTTTTGACCCAGAGGACAGGATTTGAACAAACTTGGTAGAGGTCCACTAGACAATGCTACACACCAAATATCTAAGCTCTATAACTTACGGTTTCTGATAAGAAGATTTTTTAAAGATTTTCCTATATAACTCTATGTAAAACAAGAGACCCCCGGGGCGGGGCCATTTTTGACCCAGAGGATATGATTTGAACAAACTTGGTAGAGGTCCACTAGACAATGCTACATACCAAATATCTTAACTCTAGGCCTTGTGGTTTCTGACAAGAAGATTTTCAAGTTTTCCCTATATAACTCTATGTAAAATCAACTGACCCCTTGGGTGGGGTCAGTTTTGTCCCCAGGGACATAATTTGAACAAACTTGGTAGAGCTCCACTAGATGATGCTTCATACCAAATATCAAAGCTCCAGGCCTTGTGGTTTCGGAGAAGAAGATTTTTAAAGATCCAACTTGTAAAATCTATTTTTAGCTCCAGTGAACCAGAAATGCAATGGACCAGAACCATTTGAACAATCTTGGTAGAGCTTCATGCAAGGAACATCCCAGGCAAGTTTCATTAAATTTGCCCCATTGGTTTCAGAGGAGATGTCGTTTGAATGAAAAGTTGACGACGGACGGACGGACGGACGCACTGACGGACGACGGACAAAGACCGATCAGAAAAGCTCACCCTGAGCACTTTGTGCTCAGGTGAGCTAAAAAGCTCGATAACAGTCCACTAGACAATGCATCATGCCAAATTTTAAAATTCTAGGCCTTGAGGTTTCAGACAAGAAGATTTCTGAAAATTTGATTCTATATTGCTATGTAAAGTGACCCCAGGGACATTATTTGAACAAACTTGGTAGAGGTCCACTAGACGATGCTTCATGTCAAATTTCAAAACTGTAGGCCTTGTAGTTTAAAATAAAAAGATTTTTAAATATTTTATTCTATATATGTAAAACCTGTTACACCACAGGCTGGGTCAATAGTGACCACTGCAACATTGTTTGAACAAAGTACGTAAATGTTTACTCATGCTTCATGCCAAATTTTAAAACTCTAGGCCTTGTGGTTTCAGACAAGAAGATTTTTTACAGATTTTCTTCTATATTGCTATGTAAAACTTGTGACCCCTCATGCAGGGCCAATAGTGACCCCAGGGACATTATTTGAACAGACTTGGCAGAGGTATACTAGACAATGATTCATGCCAAATTTCAAAACTCTAGGCCTTGTTTAAAATAATTTTTTTTAAAGATGTTATTCTTGTTGCCATAGCAACCAGGGTTATTATGGACTGGAATTCTTAGAAAAACTTTGGTAAAGCTTCATGCATGGAACATTGCTGCAAAGTTTTATTATCTTTCACCTAGTGGTTTAGGAGGAGATGTTGCTTTAAGCAAAAAGTTGACGATGCACGACGGACACAGGGCAATCACAAAAGCTCAGTCAAAAGTGCTCAGGTCAGCTAAAAATCACTTATGAACTCAAGTACTGTCAACAGTAATCTGACTCTAATAAATCCAGTTGTCATGATATCTCACTCACTAAATCTTGTTCTAGAGTAAGCTAAAATGTTGTCTCCAGCAGTGTTTTAATACAATTTGAGGGGTGTATGCAAAAACATCTAAGGGCTATAAATTAAGAAGCAGATAGCACTTTTTTCCATATATCTCTCAACTGTAAAATGAAGTTTCTTGTGCTGTTTGAGTCCACTTGATTTGCAATTTTGCAAACATTCCATTCAATATACCTTCCTATGACAGACAAGTAGCTCTGATTGACCTCCTTATAGAAGGCTTTTGACAATCTCTCAAAATGTAACTTTAAAATCGAATTTTTCTCTCTGCCTCTTTTTTTTTACAAAACACGACAAAGCTTTTCACTTATATCTCTTGTCTGTTTGATTGTCATACATGCAAATGATTATTGTTATGACCAAAATTATGCCAACAACTTTTAAAACTGACTCAAGTCTTTTATTACATAAAAAAAAACAGATTCTACAAGTTATTTGAAAAACAACAAACAAAGTCATTTAATGGGTACAAAGAATTTTTAGGAAAAAATGTAATTAAGAAAGAATCAATTGTGGAATGGAAATACCCAATATTTTATGAGTCTGAATATCTTATTTAGCTTTAAGAAAAGAAAGTCTCGATACTGAAAGACACTACAAGTCATAAACCACTGATGCATCCACCATAAATGAATTAATTTCATAGACCAAAACATATAAAAGTGTAAAATAAAATTATATATCCCTGGTAAAAGAAATCCGGGACATTCAACTTGCAAACTTTTAACCCAAACATGTATTAAACTTTCCAACAATTTTTCCTGTCTTGATGAATGTCACATTGCTTGTAAGAGCAATCAAAGTTATTTGTTATCCAGGAAAAACAGAACATAATTTGGGAGTTCTGTAAATTTAATAAGCCTTGTATCAAACAGAAGCATAGAGATGAAAAGGTCTGTTGGATTTTTATTTTTCAAAACAAAAAGGAAGGAAGAAACACAAAGCAATGAAGTTCCAACCACATGCACTGTTGTTCATTATGTGCAAAATAAAACATTTGTCTTAGTAACTGTGTCACTTTTTCACTTTGAGCTACAATACAGGAGATTCTGTCTCATTGACAAATTTCTCATATCTTTACCATGTTTTGCAACACTATTTTTTTGTTATTACCATCTGTGATTTTAAACCTTAAATATTAACAAGAGGGCTATGATGACCCTTAATTGCTCATTTGTATCCCAACACTAAGAGGCCATAACTCTGAAACCCATAATGGAATGAGTATGGTTCAGAAAACCAGATGACCCATATTCAAACTGTACACAGGAATCATCAAGACAAACATTCTGGTAAATTTTCATGCCATTCGGACCAAAAATTTTTTTTTTAAAAATCAGCCTCTAGAGTATTAACAAAGTAAATCTGTGTTTTGACCTGATGACCTAGTTTTTTTTAACCCTAATGACACATATTCAAACCTGACCTAGATATCATCCAGACAAACATTCTGACAAATTTTCATCTCATTTGGAAAGGAAATGTTGCCTCTAGAGTATTTACAAGGTTTTTTTTTTTCAGTGTTTTGACCTCATGACCTAATTTTCAACCCCAAATAACCAATGTTCAATTCTGACCTAGGTATCATGAAGACAAACATTCTAACAAATCTTCAGCACATTTGGAAAAGAAATGACACCTCTACAATGTTAACCTTTTTTGTGTTTTGACTGTAGTTTGACCGCGACCTAGTTTTTGAAACCAGATGACCCATGTTTGAACCTGATCTAGATGTCATCAAGACAAAGATTCTGACAAATTTTCATCACATGTGGAAAGAAAATTTAGCCTCTAGTTTGTTAACAAGATTTTTCTGTATTTTGACCCTGTGACCCAGTTTTTGATCTAAGATGACCCATATTCAAACCTGACCTCACTGTCATCATGAATAACAGTCTGACAAGTTTTCATGAAATCTGGAAAGAAAATCTAGCCTCTAGAGTGTTAACAAGGTTTTTCTATGTTTTGATCCTGTAATACAGTTTTCAGTCGGACATATTTTGCAGGTGCAAAATTCTATTTTTAGCCCTGGTGACCCAGGGGCAGGGTCAATTTTAACCCCATGGCCAAGATTTGAACAAACTTGGTAGAGGTCTACTAGGCCAGGTTACACATCAAATATCTTAACACTAAGCCTTGTGGTTACTGATACAAAGATTTTTATTTTTTCTATGCAAGTCTTTACAAAAATCAAGTGACCACTAGGGTGGAGTCCGTTTTTACCACAAGAGCATCATTTGAATCTTGGTAGAGGACTTCTAGATGATGCTCCATACAATATATCTAAGCACTTAGCCTTCTGATTTTCAAAGATTTCCCTATATATGCCTTTATTAAATCAAGTGACCCTCAGGGCAAAGCCATTAATGACCCAAGGGACATAATTTGTCTTGGTAGAGGTTCACTAGACAATACTTTGTGCAAATTTTTAGAACTTTGGGCATTGAGGTTTCAGAGAAGAAGATTCCTAATGTTTTTCCTATATATTTCTATGTAAAATATGTGACCCCTAGGGCATGGCCAATTTTGACACCAGGGACATAACTTGAACAACTTTGGTAGAGAACCTCTAGATGATAAATTAGGCCAAATATCTAATCTCTTGGTCTTGTCGTTTCAGACAAAAAGATTTTTAAACATTTTTCTTTTGGTTGCCATAGCAACCAGAGTTTTGCATGGAACTGAATTCTTTGAAAAAACTTTCGTAGAGCTTTATGCATGGAACATCCCTTAAAAGTTTCATTAACTCTTGCCAGGCGTTTTCGGAGAAAATGCCGTTTGAATGAAATTGGTGATACACTAACGCACAACAACAGACATTATGAGATCACAACAGCTCACATTGTGCTCAGGTGAGCTTAAAAAGGCTAGAGTGTGGCATTCTTTTACACAGTTCTTCTTTCCTCATATAATACCATTTCACACTTCATTCAATTTTAGCAATTCTAGACTAATACTGGATCTTCTAAGAAAGCCACAACAGTAATCTATTACAATGAAAAGGAAGGCTTTTATAAGGGCAATCTAGATACAATTTCCTGTCTAAGGTCTGCAGTGTTAAAACTGTCTCTGGTTAAAAGACTGGAAATTGAGGAAATGGTCTGCCAAAATTCTGTTCATGTTCTATTAATTAAAACCAAAAATACCTATGTTAAATAACAATATTGGAATAAAATTCTGCAAAAGCCTATCTAATACCTAAAGATTTTAAATAATTATTTCCTTCAGCAACCAATGTGACATGAGAGGAGACATCTAAAATTGCAAGACTGAATGATTCCGTCTGTCTAGTTCTAGTCTGTTTTTATTTGATCTGAATAAAAGAGTTAGCAGAAAGGTGGCTAAAAGTACCAAATGGCTTTAACAACCAACTTACTTACCTTTAACCTTTGTGCTACTGTCATATGACATTTTGCTGTGTTTTTACCTATAAACAACAGCCCTGAAAACTACTCTAATAAGAACCAAATTTCATTTAATGCTTAAAAATGAAAAATTTGGTAAACTGAACCAACCTCGGACTGCTGATTTTTGCTTGTCCCTTTTATATCTAGGCAGGTGAACAATTCATATATTTATCAGACTGTTATATGTCAGGCAAGGACAATGTTTCATGTGACACTGACCAATATCTTGAGTAATTTCACAGAAGGCATAGCTGATTTCAAATCTGAACAGGTAAATACTCACAAATCTTCTGACTTGTTCTGTCTTAACATCATTTGAAATTTTAAAATGGCAACTTGAATTTCAATTAGCAAGCAAAAACAGTCTCCCTGTACCTTCTATTTATTGAAATAGAAGTGAAACATGCTTACATAAAATTTTGAGACAATGGTATTAGAATGGAATAAGACTGAAAATTTTGGTCACTTACTTCTTAAAACTTAAAACTGGGATCCTTCCTACAAATCTTTTTCTATTAATTGGGCTGTGTTTTTGCAAGAGCATTGTCTCAGCACGTTAGTTCAACATGGGTATAAGTTCCATTATGTAACTCAGAATTTACCAAGTAAACACCTAACTTGCCAAACAAATGCATATCGCTGTTTACTTTCATTGTTGATGATAATTGATTCTGTTGATGATGTAATGAGTTTACTAACAAGCCATGTAAAGTAACTCTCAAGAAGTGACATCAAAATGGACCATATCTACACTCTACTTATATCAAAGCTTTACACCATTTGCATGCTAACTCAAATGACTGAGCACACCTCATAGAGCAAATTCTTCAAAAATGTAATACAATGGAGATGATGACGACATACCTTTCAGCACGACCCACTCTACCAATACGATGAATGTAGTTCTGTTTTTCATCTGGCAATGTCACATTGATCACTGAAACGAGGATGAATCAGCCAAAGAATTAAAGCCTCCATTACAATAATTATGATAAACACAATGAATGGCCTATATAATTATGATAAACACAATTAATGGCCATATATGATAAACACAAAAAATGACCTATATATGATAAACACAACAAATGGCCTATGTGATAAACACAATGAATGACCTATGTGATAGACACAACAAATGGCCTATATGATAAACACAATAAATGGCCTATATGATAAACACAATGAATGACCTATATGATAAACACCATAACTGATCTTCAGAGAAAGAATTGAAATATTCTAGTCTGACTCCCAGTTAGTCTAATGGCAAAACATCATCTTCAGAAATTAAGTTAAATTTGGACACTGAATCTATTTAATTTTGACAATACTGTTTGCTTGTGTGAAATAAGAAAAGAATGCTATAACCAGAAATGCAGAATTACTGTAGTTCAAACTGAAACCCTTTTTTTAAACTATATTGTGAACTAGATCTCACTGGTATCTTAAAAATGTTGATATAGAATTGGCAGAGAATGCAATTATTTTTCAAAGATCAAGTCAAACAATTACTTGAAACTTGATTTAAGTACTTACCAAATGGGAGGCCAGATACATCAATACCTCGGGCAGCAACGTCGGTACAGATGAGGTATTTTACTTTTCCATCCTGCTTCACAGACAGGTTGTAAGTTTTGATGGTTTGAAATGAAGTTTGAAAATGTTATTTCATAATAATAATAGTAACGATGAAAAGAAAAATTAGAAGAGGAAAGCTACATGAAATCAACAACAATTCTATCTAGATACTTTCTGTATCTTTCATTAGTGAGCAAATTGTCACTAACGATTCGTTTGCATGGACAACAACGTCAGACAGAGAAGAATTTAAACTAAATGTCTCAGGATGCACATCAGCCAATTCAACTCGCACGAAAATTGACAAAGTATTTGTTAGAAGAGTAAATGCCAGAAAAGTGTCTTGCTGGCACACACAAAAGTCATAACTATTTTGAGAACAAATACTGGTAAGTGACAAGGGAACACAAAATGATTTATCAATTAACTAAGGACTTCAAGTAGGAAGACAATTTCTACAGGCAAACCACAAAAGAAAAATTCAAAGGCAAAACAAATGTATTTACAAACAAGAGGGCCATGATGGCCCTAGATCGCTCATCTGAATACTTTACCTTTGGGTCTGCTGTTGAGCAAACTTCAAAAGCTTTTCTAAGATTCTCCCTATATAAATCAATATGAATTCAAGTGATCCCCAGGGTAGAGCCAATTTTCACTCAAGGGGCATAATCTGAACAAACTTGGTAGATAACCTCTAGCTGATGCTCCATTAAAAATATCTAAGTTCTAGGCTTTGTGGTTTCAGACAAAAAGTTTTTTAAAGTTTTGCCTATATAAGCCCATGTAAGATAAATTGACGCCTGGGGGTATTATTTGTGCTTTCTGCTATAACCCTGATTTTAATTCCATCGGCTAGTAATAAATCTCGTGACAGTCTTATCAGTGCAATCCAGCATTTTCTACTCAGCATTTAATTTTTCTATCAAGATAGAAGTTCAAATGCATGATTCCATTACTTAGAAAGATCAGTGGTAGAATTTTTTCACTTTTAAAGTCTTTTGCACATAATCTGTATAACAACAAAAGAGATATTTCAACAGAGTAAAAAAAAAACTGACCTTGAATTTCTGTAAGTTAGCTTTCCTCTCTTGGGGTTTCCTGTCACCATGGAGACAAACACATGAGTATTTACCTGAAGTTAGAAATTGATAAACCCAATTTAGTAATATTTAATTTATTCCATATAGGCATTTATAAAATTTCTACCTTGAAGCTGATATCAATTACTTTCAAACACATTACTAAAGCGGTTTCAAAATAATTGCAATAATCATCGACCAAAATGTAATTTCAAATAACTTTTAAATTCTTGTAGGTGTGTGTTACAAAGCTCCTATTTTCAAAAACATCAACAACACAAATTCCTACTGATTATGTATAGTGTAGTTTCTTTTTTTTATGAAACACATCACAAATAAATCTCAGCTGCCTCTTTGAACAAACAAGAGGGTTATGATGATGGCCCTGTATCACTCACCTGATAACAACCATTCAAGGTTAACAAAGGAATCAAGGTAAGTTCACCAAATAGTGAACAAGAGCAGAGTGGCACAAACACTCATCAGTGTTATTTACCAGAAATGATCTTGCAAGTACAATTCAAAAAAAAAAGGTCTGTCACTGTAAGATGACAATGCCCCCGAAAGTGATGCTTTCATGGGTCAAGGTCAAATAAATATAGGTCAATGGGAAGGTTTTGTTCAAAGGGGTGTTGTGTTTAAGTATAAAGTAAATCCTCTTACTAATATGGAAGTTATGGCCAAATGTTAGTTTTTGGACAATTGAATATTCAGGGGTCAAGGTCAAATAAATATAGGTCAACAGGAAGGTCTTGTCCAAATGGGTTTGTGTCCAAGTATGAATTAAATCCACTTACTAATTAGGAAGTTATGGGCAATGTTAAAGTTTTTGGACAACAGGATCTTCAAGGTGCAGGTCATTCAGGGGCCAAGGTCAAATAAATATAGGTCAATTGGAAGGTCTTGTCCAAAGGGGTGTTGTGTCCAAGTATGAAGTTAATCCACTCACTAATAAGGAAGTTAAGGCCAATGTTAAAGTTTTCGGATGGACTGATGGACAGACAGTTCAATAACTATAATGCCTCCATTCAGGGATATAAAAAAGAAGAAAAAAAGAAAATTTATTTAAAAAAAATGTGTGTGAAGGGGGGGAGGGTGTGTGGGAAGTACCTTCTAATCACAGGGAAAGAAAAATGAAAACAAGAGATGTTTGTAAAACATACATGCCCCCTAGGCCTTTATTTCTAGATGAAGCCATAGAAGTAAAGGAAGGTAGAAGAAGAACAGAGACCTGTGTCAGTACATGGATGCCAGGGACTTAGTATGATGAATGAGAGGAACTGAAAATTATGTCAATGACTCTGGTTACAAAATGTATAAAATTAAATTACTGGAGAATACAAAAGAGTACAGGAACTACATGGGTAGGTAGGTAGGAAGTTTTGAGGCAGCAAGGCCTAAGGGTTCTTTAGTTATCCATCAGAATCTATTTGCTCTTAATGGTTTATGGCCTCTGTGACCTTGACCTTTAACCTAGTGACATCAAAGACAACAGGGGTCATTTCCTGAATAGACAAACCAGCATAGCAAGTCTGAGGAGTAAGTGCCCAAGGGTTCACTAGTTACTGACTGGAAACCATTTCTCGGTTTATGGCCACTCTGACCTTGAACTTGAAGCAATATGAGTCATCTACTGGTCATTATCAACCAGCAATGCAAGTTTAAAGACCCAAGGCCCAAGCATTCTGTAGTTATTCAACAGAAACCATATTCAAGTTAATGATCAATATGACCTTGACCTTTGACCTGGTGATCAAAATAACTTCAGGGATCATCTACTGCCCATGACCAACCTGCCTCTGAAGTTTTGGGGAGCCTGGATAGGGCAAATTGTTTCAGACAAGAAGATTTTTTAAGTTTTTCCACAATAAGCCTATGTATATCAAGTGAGTCTGGGATAGGGCCTTTTTTAACCCAGGGGCATAATATGAACAATCCTGGCAGAGGAATTTAGATGATGTTCCATACAAGATATCTTAGCCCATGGCCTTGTAGTTTCAGCCATGAAGATTTTTAAATCTTTATTATCTATTTAAGCCTTTATTAAAGAAACTGGCCCCTGGGGCAGGGCTATTAATGACTACAGGGGCAAAATTTGAATAATTTCAGTAAAGGTCCTCTAGCTGATGCTCCATCAAAAATCTTAGCTCTAGGCTTGTGGTTTCAGACAAGAATATTTTCAAAGTTTTCCCTATATTAGCCTATATAAAATAAATTGACCCCGCAAGCAAGGCCATTAATGACCCCAGGGACATAATCTAAAAAAAATTGGTAGAGGACTTCTAGGCAAATCTTAATGCAAAATATCTAAGCTCTAGGCCTTGTGGTTCAGAAAAATAGATTTTCAAAGTTTTTCCTATCTGTTGCTTCAGCAACCAAAGTTCTTTATGGAATCCAATTCTTTGAACACTTTTGGTAGAGCTTCATGCAAGGAACAGTCCTTGAAAGTTTTATTAACTTGACCCACTAGTTTAGAAGATGTTATTAATTTAAAAGAAAATGTTGATGCATCACGATGCACGACAGACACAGGGTGATCACAAAATGCTGAGGTGAGCTAAAAATGTATTAAGCACCTGAATAAATCACATCGCTAAGGATGAGACTACTGAACATTCATTTAAAGGTAATAGAATAAAGAGTTGATAAGTACTAAAATAGTACTCCAGTCAAACATTAGCTAATGTTTTTAACACAGACAGATTGATTTCCCTTAGGTCCTTTGATACCAAGGTTGAGACTGCTAATCTCAGAACACCTTATATAAGAAATTCTCCAATAAGAATTCAAGACCAAAACTTAGAAATTACCATATTTATCATGGCTAGTGAATATCTTATACAGCTATAGAAGGAATCAAATTAAATTAATCTCATCAATTATTACTTCCGACGGAGCTTAATGAATTAGAAGAGCGAGTAGATTTTAGATTAAGCAGAAAGATCTAATACTTATCAGAATGTTCCATGAATGTGCATAGCAATAAGTTACTAAAGAACAATCTTGGGTCCTTGAACACTAATGTGTTAAAAACAACAGATATGATGACCACAGACAAGAGATTAGTTCGGATTAAAAGTCCCAAATCTGACATACCAGTAGTTTAGAGTTTTTTTTACAGAGGCAGGAAATACAGACAAAAATGTCAAGACTAAAAAAATTCAGTGAATATTATCTTATTATCTAATTCAGTCTACAAGAGGGCTGCACATGATTAACAGACGAACTCTACTGGGAAAGGAACTGCATGGAACTCTTTTACATATACCTATCAGTGTAGGTGATATACGCTATAGTTCTCTGAGATTAACGTAGTATTTTCTTTAACTTTTAGAAATACAGCAACAGGAAGCGACCTATTATTTGTGCAGTTCACATAATTCAGATGAGTTAATTTACAAGTTAATAAATAAATAAATTTACAAGTAGTTACTTATTTGCAGGTTAGAAACGAAACACTTTACCTTGTCCCCTCATTTGCAAGTACTTCTCCAGGTTGTCACAATCAAGTTTTGTACGACAGAATAACAGAGCCCTGTCCATCTTGTGTTCTTCCAGTGCTTTGATTACATATTCTCCCTTCAGAATTTTCACAGCTTCAGAATAGGTCTCTGTTATATAAGAAAAACATAATTGATGAATTTCTTTGAAACGCACATGTTATAACAAACAACTAATGCTGTTACAGAAGAAAAGAAAGGTCATTTCAAAACAAAACCTTTTATAACCCTAGAAAAACAAAAAAATGACAAGGGGAACAATTTAACGAGAGCGCCATGATGGTCCTGGATTGTTCACCTGAGTACCTTGGCTGTGGGTTTGCTGTTAAGAAACCATAAGAAGCAGTATTTCATTTTCTAATTGAAGACTTGTGGGTGCCTACAAATCAAATATCTAAAATATCAGTCAATAAATAAAGGCTCTTTGACAGAAGGTAGAAATATCTAGTATTAGCTATGGTGACTCTGACCTTGACCCAGTGACCTTAAACCACACCTAAGTGTAGAGGTTCATACAAGGAATCAACATACCAAATATCAAAGATATTGGTTTATAAATGAAGGTTCTAGGACGTTAAGTAGCTAAATCTATTTTTAACCTTGGTGACCTTTACACCAATCCGATAATTTAAACAATTTGGTAAAGGTCCACTAGAAAATGCTTCATTCCAAATTTTAAAATTCCAGTCTTTGTGGTTTCAGACAAGAAGATTTTTAAAGATTTTCTTCTATATTGCTATGTAGAACCCTTAACACCTTGGGCGGGGCCCAATAGTCACCCGAGGGACATTATAACCAGAGTTATTCATGGTCAGTTGCTTTAATAATGGTTTCAACAAACGTAAATTATAAATCTGGAATTAAAATTTTAAAAATTTGTCCCTGCAGGAAACGTTTTAACTTGTTTATGTATGACTGACAACACAGGAACAAGGGCGATCAGTGATCACATCAGTGATCTGATGATAGCCAATTAAACAGTAGTATTGAGAGGTAATTGGACATTTTGTAGGCTAAAACGCATTTTTTTATTCAAGGGCCATAACTCAGCCAAAAATCATTCAACCAAAAAACCTGTAAGACATGCCCAAGTACTTGAGGTACAGAACAATCCAGTAACATTTCATTCAAATTGCTTTAGTAGTATAAGAGAAGTAGTCCGGACAAACTTTAAAAATAAAAATCATTAAAGGGGCATAACTCTGACAAAAATCATTGAACTGGAAAATGATGATGATATGCATAACTAGACTTGGAGCTTATCATTCCTGTTTGGATGAAATTGCACCAGTGCTTTCTGAGGAGTAGTCTGGACAAGTTTTGTGATGCACACACAGACAGACAGACGGAAGGACAGACAGACAGATGATGGGGAAGTGATCCCTGTATGTCATGGCTACT